>CM076972.1:5825493-5872993 GCA_039105355.1 Benthosema pterotum | reverse complement strand
ACAAAGGAGGGCATATGAGAGGCTAGTGCGCCACCTCTCAAAAGTCATTGAATATACTATTTTCGTTGCTTCTGGCAGATGTGCGACTGCAGACAAATACAGATAATTCTGGAGGTCCTTCACATGAAATATTTTGGGCATCGCTGGAGCGGATTCTACTGTAAATCAAGCAATAATTCCCAGTATAAGTCATGTTTTGTCACATCATGCTGCGAGCCGACTGAGTTGATAGGCGTCCTTAGCCCCACCCCCCCGACCGCACCACGAGCGTGTTACGATGTAGTCTGTTTTAACGCACATTCGGCAACCTTAACCCGGCCGTTTTGGTCAGTATCTACTGAAACGACTAGCCTCCTCTAACCCTCACCCTCAACATAACCACCAGCATGTCACAGTGTGGACACAGGGCTTAAAACAAGGTCAATATCTACTAAAACCACTAGCCTCCTCTAACCCTCACCCTCAACATAACCACCAGCACGTCACAAAGTGGACACATGGCCTAAAACAAGGCGGCCAACCGGCCACGCTGAAGGAGGATTTCCAGGTGTTTGAGGAGATAACTTGTAGGATCTAGAAACTGTCGAGTGGAAATGGGATGAATTACATGGAAGCAATAGCAAACAAGACATGTGACTGTAAGGCAGGAGCGACGAGGACATGAATGGGAACACGGGCAATTAAAACTCCACGCTGCGAGCGTGTGTGATGATGTAACACAGCTAGCGCATGGCGCTGCAGCGCATGCACTTCTCTCAAGGTGATTGTGATTGGATGTACCGCTGTAGGGGGGCAGGGGGGTTGGTGTGTGCCCATTTGAACTGTGCAGCAGCTCTGAGAACAGTTCCATGGAACACACAGAGCAGCCTGGATCACCCTGCCTGGTGGAGGGAACTGATAACTGTTGGGATCAATGTATTAACACAATGCAAAGAAAAAAAAACAGAATATATGCAAGAGGGGAGAAGAAGAGAGAGACAGGGAGAGGGAGATGGAGAGAGAGAGAGACAGAGAGACAGAGAGAGAGAGAGGTTTGAGAGCAGGAGAGCGTGTAAAATTGCAGGTGTGGAGAGAGAGAGAGGGATGGAAAGATTGACAGAGAGGGAGGGGGTATAGGGGGAGAGAGGGGGAAGTTGGATGAGCGAGGAAAAGGCTCTATTGAGGAGAGGAGGAGGAGGAGGGTGAGGGAAGAGATGAAAGGAAGTGGAGAAAACCGATTGATGATGGAGAATTAGGAGAGAGAGAGAGAGAGAGAGAGAGAGAGAGAGAGAGAGAGAGGGGGGGGGGGGGGGGGGGGACAGAGAGAGAGAGAGAGAGACAGAGAGAGGGGGGGGAGCAATACTGGTCAAGTGGGCACCGTGGAAATCTATATATAGGCATACACATTTCTTGCGAAGTGGGCAAACCACCAACTGGGCATACAGGCATTTCAGCACCCAGGCTATCTGGGCAAATGGACCAGTGGCCACACAGGCTATCTGGGCATATTGACAATTGGGCAAACCGGATACTGAGGCATATGACTTTGATGTTGAATCCCCCCCCCCCCCCCCCCCCCCCCGGCCCCCCATTGTGTGAGAGAGACGGTGAGAGACGGTCACGGCATGAAATCACTGCGAGATAGAGACAGAGAGAGAGAGAAGAGCCTATATATCCTATATATATATCGGTCGCGGCAGATATCCTATCAGTCGGGGATTAACTTTAGGCATAGGCCTATAGGTTATGTTTGTGGCATGTTATTATCAGCTTTAATAACAGTATTGATTTGTAGGAGGAGGGATTCTAAACCAGGCGTTTTCACCCTTTTTGACTCCAGGGATCACCATTTATTCAGCATTTGAGCCACGGACCACCATTTGATTACATTTTCACACCAAAGATTTTTTATTTATTTTTATTTTGTTCACAATTCCAGGCTGTATTTTGCCAACAAAACCGTGTAAACGTCTTAATTAAGTGGTGCTAATTCAGATGATGACCACCTGTTGAAAACCCCTGTTCTAAACCACAGCACAGGGCAGACCAGGGCCGGATCTAGAGGGGGGGCAGGGGTGGGCTGCAGAGCCCACCCAATGAAAGGTAATATCAGTGGTTTTCAACCAGTGGCCTCCAGTGGTCCTTGAGAGAGTTCCAGGTGGTCAGGACATCTACCTTTTCAGAGAGCGGTCAGAATAAAGTATGGAGTTAGACTGGGTTTTGTCTCAACAAAGAGCCAGATTAATGTTTTGTCTTCATGATTAAGTCATGAAGACAAAACATTAATCTGACTCTGGAAATGCGTGGCTAATTTGTGAGGGGGAGGCGTGGGTTTGTGTGGGGTTGTGAGGGGGAGGGTCGGGGTTGTGTGGGGTGAGGCAGTGTTTTAGCCAATCACAGCACAGCAGTCTCCAGGTAGATTCATAATGAGCCAATAGAGTGGAGGTGAGGTGGAGTTAGAGTCTGTTTTTGAACAAGTCTGTTTACAAACACAGTGTTTGTACACACTGAAGTTGACTCCATCACCTTTAAACGTTCCTGCAGCTGTACTTTTCAAAACAGCAGTGGCTGTCCATGGTGGGTTATGCTGATTGGCTAGAGGGCCCTGTCTGTCAAGGCAACTAGTAACGCCCACTTTCGCCTGCTGCCGATCATTCCGACGTCAGACACTCCAGATATATTATGGAGGAATCTTCAGTGACTCTAATGCTCTGAGACTGGCGCAGCAAAATAAAACAGGGTTGTATTATAATCGGCGACTAGACTATTTGACATTCAACGTTCTCCTTTTTTTTCCCCACAAATGAGTCCCCCGTGAGCAGAATGTGGGTCATCTTGTAACCGGAGTCGTCTTATATTCAGCGCAGTATACAGTTTAAACTTCACTGTCAGTTCACACTGAAGCTGCTGTGTTTGGGACCTGGCAACCATGTATGCTTAAAGGGAAAGTCCACCCATTTTCAACATTTTACTCATTCATGTACCTTTGAGGTGTTGGGTGGACGTGATAAAAAAGTTCCCCCATTCTGTGTTCCCAAGAAATGGAGGTTTGAAGAAAACCACTAACATGGTGAAACATCTTGATGACATCATCAAGATGTATTTTCACCATGTTAATGGATTTCTTTAGATGCTTATTTTTATGATTTTTTGTGAGAGCGTACAAATGGAACCAAATGAACCCGTTGAAACATGTTGAAAATGGGTGGAATTCCCCTTTGACATAATATACACAAGTTGCTCAAAGAACAAAAGATGTCTCCCAAGGTCGTTTTCCTTTTAGAGCCATCTAAAGTATTTTTTTTTTTGTTTTCTGGCTAAAATCCTTTTTAATCATATTAAAAAGTAGGAACTTTGATCTTACTACTAAAAACGATTTTAGCCAAAAAATACTTTAGATGGCTCTAAAAGGAAAACGGCCTTGGGAGACATGAGGACCAAAGTACCAGATTCTGTCATAAAGACGTTTATCGCTCCATGCTCCATGGTACTGGGCACAAGTACAAGGAAACCTGGGACAGTCTCGCGATAGTTGGCTGTTCTATGAAGCACAAATGCAGCACAAATGAAAATAGCTGATCTACAAGCTCACAGTGACACATTGTGAGATTGTACCTCTGTAAAAAAAAAAATACAAACAAAAAAACACTATTGTCTGATGGTTGTATGTGGACAATGTTCCTTGTTTCTTCCGGAAGAACCTGAAACAAGCACCTACTGTACTGTACACAGCCAGTTGCCCTGCGCCACGTTCTACAGTTTGGAATATATTCCAATATTCCAATATATTCCAACATTTTCGTTACATGCTAAACCCCTTATTCCAAATCCCTTATTTAATTTTTACTATTTTGAAAAACCTTTTGGAATATTTCAACATGTCAATCTATACGTTGTGAGCTTGTAGATGGCCATTTGAACTACTGAAAAATGTTTTTTTTTGAATAGTTTAAAAAGGCAAATAACTTAAGGGATAAGGGGTTTAGCGGTAACGAAAATGGAGCCCTGTATGATATATCTCCACTGGACACAGATATGGATATATACGGAGAGCCGTTTTAACTTGTTTAAAGATGAATGTCACGGATTGATTGATTCACCTGAAAAACACACACACACACACACACACACACACACACACACACACACACACACACACACACACACACACACACACACACACACACACACACACACACACACACACACACACACACACAGAAATGGTGTCCCTTATCAGTTGGATGAGAAAGCACAACACATATTTTATACACTGTACGTTTTCAGTTTACAGTATAGCATTCTGTATTTCACACTCTGAGTGCAACCCTGAGGGCTGATAAGATGATGGAGAGAGAGAGAGAGAGAGAGAGAGAGAGAGAGAGAGAGAGAGAGAGAGAGAGAGAGAACGAGAGAGAGAGAGAGAGAGAGAGAGAGAGAGAGAGAGAGAGAGAACGAGAGAGAGAGAGAGAATCAATATTGTATGTCATTTGGTTCAATTTGTGTGTGTTTTTGTGAGAGTAATTGCTGCAGTTATTTATATATCGCTATATGCAAAGGGTTTACATTCACCCACCCACACACACAGTCACACACACGCACACACACACGCACCACACACACACACACACACACACACACACACACACACACACACACACACACACACACACACCTCACCTCACACCTCTTGCCCAAGGGCACTTTGACATTTAGAGAAGAGGAGGGGCTGGGATTCAAACCGCTTTCCAAAGACAAGCTTTGGACCAGTTGCAGTCAGTGTTTTAATGTTTGCAGGAGGCAAGATGCCTGCAAGATGTCTGCACTGTTGGTGCCTAACAAATAGACCATCTTTAATGTCTCACTCTGACACACTCTGGAGGGCCTAAACGTCTGTCTTTATTTGTTAGGTGGTGCCTAACAAATAAACAAAGTATTGTCATGTACCCATAACCATGTAATGTGTAAGTGTTGGAAGATTTCCTTATTTTACTTTCTGCCTACTCTTGTTCCAATGTTTACAATTTACAATTTTGGCATTTAACAGACACTCTTAATCCAGAGTGAAGACATTGCAAGACATTGCAAACTTAATCAAGTGGAGACATTGCAATCCATTATACAGATTAAAGTTTACAATTTAAGCAGAATTTACAATACAATACAATATACAATGTAACCACTAAAACATATCTTATAGATATCCTATAGGTTATTGAGTTAGCACCTCCCTGTCTCCAGGTGGTGCTGTTTTTTATTTTTTACTTCTTCAACTTGCTACTAATGTTACAGGAAGTGGTCTGAACTTCCTTTTACACAGTAAATTCCACAACAATGGTTATTTGGAGAATGATGCATGATTCAATGACTGCTATGAACTTGCTATGAACCTCTTGAGTGGCAAAACATGTAAGTGTTCTTCAGCATTGTGACTTGAGTATTTATGTGCATTTGAATATTCTTCCACATGTGTCCAGGTTTATGCCATGCATATTTGTAGTAGTAGTGCTGGGTCCTGGCTAATTGAAAAGTGTGTGTGTGTGTGTGTGTGTTGTGTGTGTGTGTGTGTGTGTGTGTGGTGTGTGTGTGTGTGGTGTGTGTGTGTGTGTGTGTGTGTGTGTGTGTACAGTATGTGCAGTCCTATGCTTTATTCCTGTACTGTAGGTGTAAGAATGCATTTCTTCAGATCTCCCCAGGCGTATTGTATGTACAGTACAGTACAGTACAGTACAGTACAGTACAGTACAGTACAGTACAGTACAGTACAGTACAGTACAGTATGGTGGTGGGTGATGGCTCTATGTCTACAGGGAGACCAACCAGCCAGTCTTGTTTACTCACTGTACTCTTGATCCTCATTTCTATTCATCCATCCCTGCCTTGGCAGAAGGACTTATTTAATATAGGCGCTGTATTGTCAGAGCAGCGGCTCTGTGAATGGTTTTTGTGACACCCAGGCTTTGATCTGCATTATCAAAGAGTTCTACTAAAGAATACAGATAAGTGGTGATGTGACGCGTGGAAACACGCAGCGAAATAACGCCAACACCAGGATATTTGCATTTGTATAGCACTGACTAAATGAGTAATGGAGATTGGTGTGTGTGTGCATGCGTGTACACAGTGTTGCCAACTTGGTGCATTTGTCGCTATATTTAGCTTTTTTTCAGACCCCCCCAGTGCCTAAAATAGTGAAAAACTCCTGGCGGAAAATCTAGTGCTTTTCTTGCTGGTGAGTTGGGGCAAAATTGGTTGACAGGCGCCAGAGATAAAACCTTTGTTTTTCACCATTTTTCCTCCTATGATAGAGTCCTCCTTCCTTCCTAGAAAGGACCATTGGTAACCAAATGGACCCTTATAGATCTGTAACTCTTGAGATCGGAAAATGAATGTTTCTAGATTTAAATTATATTTAAACATCTGAATTACCTAATTTTCAAGAAATTTATAGGTAATTCATTCTTCTAGAAAATGTAGAAGAATTGCTATTTTGACCAGTTATTTTGCCAGTTATTTCTCCTAAATTAGTACCGAGAGACTAAACTCAACATCAAATGATGGTCCTCCATGGCTAAAATGCAGAATAAATAGTGGGCCCTGGTATTAAAATGGTTGAAAACCCACTGCTCTAGTGCATTCTAGTGCATTTTGGAAGTGCCACTAGTGCATTTTGGATCTTGGCAGTTGGCAACACTGGTTGTACATGAACATGTTGGTTCGTGTGTGTATGCACAACATGCGTTCATGTGTGTCAGTGTGCGTACATCGGAAAGACGTAGGCGGCGTTGTTGTTGTTCTGTATATACGACCGTACGTGAATGCTAACAGAGCTGTGAAATTCTGACTCATTTCTGAGAACCAGTTCCAGAACTGGTATGAAAAAGGTTGAAAAGCCCTGTCATAGACAGGGATATCATAGTTTTTCATTTTAGTTTAGTTTTAGTTAGTTTTGACATTTTATTTTCTAATTCAGTTAGTTTTAGTTACTTTTTAGAGCGGGTTTGCTAGTTTTTATTTAGTTTTTATTTTGGTGAAAATATTTAGTTTTAGTTAGTTTTAGTTTAGTTATAGTTTTATTTATTTATTTTTTTCTGTGCTTTGGTTGTCAGGTATAGGATTAAAAATGTGCCACAGTAGGAAACGGTTGGTATTCAACCCTTGCTTTGAGTTTCTTAGTAGATTGGATGATTGCACTCTCCCACAAGAACACAATTTTTACCCCCAGTGTTTATGGAACTCAGTAGTGGATAGAAGATCTAGAAGCATCTCCTCCTCATGCTGGTCACCAACACATTTTGAATTTAAAAGCTTTATAAAAATTAAAACTAAGGGTATTTGGGGTATAATTTCAGTTAGTTTTCTGAACCCACATTGCAGTTTTAGTTTAGTTATCGTTTTTTGCATTCATGTTTTAGTCCAATGTTTTTCGAATTTTAGTTTTTGTTTTTTTAATTAGTTTTAGTTAACTATTATAACCCTGGTCATAGAGGCATAGAGAAGCAGTAGGCCTACTGACTGTTGATTCTTGACTTACGTGAAAGTGAGTGCAAGTAAAGCGAACGGTTCGCGGTCGTCGGTGGGCCGCGGGTCGTCGACAATCCCTAGAAGCACTCCACCATTTAGCTGGCCTCCTCAAGGACCACTGGTGGTCCCCGGACCACAGGTTGAAAACCTCAGCTTTAATGTAATGAAATTGCTATTGTGCAGCCCATAACAGCTGAATGCTCTCCTATGCTTTTAAAACACAGCACCATGAAATTATAATCGCATGCAAATGTACAATTAAAATGATATAGTTGGGGGTATTTCCCATGCGTTGTTTATTATTATTATTAGCAGTTCGGCAATCCTGTGACCCAAAAACGGCCTACTATTAAACCTAGTCTGCGAATAAGGGCTCTTCAAATGGAACGCAAATTAATTCACAAAGACAACCTCTTGACATGGTTGCAGTGTGTTATTAGGTCTTTTCCAGAATGAGCAATTATACTGCTCTGCTCATGTTATATGCATTAAAAATACTTCAGTGTCAATATGAAATACTGTGAGTCAAGTAGCCAGGCGTCGCCAGCAGTGTTGCAAACTTGGTGTACATTTTCTAAAAAAAATAATCTAAATCCGGTTGTTTGCATTGCAAAACAATACCACATGATACATAGTCGAAATTTCTGTTTTCATTTTGATATACTTAGATTCTTGAAATTTAATGAATTGCAGTTTTTATAATGGTTTGCACTTTTATAGTGCTTTTCCAAGTCCTGAAAGCGCTTTACAATGGTCCATTCATTCAAACGTTGGGAGGTGAAGCGGCAAACAGTCGACGCTCAGCGTCCTAAACTTCACACATTCACACACCAATGGTGGCAACAAGCTGAACACCCACCAACTCATTGGAGGCAGTTTGGGGTTCAGTGTCTTGCCCAAGGACACTTCGACATGTAGACAGGAGGAGCCGGGATTCGAACCGCCGACCCACAGGTCGTTGGACGACCTGCTCTACCTCCTGAGCCACGGCTGCCCCAAAGGGACGCCCACAGTGGTCCCCGGACCCCACGGTGGTCCCCGGACCCTTGGTTGCAGAGCCCTGCTCCATGGGAGCCACTACAACTACAGGGTTGACAGTGTTAAGTTGATCTATTACAGGTCTGTCATTTACACTGATGGCATTCCTGTACCACGCCATACGCTGTGACACACACACACGCACACAAACACACACACACACACACACACACGTGCAAGCACACAGGCATGCACACATGCAATCCCACCATCCACCTGCAATTCATTACCTGTCTGCTGTCACCATCCGTCCTTCCATGTGAGCGTGTGTGTGTGTGTGTGTGAGAGAGAGAGAGAGAGAGAGAGACATAGAGGGACAGAGAGAGAGAGATAGAGAGAGAGAGAGACATAGAGGGACAGAGAGAGAGAGAGAGAGAGAGAGAGAGACATAAAGGGACAGAGAAAGAGAGACGTGTGAAGAGACCATAATTATCTTGCTGTCACCGAGACCATTTCGGCATAGGCGGATTATGAAATTAAGGGCCCCTGGGCCACCACCAGCCAAAGGGCCCCCCTACACCGGAGGATTTTTCTGCCCGGCAAGGCGGCATGATGGTTTAGGACTTTTGGGGCTATTTTAGTGACACAAAATTAGTAAACCCATTGTTAATAAGGACCGTGTGCACCAGTATTATTCGCTTTTACCCCTTTTTTGGGTGGGCCCTGAGCTTGAGCCTCTTAGCGATCACGTGTACACTCAAGCTCATGGGCCCCCCTAGCTCATGGGCCCCCTCTAGCTCAGGGGCCCCTGGGCCGTTGGATAATCCTTCCCTGCATTTCGGTGCCAGAGACCATATTTCCGTAAAGGGGTGTGTGTGTGTGTGTGTTGTGTGTGTGTGTGTGTGTGTGTGTGTGTGTGTGTGTGTGTGTGTGTGTGTGTGTGTGTGTGCGTGTGCGTGAGACCTGCCTGCAGCGTATGTGCAGCTGTGTGCGTGTGGATGCTTGTGTGGGTGTGTGCGCCCTGAGTGCAGCATCCTATATACGTTTACAATCTTCAACGCTCTCTTTCCAAATGGAGGTGGCAGTGCATGTAGGATATATTGTTGTGTGTGTGTGTGTGTGTGTGTGTGTGTGTGTGTGTGTGTGTGTGTGTGTGTGTGTGTGTGTGTGTGTGTGTGTGTGTGTGTGTGTGTGTGTGTGTGTGTGTGTGTGTGTGTGTGTGTGTGCATGCGTGTGTGTGTGTGTGTGTATTTTAGCACACACACAGTGAGTGTATTACTCTGAAATGCATGCGGCTTCAAAGCGGTTTTGAGATTTCACGATATCAATCAAAGGAACTGTGTAGCAATGTTTTATTTTCCTGTCGCTGAGCAGGTACCATGTAGGCTGTTGTCGTGTGTGTGTGTGTGTGTGTGTGTGTGTGTGTGTGTGTGTGTGTGTGTGTGTGTGTGTGTGTGTGTGTGTGTGTGTGTGTGTGTGTGTGTGTGTGTGTGTGTGTGTGTGTGTGTGTGTGTGTGTGTGTGTGTGCGTGCGTGCGTGCGTGCGTGCGTGCGTGCGTGCGTGCGTGCGTGCGTGCGTGCGTGCGTGCGTGCGTGCGTGCGTGCGCTGCGAAAAATTCTGAGCTAAGCAAGTCTTGTAATTTTAAATCTAGACTTTAAGTATGATTGCTCTTGTTTTAAGAATGATATACTAACCAAGAGCAAGTTGTATAAGATTATCAACCTTGTTTAAACAAGCAAAATAATCTGTCCGTGGGGTAAGTGAATTGTACTCGGTAAGAATTATTGTAATAAGAAATATGTTCTAAAAACAAGGTTGATAATCTTATACAACTTGCTCTTGGTTAGTATATCCTTCTTAAAACAAGAGCAATCATACTTAAAGTCTAGATTTAAAATTACAAGACTTGCTTAGTTCAGAGTTTTTTGCAGTGTGTGTTGAGTTGGGGGACCGTTATACTGCATTCCAATGGACAGACCGCATGCAGCGCACACGCACACACACACACACACACACACACACACACACACACACACACACACACACACACACACACACACACACACACACACACACACACACACGCGGCATGCTGCTACCTGTCAAATCGATACGATATCATAAAGTTTTATGATCACAGGGGTACGGTTAATCAAAAAGCTATCGCTGCTCCTATCGTGTTACTATGGTAACCCTGCGACCTCCCTCCCCTTAAGGCCCGTAACATCGGTGACATTTGTGTGCACGTGCGTGGGGGTGTGTGGGTGTGCACGTGTGTGGGTGTGCGTGTATTGATCAGGTGGTGATGATCGTAGTGGAGACGGGAGGCTTCTGGCCCGCAGGGTATTAAAGATGTGAGATTGACTCCATCTTTGACACTTCCTTCCAGCTGACTCTTCGGCGTGGTGTGGTCCTTTGTGGTGGCCGCCGGTCCATGCAGCGCTGCACCTCTAATGGAGAAACTTGATTAGTCTCAAACACAAACACCTGCCACTCAATTAACCCAGCTGACATCGCCCCCCCAGGCCCAGGTCCACCCGTCTGGAAGCTTCTTTCAACATTACTCTTTCATTCAATAGGTCCTGTCTGTGACTGTGTGCACACAGCTTTTAGTACTCTTCCTGCTTCTGGGCAAGGAAGCAAAGATTCTCTATGGACCAAGATATGCCATCTTGCATTGGCGCCACTCGTGGAGAAATGGACTACAAAGCATACAAATGGTCTCCTAAGGAGGCATGGTTTCCTCCTCTAGTGGTCGTATGTCAAATTACAGATTACAAACAGACTCTTCCTGACTAACAAATGCGAACAATTGCGATGGTTAGTTGCTGGTTATAAAGAAAGATTGATAACAAGGTTCGATTTCTCTTTATTTGGAAATGAAGTCTCCAACATTCTTCCAGTTTCCTAATATTGTACCTGCCCCCTTCACCTAGAGTCAGGAAGCAACGCAAGATAGCTTCTCTTGCCATTGGCAATGAAGTTCATAACAAGGAAGTGTCATGATCGTGACCGAGCTGCACCTTGACGCTTAAATGGGAGTGAGAATCTCACACCAGAAGTTCCATGAATAAGCACAGTGACACCCGCTACAGACCTTGCTTGTGTGCTGCTCACGTTTTCGGCAACCTGTGACGTCACATCCTCCATTTATGAATGGGTGTCTGTTCTGGTTTGTATTTTCGCCGTCCCCCATTTAAACATTTTAAATGGGGGAAGGCATTTTAAAAAAGTTCTGTGACCCACAAGATTTATATCTACGGAACTTACATTGTTGAAGTGGCAACAGGCACACAGCATGCATAAAGCTAAAGGTCTAACTGTTTTGAATGATGAGATGCTGTTGGTTTAGTGGTGCGACAGTTGTAGTTAGTTAGTAGCAGTAGTTTCAATTCATTTTAAATACAAGCACTATAAAATATCTTGGAAATGTGTTTGTGTTGTTTTGCATGCCATCATGTTTGACCCCAGTGTGTGGAATGAATACACACAGAGTTTGGACAGAAGATGAATGTACCGGCTGGAGACGTATTTCGTTTGGTTCAGGTTCCTTCCTTCTGGGTCATCCTTCCTTCACAGATGTTAGTGATGATGATACTAATTCAGGTGCCATCTGTTTGCAGTGATTTATTTATTTATTCATGTATTTGTTTATTTATTTTCATTATGGGTCCATTATGGTTGCACTCTCAGAGTTATGATCAGGGGCAGGGGTTGACACTAAGGTCTCTGAGGCACTTGCCCATCGGACAAGTCCAAGTCGGGTTCTACTTGCCCTCAGCTCATGGTCACTTGCACCCAAAAAATATATTGTAAATTTTTGCATTTAAGTTTACTTTCTACTTGGGTGCTTTAAACCAGGGGTTTTCAACAGGTGGTCTGGGGACCACCAGTGGACCCTGAGAGGGTTCCAGGTGGTCCCCAGCTAAGTTGGTTAACCAGATGTAACTCTTGAGAGCGTAATTTTTTTTACGCTCTTAAGAGTTAAAATTCATCATCTTAATTAGCCCATAGTGGTCACAGACCCAGTGGTCCCTGACCCCAGAAAAACGATAGTCTGGAACCAAATGAACCTGGGAGAGAGATGGGAGAGATAGCTAGAAAGCAGGGAAAGACACAGAGGCAGAGTACAATGACTGCCTTCAAGACAAATTTATCTTGTGTTGTGTTATAGTGCCCACTTGCCCGATCGGCAACCAGGTAGCAGTCTTCACTTGCCTCACCATTTTTTTTTATTACTTGCCCCGGGCAAGTGGGCAAGTGTCAAGCCCTGAGGGGTGTAGTGGAGGGGGGCGGCGTCCCCTCACTTCTCACATCTAAAATATTTTTAGGGCAAAAGTAGGGCTACCGTATATGTTTTCGTCTTGTCATTTACTTTTATGGATACAATTAGGCATTGTAAACAATCTTTCTCAATATGGTCTACTTTTAATAGCGTGTCTGTGTGTGTTGCGCAGGTGCACACAAATGCAAGTGAGAATGCAAGTGTGCATGCACATGTCTTAAAGGGGAATTCCACTCATTTTCAATATTTTGCTGTGTCAACTCATTAATGATACCTTAGAGATGTGTGGACAAAGTTCCCCCCATTCTGTGTTTCCTAGAAATGGAGGTCTGAAAAAAAAATCATTAGCATGGTGAAATACATCTTGATGACATCATCAAGATGTATTTCACCATGTTAATGAGTTTCCTTTTTCCTGAGAGTGTACAAATGTGAACCAAATGGCCCCTGCGGGTCCATTTGGTTCACATTTGTACACAAAAATTGGTTCACATTTGTACACAAAAATTGAAAATGGGTGGAATTCCCCTTTAAGAGGCGTCCCCCCACTTCTAAAAGTCCCACTACAACACTGGTTATGCCCAAATGTCACAGCTTCTCATTCTCCTCATATATGCTTTGCAAAAAAAAAAAAAAAAAAAAAAAAAAAAAAAAATCAAACAGAAACGGACAGATTCGCGTGATGTACTGTATTTGGTTGTACGTCAACACTTAACGATGCTGTTCTGATAATAAAACAATACTACATTACTGTAGTGTAGTAGACCAGGGGTTTTCAACAGGTGGTCCGGGGACCACCAGTGGTCCCTGAGAGGGTTCCAGGTGGTCCCCAGCTAAGTTGGTTAACCAGATGTAACTCTTGAGAACGTAGAAATGAAACCAAATGGACCCTTGCGGGTCCATTTGGTTTCATTTTTACACTCTCAAGAGTTAAAATATTCATCATCTGAATTAGCCCCAAGTCTACACCACTAGAAGATGGACAAAAGCAAAAATAAATCTTTAGTTTTGGGGTCTGTGGGCTAAAATGTTCTCAAATGGTGGTCCGTGGCTCAAATGCTGAATAAATGGTGGTCCCTGGAGTCAAAAAGGTTGAAAACCCCTGTAGTAGACTATAGGTGGCTGCGTTACTACTTGCCCATTGGGCCATGGCTAGAGCACTCTGGCTCTGAGTTTTCCTACCTGGCTGCCTGGCTGTCAATCAAGACAGGAGCAGAGGCCACGCCCCCCTGCTTCGCGCCACACCACAGACCCAGAGCCTTGGAAATAGACAGAGTTACGCCAAAGTCTCCGTTCACTTCATAGGGCCAGTCCATCTACATAGACTTCTGTTAGGTAGTGACATGAATAGTGACAGCCGGAAGTTACTGAATGCATTGGGAGCAATGGGCTCGCGCGAGTACATGGACCACGTGACCAGGCTGTTTTCTGACCCCTCATTGTCGCAACTCTTCTACTAGATGGCTCTGCACAGTGCACAGACCCCCCCCCCCCCCCCCCGGAAGTAGTTCGTTCGCTCCGTCTGTCTGTCTGTTGTGTTTGTTTCAGCTGGCAGACGGTCGGAGGCCTAATAATTATTATTACTACTAAATTAATACATACGTACGGTGAGTTGTGATACTACAGGAACATTGCAACTGAACTGGCGAAGTGAAACGGAGAGTAAAAAAGTAAAGAGAAAGTAAAGAACTGTGCACTATGAGCTAAAGTAAAGTAAACTACCGTAAACACCGTGTGGAGTGGAGGCTGCGTGGAGACGGAAAGAAGGTGTTTTAAGTAAAGCAGACAGTCTGTCATGTCAGCGTGCTGAACACTGTGTTGTTGGAACTGCACTGCACTGCTGACATGTTTGGAGAGACATTATTATCATCGTCATCCCTGAGGATAAAAGAGAGAGAGAGAGAGAGAGAGATAACAACAATAAGGTTGAAGTAGGTTAATATGACGGTTCTGGATGAACTCTCTGACTGGGACCGTCAGAAGAGAAGAGCCGCCAAAAGTGGATTTCCCTCCTCGTTTACGCGGTTTTTTCCTTTTCCGAATCCTACCGTGCCATTTCAATCCCCCCAGCTGCTTCATATTATAATATATTATATTATCATTCATCAGCTAGTTATGTGGACTCGAACCGAGGCGACACGTTTCTCTTCTCCATCTCACCACTGTCAGTGTACACAGAATGACAACATGACGCCATGATGGATCCTCATTCAACAAGGTAGGACATGATGCAGCCTAATTAAAGCAGTGGTTTTCAACCAGTTTGATACGAGGGCCCACTATTTATTCATATTCAGCATTTGAGCCACGGAGGACCACCATCTGATGACATTTTAGCCCCGCACAGACTCCAAAACTAAAGATTCGTTTTGTCCACATTTTTTTTGTCCACGTTTTGTCCGGGCTGGATTTCGGAGAAAACGAAACAGTCAAACATACAGACCGAAATGACCATTAATCTATATTCTCTAGTTGTGTAGACTTGGGCTAATTCACATGATGAATATTTGATGAATGAATATTTTAACTCTTGGGAGCGTAAACATGAAATCAAAACGCTCTCAAAGAGTTACATCTGGTTAACCAACTTTCGATCATTTAGCTTGGGGACCACCTGGAACTCTAGGCTGGGACCACTGGTTGAAAACCACTGTTTTAAAGCAACTGAAATGGGCATTTCAGACGGGCAGTGATAAACGCAGGCATTATCGTGGAGATTCCAGTTGGAAAAACAAGATTAGATTTATTGACCCCCGTGTGTGAAAAGCCCTGAAGTCGTCTATTATTCTCTTCTCTTTTGGTCCCGCCATAGTAACTTTTCCCGTGCGTCTTTACGCACGGTGCAATGTTGGTGTGTGTGTGTGTGTGTGTGTGTGTGTGTGTGTGTGTGTGTGTGTGTGTGTGTGTGTGTGTGTGTGTGTGTGTGTGTGTGTGTTTTTGGCCGCCGTGCCTTGCGGGCTGTGTGTGTGTGTGTGTGTGTGTGTGTGTGTGTGTGTGTGTGTGTGTGTGTGTGTGTGTGTGTGCGCGCGCGCGTGTGTGTGTGCGTTTGTGTGTGAGAGCGCGCGTGCACGTACGCGGTTTGTCGCATGTTCTGACAATGCGTGAATCTTTATTATGCTCATATGGTGTTATCTGGGTTGTGGCGCTTGGCTGGCTATATAGGAGCATGCCAGGCAGTTGTTGGCATTCTGGTTCGTCCGTCCATCCATCCATCTTCAACCGCTTATCCATAGTAGGGTAGCGAGGGCAACAACTCCTACCAGAGGGCCCCATTATAGTCACTATTATTGAGTCCCTCCTGAGACTTTTCAAAGCCAGATAGTCAGAGTAATGTGTTGAATGTGTAATATTTCCCAACAAGGGCGAAAATGGCATGGCTTCATCACCCGTGTCGCTTCGTGCCACTGGCGATAAAGCCGCCCTCATACCATTTTCAATTAAATTCTTTATATTATATCTTGCACAGCATGTATATAAGGCAAATAAAGCACCTGGAATCCTCTCAGGGACCACTGATGGTCCCCGGACCACATGTTGAAAACCCCTGCTTTAAATGTATGTCAACACTAGTGCAGTATATGATGGAATATAAGTCATTAATTTAGGGAAATAGGGTTTGTGGCCCCAACAGCATAGTTATACAACCTAGTCATATTTCATTTCAGGAAGAGTTCTGGCACACTGCCCAGGATAATATGCAGGGGGGGGGGGGGGGGTGTTGACGCTGCGCGCCTCATTGGACACTGGCCGTTGGCCACTGGCCAATGAGATGTCAGCCAATCTGCCCGTGTCGGAAACTCCATAACATTTGAGAATTTACGAACGATTGTAAACTACCAGCAGTGAATCACGCCTGGGATGCACACTCAAACAGCAGTGCCTTTAAACCAGTGGACCAGGGACCACTGTCCCTGAGAGGATTCCAGGTGGTACCCAGCTGGGTGTAAAAAAAAAAAAAAAAAAAAAAAAAACTCTCTCAAAGAGTTACTTCTGGTTAACCAGCTGCCACCCCCAGGGTGGCCTGGCAGAGGCAAAATTGTCCTGGTGGGAAAATATGCGCCAATCCGCCCCTGCATATAGTGTATACAGTATGTACTGTATACTGTGTGCTGTATTGTGTTCTGTACATATGCTGCGTGGTTGAACTGGTGCTGTGGGATGCTCCTCAGGCAGTGAAAATAGCACCAGGGTATAAAAATAGTACACTATGCACTAGAGCTGTCACCATTACACTTTCAAGTTGACTTTTTGCATTTTTTTCAGGGATCGAATGTTATCATTTGTATTTTTTGTTTTTATAAGCAGGGAAGGAAGGAAGTGCTTGCAAATGAATGATCAAAGTTACTTATTTGGGGTTGCTTCCTAATGTGTATATCTAATAATTGGGAAAACCTGCAGTGAAAATGTTGTGACCTTTTTTATTGACTTGTTTAAAAGATGTTACAATTTTCAGGCGTACAGTACAACCTCAAAAATTGTCACTGTGAGTTGTGAGCTTGTAGATCAGCTATTTTAATTTGTGCTGGTCTATATTATATAGACCTGGGGGCTATGAAACGGACAACACAGCAATAGAAAGAGGAAAACACAAATATCAAGGTCAATACACTTGGGGAGAAACTCACCTTTCCTGTTTCACACTAATGAGCACTTTTTTTTTAGCTCAGATGTGCTACCTGTAGTTCAACAACTACAGGTACACATTTTCCCATGGGAAATGTAGTCCACTCTGTTGAACTACAACTACAGGTACCCCCCAGGGGAAATGTAGTCCACTCTGTAGAACTACACCTACAGGTACCCCCCAGGGGAAATGTAGTCCACTCTGTAGAACTACAACTACAGGTACACCCCCCAGGGGAAATGTAGTCCAGTGTGTAAGGAGACAGAAGTAGGTGCAACTCCGCTGCCAAGATAAAAACAGAGCCAGCCAGACTATATAAAATATCACAGCAGACAGGGTCAGACTATATAAAATATCACAGCAGACAGGGTAGAATTCCCAGAGAGAGTGTTTTTAACACAGCCAGCTGCAGTTCTAGGGTTGCCAACCATCCCTCGAAATACAGAGCTTCTGTTGGATCCCTTTATTTGGAAACTAAAAAGAAATGTCTGGTAATAAACTGATTAGGGACACACTTTGTTCCTTCTTTGGGAACCCAAAGGACTTGTGTCTTATTGAAGCTGTTAAACAGTGAACAGTTGAGTCAATCCGCATAGAGCATGCTTGATACTTCATACTAAGAGAGTTTGCAGTTTTGCAGGAACAGTCCCAAAGCGCTGCCCACACAGTGCTGCCACACAGTGCTGCCCACCCAGCAGTGATGGTCGGAAAAAGTTCCCCTTCCATGACACTAAGGTCTCCGAGGCACTTGCCCATCGGGCAAGTGCAAGTCAGGTTCTACTTGCCCTCAGGTCATGGTCACTTGCCCCCCAGGTTCCAGGTGGTCCCTGAGAGGGTTCCAGGTGGTCCCCAGTTAAGTTGGTTAACCAGATGTAACTCTTGAGAGTGTAAAAATGAAACCAAATGGACCCTTGCGGGTCCATTTGGTTTCATTTTTACACTCTCAAGAGTTAAATTCATCATCTTAATTAGTCATTTTGATGTGTTAATTTGCCTGTTTTGTTTCCCAAATCCAGCCTGGAATTGTGGATAGCTAGAAAGCAGGGAAAGACACAGAGGCAGAGTGCAATGACTGCCTTCAAGACAAATTTATCTTGTGTTGTGTTATAGTGCACTATGTTGCACACTTGCCCGATCGGGCAACCAGGTAGCAGTCTTCACTTGCCCCACCATTTTTTTTACTTGCCTCGGGCAAGCGGGCAAGTGTTAGTGTCAAGCCCTGCATGACTTTTCCTAAACATGCAATTCAAGTCATCTCTGTTTTTCTTTTCATCTGTAATAATTTCTAAATATGAATTTAGAAGCGATTCTACCTTCCATGACTAGTCATTGCGGGTCCTGTGGACCCGAAAAACCTGTTTTCCGGTTGGAAAACAGGTTTTTCGGGTCCTAGTTGGAAATTCAATTGGAATTTCCAACTAGGAATTCAATTGGAATTCAATTGGACCCAACTAGGATCTAGCTGGAACTAGCTGGAAAAATAGAGCTGCTCTGGGCCTGGAGGTGTGAAACTCTCAAGGGGAGAGAATGGGTGAGGTTTTTATGGGTCTCAGAGACCCAAAAGTTACAGTCTTAAGGAGTATTTGCATTCCCAGTCGTGTTAAATGCCAAGGCAGGATTGCCGGTAGGAAATGTCAGTGTGGTGAAGGAGGTGTGACTGAGCTTTTACAGGCCATCCAGGGGGTAATCTGGAGGCTAGAGGTTGGAGATCAGGTGTTGGCTTGTTGTTGAAGAATGGAACCTTTTGGCTCTGGGGAGAAACGGCACGTCTCACATCACCAGGACGGACACTGTCTCAGTCTGACACAGCGCCAGGGGCGGATGTAACATTTCCCAATTGGGGGGCAGAAGAAAATGGTAAGGGGGCAGCTTCATCGCCCGTGTCGCTTTGCGCCACGGGCGATGAAGCCGCCCCCTTTCATTTTCAGTAGTATTTAAAATACTTTTAAATATAAGCACTTAAATATCTTGGGTTGTTTTGCATGCCATCATGTTTGGTGGGGCAGACTGGGCATTTAGTGCCCCCCCCCCCTACACCCATGTCTATGCCTAGATCCGCCCCTGCACGGCGCGGGGGGCAGACTACAACACAGCCTTGGACTGTAGTGGCTGGCATGGCCTCTGTCTGGCAGCTGGATGAGTTAGTGCAGGGTTGTGTGTGTGTGTGTGTGTGTGTGTGTGTGTGTGTGTGTGTGTGTGGTGTGTGGTGTGTGTGTGTGTGTGTGTGTGTGTGTGTGTGTGTGTGAGAGTGTGAGAAAGGGACAGTGAAAGGAAATTGAACAAAAAGACTGGCATCGAATAACTGTCTTCATTCATCTGCCTTCACCCTCAGTGACTTTCACATGAAGTGCTCTCTCTCTCTCTCTCTCTCTCTCTCTCTCTCTCTCTCTCTCTCTCTCTCTCACTCTCTCAATCTTAATCTCTCTTCCAATCAATCTTGTCTAAGAGGCCAATGGCAAGAGAGGACAACCTGATTTACTTCCTGATTCTAGGAGTCAGGAAGGGGGCGGGGTCAATGTTAGGAGACCGAAGGAATGTTGGAGTCTATTCATTTTGAATGGTAGAATTCCTCAACTTAGATGGACAGTGAATCACAAGGCATACAATATTTACAACATATTCACACTAAAAAGGCTTCTATTAGCGAGGAGAATCAGGAGAAACTCCACGTTGTTTTCTATCGTTCTTTATTCCAGCAACAAACTGTCACAATAGGAATCAGGATGTCTCCCTGTGATGTGCAATTTGACATATGACCGCTAGGGGGGGCTCTGAGAGGAGAAAACAGAGACTACATAGGAGACCATTTGTGGGCTTTGTAGTCAATTTAGGTTCTAGTGGCGCCAATGCAAGATGGCATATCTTTGACACGACGGCAAAGATTCTCTATGTACAGAGATCGCCTGATTACAAAAAAGATTAAAAAAAAAAAACGCAGAGAAAACAATCAAAACCCAACACAACTGGAGGGAATCCGTTCTACAAGTCCAGATCTCATCTTAAGTCATGCTTGTGAGTAAAGGGCGATACAGAGCGGGTCCATTTGGTTTCATTTTTACGCTCTCAATGAGTTACATCTGGTTAACCAACCTTCTACAATTTAGCTTTGGACCACCTGGACCTCTCTCAACCACTCAGGGCCCCCGGACCACTGGTTGAAAACCACTGATATTACCTTTCATTGGGTGGGCAGATGCACATTTTGGGTGGGCTCTGCCCACCCCTGCCCCCTTTCTAGATCCGGCCCCGTCTCTCTCTCTCTCTCCTTATTGTGCAATCTGGTTCAGTCACACAGATCCATTTTTTGGGGGAGGATGAAACGGTCCTATCTGCCCACCTCTATCTCTATCATATTCTCTGCCATGCTTCCATCAAAGTCCCATCTCCACACCCCGCTGCCATTCATCTGGGAACTGTTATCCTCTGGGCTTTTTGACATCTCTGGAACTCTCAGATCATTGTGTTGTCGTTCTGCTACTTTTTTTTGTACCATGCAGCACCCAGAGAATGTACACTCACACACATACAGTGTTGGGCTGTGGTAGAAATGCACATCTAGACGTTTTTTTGTATTTCTTTCAAATTTAACTAGTGAGGGACTTGAAGTGAGAAAAGGTAAAAATGCCAGATTTACAACCTCACAATGTTAACATTGTGATGCCCGGTGAGCTTGTAGATCTATTTTCAAATGGATGTTGTAGTGCAGAGGTTTTCAACAGGTGGTCCGGGGACCACCAGTGGTCGTTGAGAGGGTTCCAGGTGGTCCCCAGCTAAGTTGCTTAACCAGATGTAACTCTTGAGAGCGTAAAAACGAAACCAAATGGACCCGCAAGGGTCCATTTGGTTTCATTTTTAAATTCATCATGTGAATTAGCCCATATTCATCATGTGAATTAGCCCAAGTCTACACAACTAGAAGATGGACAAAAGCATAAGAAATCTTTAGTTTTGGGGGTCTGTGGGGCTAAAATGTCCTCAAATGTTGGTCTGTGGCTCAAATGCTAAATAAATGATGGGCCCTGGGATCAAAAAGGTTGAAAACCACTGTAGTGTTTAAGGGTTCAGCTTGTTGATAGCACATTGATTGAGTTCCTTGATCTCCAGTACGTATGTCAAAGAGTGCAGGAATGGAACCATTAACGTAAACTATTGGGTAACAATGGGAAGTTCATTCCATAGTTTAGATAGGGAGTGAATCTGCAGTTCTGACTTCAGTGGGAAGTTCATTCCATAGTTTAGATAGGGAGTGAGTCTGTGGTTCTGACTTCAGTGGGAAGTTCATTCCATAGTTTAGATAGGGAGTGAGTCTGTGGTTCTGACTTCAGTGGGAAGTTCATTCCATAGTTTAGATAGGGAGTGAGTCTGTGGTTCTGACTTCAGTGGGAAGTTCATTCCATAGTTTAGATAGGGAGTGAGTCTGTGGTTCTGACTTCAGTGGGAAGTTCATTCCATAGTTTAGATAGGGAGTGAATCTGCAGTTCTGACTTCAGTGGGAAGTTCATTCCATTCCATAGTTTGGGAACCAGAAGAGAAGAGGTTGGGACGTGTGGAGCCTTATTGTCCTGTATTTTTGGAGGGGTACACCCCCTCCCTCAAATACAGCCTCTTCTCGGACAAATTGTGAAACATTCATAGTGAAACCAGACATTGTGCGTATAATGAGCTCTGTATTCTCTCTGCTAAAGTCTCTCTGTCGCTCTCACTTTCCCTCTGTCACAACCATTTCTCTTCCCTTTTCATTTTCAGACCAAAGACATAGAAAGAATCTTGCACTGTGGATCCTCCCTTTCTTGTGCTCTCTCCCTCTCTCATCTCTAATCTCTCTCTCTCTCTCTCTCTCTCTCTCTCTGAATTGTCATGGTGAGGGAGAGAGATAGAGAGAAACATAGGGACATGAGACCCTATGTTTCTCTCTCTCTCTCTCCCTCACCATGACAATTCGTAGAGAAAATCCCACATGTTATTTCCAGCGGTCATGTATAGTGTCATATGCATGGGAGCAGCATGGGGAGGGGAGGGGGGAGGTGAGGGGAGGCAGGGGATGCTGGTGCCAAACCCGGTCTAAATATGTCTCCGTAATGCTAAAAATACATTTGCATAACACGACTCACGCGTGGTAGTGGTGCATCATTCAGCAGCACGCGGCGTGGTGTGGTCTGGTGGCATCACAGAGGAAGCTTCACATCTCTAGAGCTCTGTGCTGTTAAGAAGGCGGAGGAGGAGGAGGTTACACAACACTCTGAATATTCATGAGGAGGAGGAGAACTGAGGCCAACAACCACGTGAATATTCATGAGGTTGATTTCCTCTGATCCTCTGACGGTGCAGTTTCATGTCAATACACATCTAGTGGTGGTGGGGAAAAAAGTACTTTTTATATGAAGAAAATGTATCAATACTGCCTGCAACTTAGATATACTCTGGTACATGTCGTTAGCCTCAGGATAAATGCCTATGTCATTTTGAGGCTAATCTGAGATAAGAAAAATCACATTTTTTAGCAAATCTATTGAAGAAATTCTAGGAATCTCAATTAAACTCTAGGAACAGTACAGTATACAGTACAAGAGTACAGTATAGTAAAAGTAGCATCGCTCTTGGTGGTTTGCTATCCCTGCATCTGATGATCCCATCCCTGCACGTTTGTTCATAATTTAACAAAACATATTTACATAATGTAATGCCCTGTCGAATTATAATTCACCGTGCGGCAGTGTTATGCAGGATAGGTGCCCTATAAGCTTGCAACATGTTGCATTAATTAATTGCGACATGCTTTTGATCTTGCAGATTGTGAGCAGGCACGTGCACACGTCTCTGAAAGAGAGAGGGAAAAAAACAAAACAAAAGCTGCCATCTGCAGATCATGAATGCTAGGGCTGGGGCGGTATGGGATTTTTAATACCGCGGTAATTGCGGACCCCCATACCGCCGGTATGGCGGTAATGCGGTACACGCCCCCCCCCCCCCCCCCCCCCCCCCCCGGCGACGCAAAAAAAACCCCTCCCGTTTATAGTGTTATTCAACACAGACTGCAAAATTCGCGACATGTACAGTACAGCGGGTGAGTGCACCCCGCCGCCGCTTCCCTTCCCTTCCTCTAAGTAGCCTACCTCTATACCACAGTAGCAGGCAGCGTCCTTTTAAAAACAGCCGGGCAACTTTTGTCCATCAGTTTACCAAGGTGACATCCAGTGTAACATGCGTCGCTACAGTGAATCAGTGAATAAGCTGTGCAACATGACGAAACACCAGCTGTAAATAATCGTCCCTTGATTGTGTTTTAAACGGATTATACGAATCATTTTGGGACAAATAAGGGTAGGAGCCGGCGATCAGCTAGGAGGTTTAATATCTTTGGCGTGTTTATATGAGGGACAAACATTGGGCTACACGCACTATGGATTATGGCAAGTAACTGGTTTCAAATGCTGCCGAGTGAGGAAAAAGCCCTGCGATGCGAGCGAGGCTGTCTGGCTCGCACCCGAATAAAACTTGGACCAGCCAAAATGAAGGGATTCATAAACACTAAAGTTTTGCTGTTGCCTGGTGTCTGATGTGTATGCTATATTATTACAAACCGATCTGAAATAAAGATAAAGAAGTCTATGTAGAACAGCCGCAATGAAGAGAACAGACGGCTTAAACTCAGGGCTGAATTGGGTCGAGCCCTCCTGTTACGCCTCGCTCAACGTCGCATGGACGAGGGAGAGAGGGAGAGAGAGAGCGAGAGAGAGAGAGAGAGACAGACAGAGAGAGAGAGACAGAGAGAGAGATGGTCCGTGGAGAGTATCGCACATTACAGGCAGGAGGACCACCTCTCTCTCTCTCTCGCGATCCTTTCCACTGGAAAGGATCGCACGAGAGAGAGAGAGAGAGAGAGAGAGAGAGAGAGAGAGAGAGAGAGAGAGAGAGAGAGATGGTCCGTGGAGAGTATCGCACATTACAGGCAGGAGGACAGCCGCCCCATCGGCCACAACTATGATCTTTTGACTGACAAAACATTTAGAGTTCGGTTAGATCACATATGTCAAACTCAAGGCCCGCGGGCCAAATCAGGCCCGTGAATGAATTATCTTTGGCCCGCGGGATAAAATTGAATTAGTATTAGAACTGGCCCTCTGGTATATTGCACACACCATGATAAGAAATGAATGCAACTAATTGTTTTACTTCTTCAACTTAGTCTCATTTACTTTCTCAATTAACTATGAAAGCAGCACTTGGTGAGGATCATAGAAGAAAAAAAATCCCTGAGAAATAGCAGGTGTTCACGTCTCATAGCGCGCCACTCTGTGGCGCGCTATGAGACGTGAACACCTGCTATTTTTCATTATACGTTGTAACTTAAAACAGTTTTTAATGCAGGCAGTTTCATCTTTACAATTATTTTGCCATTAAGAGGCATTGATTTTTGAAGGGAAATTACTATTTTGCTGTTTGACAGGGACGTCATTGTAAAGCGGTGTTGAAACACAGACCGGTATCTCCGGCCCTCGACTTGTACCAATTTTTCTATTTTGGCCCACTCTGTATTTGGGTTTGACACCCCTGGGTTAGATCTATCGAGCTGGATTGAAGCAGTCAATTGGAATTGCAACGGCTGCCAGTGCATGCATTCTAGCTCGGATCAAACGACCATTTAACGACCTTCCTTTATTGGCCCTGCATAATCATGCATAATAATCATTTTAATACTATTGTTATTATCTTAACATATTAAACAAATTCCAAGTTCGCCAGGCAAACGTGATAAATTATGAGAAAAGACTATGGTGCTGCCCTCTCCTCGGCAGATCCACAGAGTATAGACAGAGTTGTGACAACTCCATTCACTTCATGGGGCCAGTCCAATACATAGACTTCTATTGAAGAGGGACAACCGGACCCTATGGAGTCTATTGGCTCGCGCTCGCATTTTTTGACCCCTCAATGTCGCAAAAAAGTAACAAACAAAAAAAGTCGAAAATATATATATATATTTTTTTTTTTTACCGCGGTAATGAAGCCCATACCGCGGTATGCGTTACATACCGGCGGTATGGCGATATTGCGGTTATTGCCCCCAGCCCTAGTGAATGCATTTACTATAGTGGAAGAAAGAAATGCAAATGCACCCCATCCTGCTTGTCGTATGGTCCGGGGACCACCAGTGGTCGCTGAGAGGGTCCCAGGTGGTCCCTAAGTTGCTTAACCAGATGTAACTCTTGAGAACGTGAAAAATGAAACCAAATGGGGTCCATTTGGTTTCATTTTTACGCTCTCAAGAGTTAAAAGTCTACACAACTAGAAGATTAATGGTCATTTTGTTCTGTATGTTTTGCCTGTTTTGTTTCCCAAATCCAGGCTAGAATTGTGGGCAAAAGCAAAGAGAAATCTTTAATGTTTGGGGTCTGTGGGGCTAAAATGTCCTGAAATGGTGGTCCGTGGCTCAAATGCTGAATAAATGGTGGTCCCTGGGATGAAAAAGGTTGAAAACCCCTGTTGTATTGTACCGTATGCAGAGACAGCACATCCTGCTTGTCATATTGTATTGTATTGTACATAGAGACAGCACATCCTGCTTGTCGTATTGTATTGTACATAGAGACAGCACATCCTGCTTGTCGTATTGTATTGTACATAGAGACAGCACATCCTGCTTGTCGTATTGTATTGTACATAGAGACAGCACATCCTGCTTGTCGTATTGTATTGTACATAGAGGCAGCACATCCTGCTAGTCGTATTGTACCGTACAGAGAGGTAGCACATCCTGCTTGTCGTATTGTATTGTACATAGAGACAGCACATCCTGCTTGTCGTATTGTATTGTACATAGAGGCAGCACATCCTGCTAGTCGTATTGTATTGTACAGAGAGGCAGCACATCCTGCTAGTCGTATTGTATTGTACCGTACATAGAGGCAGCACATCCTGCTAGTCGTATTGTATTGTACCGTACATAGAGGCAGCACATCCTGCTAGTCGTATTGTATTGTACCGTACATAGAGGCAGCACATCCTGCTAGTCGTATTGTATTGTACCGTACATAGAGACAGCACATCCTGCTAGTCGTATTGTATTGTACCGTACATAGAGACAGCACATCCTCTTGGTCTAGTGGTTAAGATGTTGGACTTCCACGCAGGAGACCCGGGTTCGAATCCCGGGTGTTACATTGGTGCCCTGACCTGGATCGGGTTTCCCCGTGGAAGGAGGTCAAAAGGGAGGTGAGTGTAGCAGGTGGCTACAGCCTCTGTCGTGATGGCTTCCAAAGTCTAGTATCTGCCCCCGGACCAAGAGGATGTCCTCTTGGTCTAGTGGTTAAGATGTTGGACTTTCACGCGGGAAACCCGGGTTCGAATCCCGGGCGTTACAGAGACAGCACATCCTGCTTGTCGTATTGTACCGTACATAGAGGCAGCACATCCAGGAGTCAATGCCTTTTCCCAAAACTAGTTCTACAGAAATGCTGCGTCGAAAAGACGACCATGAATGGTGGTTCGAATCCCAGGGGAATTTTTTCATGTGAAAGCAGGGAATCATGGCTTCAAATTGACATAGGCCTATTGGTTGTTCAGTCTGGCTCACCAGTTCTGGAGATCTATGGTTTAGATTTTCTCCTCTCCTGAATGGTTTGTTTTTCCCCCCAATGACTCAACCTCATTCACACATGCCAAAGTGTCCTTGGGCAAGACACTGAATTGCTCCAGCTGTGCTGATTGTACCTTGCATGATTAGTCTGTGTGTGTGCAGGGGTAGACATTAAGGGAAATTTGCCACTGGCCCTTCGGGCCAGTGGCTTTTAAGAATCACTGGCCCCACAACTGTAACCACTGGCCCAGGTAATGGGGATCAAAACCGATACCGATACCTTTCTTTCAGTAGTCATCCGATTCCCGATACCTATTACCGATACCAAGATTTTTTTTTAGTAACCACTTATTTTACTCCCCCCCCCCCCCAAAAAAAAAAAAATAATAAAAATAAAAATAATAATCTGCTTCTGAGATTTTATGTTCCTTCTTCTGCGTATTGTTCTGACTCCTTATTGCTGCTTGCTTGGTCACGTTTTATTGCTGCTTGCAGCTATATTTTTACTATATTATTGTACTGGAGAATAATACAATCGAATGACATGCATTTGCATTATTGAATTCTTATAATCAAAGCAAAGTAGGCCTAGGCAATAAAAACAATCACCCCTGCCATGGGGTGGCATTATTATTAATTAGTTATTAGTTATTATTAATTATTATTATTATTATTATTATTATTATTATTATTATTATTATTATTATTATTATTATTATTATTATTATTGATTGCATTTGTATTGGGCTTATATGCTATGAACTCAATGCTATAGGCTCAGTTAATTCAATGCATAAGTAGCTATAATATGTTCTAGACACACAAAAGTAGGAACTAAGTTCCTAATCAGACAAGACAACTTGTCGTGTTGTATGTCACATCATAAAGGTGACCTATAGAAACCTGCACCTTAGCACCACAAAAGGATAGTGGTAACAGTTTTTAACGGGTCACGGCTCCTCATATAACCGCGGGACGCGACGCGTGTTGGGTTTTGAGTGCAGCAGCAGACTGCTTTTAACTGTCTGCCAGTACAATGCAACGTGCAAGCTGGCAATATAGGCCTTCTAAATGCAAAGGATTACGGGCCCACTTGTGGATTATACATTATACATAGCCTTTTGCAGTAGCAAGCAACAAGTGGATATAATGACACTAAGGTAGGCTAACTTTGCGCTTGCTAGCTCTCTCTCTCTCTGTCTCTCTCTCTCTGTGCCCCTCTCTCTCTGTCTCTCTCTCTCTGTCTCTCTGTCTCTGTCTCTGTCTCTCTCTCTCTGTCTCTCTGTCTCTGTCTCTGTCTCTCTCTCTCTGTCTCTCTGTCTCTCTCTCTCTCTCTCTGCTGCTGTTATACATGGGTGTGTGCGCTGGTGTTCCATCACGTGTGTGTGTGCTGCAATAGCGTCTCGTTTCGTTTTGTTTATTTGTACATCGGATTAATGATCGGACCCTTTCCCCGATCCCGAGTACGAGTACTTTAGGCTAAAATCGGATGACTATCCGATGTTTGGTATCTAATACAATATGTATATCAGGGGTGCACCAACGGTTTGTACAACAAATGTGGGTGCCAACGGTGGCATTTCACCACTGGCCCCTTCGGGCCAGTATAGGGAACCATGTGGTGGCCCGCACGTGTTTTCAAACCTGTTTCGGGCCATCGGGCCAATTATAATGTCGACCCCTGGTGTGTGTGTGTGTGTGTGCGTGTGTGTGTGCGACTGTGCGTGTGTGAGAACTGTGAATGGGTGAATGCCATGCGCTATGTATACTGTGTCGTGATCAGCCACACTGGTCGAGGATTTTCAAAATTATCAATACAGTCGTGTCGTCAGGCAGACAGACAGACAGACAGACAGACAGACAGACAGACAGACCTGTACATTGTTACTGACAGACAGATGGAGGCTGGAATGGCTCGGTATGGAAACAAAGGAAGGTGTCTTAGTCTTGCATCAAATGTTGATGCAAGACTCCATCAGGGCCAAGGTGGGTTGTGCATTGTGTGTGCGCACGTGTGTGTGTGTGTGTGTGTGTGTGTGTGTGTGTGTGTGTTGTGTGTGTGTGTGTGTGTGTGTGTGTGTGTGTGTGTGTGTGCGTGTGTGCGTGTGCGTGTGTGCGTACATGTCGTGTGTCAGGTTACGTAACCAAGGTGGGAGTTTTTTTTTTTTTTTAGCTTGCCTGACACACGAACACGCACCTCCTTCACCTGATCTACATACTGTACAGATCCAGCTGCCTTGTACGTCCCTGTGTTCATAGAAGAATGCAGGGGCGGATCTAGGCATGGGTGTGGGGGGTAGGGGGGGGGCAATGTCCCCCCTAAAAGCCCAGTCTGCCCCACCCCACCAAACATGACGGCATGCAAAACAACCCAAAATATTTCTAATTAAAGTGCTTACATTTAAAATTATGTGAAACACTACTACTGCTACTAACTACAGCTGTGTCACCACTAAACCAACAGCAATTCATCGTTGAAAACAGAAAACTCTCTGAGTCAGACCTTTAGCTTTATGCATGCTGTGTCTGTTGCAACTTCAACAACAACTGATGTTATAATTGATGCTTTACTTGACTAATAAAAGTCCAGTTCGTGCCACGGGCGATGAAGTCGCCCCGTACCATTTTCGCCTGCCCCCGCAACTGGGAAATGTTACATCTGCCTCTGGAAAAACGGCAAAATAATATATTATTTTTAATCCACAGCGGTCCCTTTTTAGATGAGATCAGTGTATTCAGGAAGTGAAAAGCAAAGGGAAACCAGATGTGCCCAGTGCCCACACCTTTTTTAACTTGAGAGCTACTTTCAAAATGACCTGCTCAACAAGATCTACACATCAAAAATGTGATTGTTCCATTACTGAAAATCCATTTCAAGGCCCTTAGAATGTTTGAGCTTTGAAATAGTGGTGATGGTGTTACTTACTGTTATAGTGTTTAGGAATAATGCACTTATGCTATTACTGATGTTTGAAAACAGTATTTGAGGTTTCAATTGACTGTTTGTGATGTCACAATTTGTCCACAACAACAGTTGTTCTCCATTTTCTAATTGTATGGACTCTTGAAAATTATGTAATTCAGATGTTTAAATATATTTTTAACTCTTGAGAGTGTAAAAAAAAAAAAGCAAAAAAAAAAAGGCCATTCTTGGGCCTTTGACAAATCCAGTAGTTTCAGAGCCTATAGCTTGGCCTTTGGACTAACACGACCTCAAAGTTCAGCACCTGAATCCTAATGAGTTTGTTGAACTGTCAGGGAAGTCATGGCTGATTACCAGCGACATGCTAATCACATTTATCACGGTCTGTTTGAGTCACACACACACACACACACACACACACACACACACACACACACACACACACACACACACACACACACACACACACACACACACACACACACACACACACACACACACACACACACACACAGCTTTGAAGGAAGGCATTTAATTGTTAATTTGTAGTCTAATAAATACTGTACAAGTAAATTCATTGGTTTGTTAATCCATCGAGACTTGAGAACAGATTCTACTAAGTGTATTTTGTTTCCACACCAGTCTTTCTCAAATCAGATGTATTCGGTCCACCGACCTCCATCTGAAAATATTGTTGCTCCAGGGACCCCCAGAAGCAAAGATAGGAGTTAAAAAAGGCTTGCTAGGTAGGTTGAAATAATATTCAAACATTTTCCAAAACAGCAGATCTAGAAAATGGTATCTGCTGCTACTCAACAGATTATACTGTGGTTAGAATCAGATTATGGTAAAAAAAAAACACATTGTTTAAAAAATAATCTGCAGAATGATGTCATTGGAAGAAGTTTCTAAACTGCCAACAGCCTTCTGAGTAGAAAAAAATAGTGGTATTTTATCATGTATATTAGTGAGGACCTATTATATCATACCAGGGCATTAGGCGGCCCGGGGGCCAAATCCGGCCCTTTGGCCCGGGGACCACCAGTGGTCCTTGAGAGAGTTCCAGTTAAATATGGAAAGTTGGTTAACCAGATGTAATTCTTTGAGAGCGTAAAAATGTAACCAAATGGACCGGGTTCATTTGGTTTCACTTTTACACTCAAGAGATATTCAAATATTAGATGTTAAAATGTAACAGATAATGTAAAAGAATGCTCATTTTTGATCTATAATATCGTGTTTTGTTTGTAAAATCCAGCCTGGTATTGTGGTCAAAAACAAAAGAAATCATTTGTTCCGGGGTCTGTGGGGCTAAAATGTCATCAAATGGTGGTCCGTGGCTGAATTACTGAATAAATTAAGGGCCCTGGTATCAAAATGGTTGGTCTTACTCTTACTTTTATCTTGAAATTAATTTAATATTACGCAGACTTTAGTTCAGCCTTAGTCTTGACCCTCCACAATATTTCATGTATCTCTTTTGGCCCCTTGGGAAAAATAATTGCCCACCCCTGTGTTATATGAAGATACATTGAAAAGTGGTGAAGTGGTCCTTTAATTAGTGGTCTGAGCCGTGTGACTCTGGATGAACATAGACTCCCCCTGCACTCATTATCTCAATCTGATTAATGATTCAGATTGAGGACAGCTGGGAACGCTCCAATTACTGTGCCCTACAGTACAGTGTGGTGTGGTGTGGGAAAGCCCCGTCATTATCAATCAGAATTTGCTCTGTCTGTCGATGAAGTGATATTGATTCTGATTCCCATTATGCACTTAAATCGTTCTCTGCTTAAGGCGACATTGAATGACATTCTTAACAGTCACAGATCACCTAGGACAACATGGAACGAGCCCCTAGTGTTCTAATGCAATTCAATGTCACTGGTATCATTTTTACTGGTTCTTGGCCTCTCTGTAGCCTGGCAACACTTTGCTTCTGAGTTGTGTTGTGACGTCATTTAGTATTTTGCCTCTGTGGAGGCAAAATACCCTGGCGGGTCCATTTGGTTCCATTTGCACTCCTCAAAGAAAAATCATTAACATGGTGAAACACAACCTTTCTTCAGAAATGGAGTTTCAAAAAAATAAAAAAATAAAATAAAGGAGTTTTACAGAACTCCATTTCTAGTCTACACAACATCTCTAAGGTATATTAATGACATAGTAAACTGAGTAAACCTTTGAAAATGGGTGGTTCAGATTGAAAGCTCCACCTCTGATAACTGCTGGGCTTTTTTGACATGGCCAAGTGCTACTTTAACTGGCAACTGTCAGACAGCGCAAGCGTTTTGGGTGACTGAAATGTTTATATTATGTTGGTGCGGATCACCCCAGTGTGTATGTAATAATGCTACAGCCACTGAGCCACTAGGGCTGTGTTCTGGAGCCGCATGCGGCTCCTGACCCCTGGCTTATACAAACATCATCATCCGACATATTGTACTACTTTTGTTCAGATGCTAGTGACTCTCATCGGCTGTGTTCGTTTGGTTAGCAATTGGCTTAGCCCATTAGCCACGTGACTGACAACGTCATCTGCTTTACCAATAATCTGATTGGTTGGTATTTACGTGACGTAGACCTTGTAGATCCCATGGGATGAGGTACCTGATTGTGTTCAACAAATGCAACAAATGCTCTTACATAAATATGTCGAAAATAATCTAAAATAATCTCAGTTCTTAGTAAGGGAACGTTTCTTCCAGAATGTTCTCTGAACTGAACAGATGTGGGTGTGGTCTCTGGGGGGGAAGCTCCCGTCCCCCCTGTCGCCTTCGTCTGATGTACCAACAGGCTGGCGTCTCGGTTTACCAACATGTAATACCGTTTTCAATTATCATCATCCCGCTAACGAGGCGATTGGGAGAACATAAGCTAGCAAATTAAAGCCTCATTAACCGCCTTGTCTTTTGTATAAGCCCACAAAGACATGTCTTCGTCTGTGTTATTTGTCGTTTCTATACCCCGTCTAAACCCTCTATACTTAGTAAACTAATGCCTGATCCACCCTGGTTTAGTTATGATCTGCACCAATCCCTTCACTGGAAATATCCCCACTGCATATGGATGCATTTCATGATTTGTAACTCTTCTCAGGTCTTCCAGAAAAATCTGATTACACAATTGTGGAATCCGTTGAATAATCAACCATAAGGCGCATGCTGTATTATGCGGGGATCAATTTATTTCTGAAAGGGTGCGTGTTTCTTTCAATAAAAATGAAATAAATTCCAATAACAGCCAGAGTTGTAGTTATAAGGGATCATTAAAAAAGAAAGCATCAGTCTCCTTAACCACTGCCTTCATGTAGTGGTATACTCAAATTAATTAAACGATAAATGATTCTTGCTTTTGACGACGTTTTTACATTTTCATTATCATGAGGAGAATGATGGCTTCCAATTTTTGCATTGCAACTTTTCAGGAATAGATTAGCTTGGATTCCCTGTCAGTGGGGTGGCAGTAGCAGGGGTAGAGTCACCCGATGGTAACCGCAAGGTTGCCGGTTCGATTCCGGGCTCCGCCAGAGTTGGTGTCGAAGTGTCCTTGAGCAAGACACTGAACCCCTAATTGCTCCTGATGCCAGTGTATGAATGTGAGTGTGTGAATGTGATGCACAAGCTATGTAAAGTGCCTTGGATAAAGGCGATATATAAATGCACCATTTACCATTTAGTGATGCACATTGCACATGGTGAACAGGTTTCTGAACTGCCCAACAGCCCTCCTGTGAGACATAACAGTATGGTTGGTTCTGTTTAATCATGCACATCAGTGAGGTCCAATTATATGATAATAGGCTGAAAAATAAAGTGGTCCTTTAATGTGACTCTCGATTTTTTTTTTTCTCTCTCCACACGAATTGAGATCACGATTCTCACAGGATTCTATTTTGGTCTTCAGTCTCTGTACAGTAGTTGCCAAACTACAACAACATCAAAGCACTCGACTTAATCCTCTTCTTTAAAAGCCTCTCTCTTGTAGCACAACAGAGTACAGAGTAACAGGGACGGATTGGAACAGCCAACTATTGCTGCACAATTCTTAGAAATGAGATCACACACGTGTCTGAATCTGGATTGAGATCTTTTCCCCCAATTAACAAATTCTGTGCTGAGAAATGATTCAAAGATTGGCGCTACATTTTCATAATTTTCAGAAAATATCAGACCTACAGCTCACAGAGCTTGTAGGTCTGATATTTTTCAATAACTAAAGTAGTGTCATCGAAGCTAAGTAATGTTAATAATGCCAACTAATGCCAATGATTTTAATGATAAGTATTGTTAATGATGCTAACAATGCTAAGAAATGCTAAGTATTGTTAATAATGCTAATAATAAGTAACGCTAATTGATGCTAATAATGCTAAGTCAGTAATGCTGCTAATGCTAAGTATTGTTAATAATGCTAAGAATGCTTATTATGCTATGTAATGCTAATTATGCTAGTAACGCTTAGGACAGCAAAATGCGTACGCGCCCAATGTGGCTTAATTGCTTGCTTCACTACAAAGAGGAAACAAGTCTCTCTAAATTCAAGGCTTCCTGGGGTGAGAGGAATTGATGGACCTTTTTTGGGGGTGGGGGGGGGGGGGTGGGGGGTTGGGGGGGGGGAGTTGAACTAATGCCTAAAAACAATGTTTTATTTAAGAGCTGTCAGACTTGCTAAGCGTCAGGGAGTGAGTCACTCATTCACACACCACCGTCGGCTCTGGAAATAAAATCAGATTAGAGGTGATAAGAGAACAAGCAGATGTTGTCTTCTAAATATATCAGCGCTCAGACAGCCACACGCCGACACACAGACACACATACACACAGACGTATACGTCAGTAGCGTGTTGACTCACTTCACACTGATCAAAGCATGGAAGCAGAGCTGCATTGTAATGTGGATCAGCGCGTGCCGTGTGCATCACAAAACATATGATCCACCCAGTCCCTGGATATTATATGATCGTATTAGTCATCAAATGGAATGGTATAACACACACACACGCACACACACGCACACACACGCACACACACGCACACGCACACAGAGCCCAGGATCATCTTTAGGAATTTGGCACTGGGTGATACAAAATGGGTTACGAAATCGTGGGGGTTAAAAATTCAGAAGTAAAAATCCATGGTGTTTACATTTAGTGGAATTAATGAGCCTGGCTGGAAAGTGTCCCAAGTGGGAGAGGTTAGGGCTTAGCTAGTTTTGCTGATTAATTTTATTCTACTTTAGTCTATTGTGTGACTCTGCTGATGTATGGAGGACACTGCAAGTAGCGTTACAGTTGTTTTCAGAACCTTTTCACGTGAAGGACTTCTCCAATGAACTGGATTATGTTCCTCAGCTCCAAAACATTTTGTTCCAGCCTGTGGAACCCTGAGAGAATTCTCCAGGATGAATTCTCCTCATCAGAAATGGCATTAACTATTCATGTGTGTCGACGTGTGTGTTAACATGTGTTGACAGGCCGTATTGACAGCAGCGTGCACAAAGCGCACGCACATATACATGTTATGGTACAGTCATACACCAGTGAGAAAAAAAACATATGTTACATAAATGCACGTTGTGCGCAGTGTTGCCAACTTGGTGGATTTGTCACTATGTTTAGCTTTTTTTCCAGACCCCCCTAGCGCCAAAATTAGTGGAAAAACTCCTGGCGGAAAATCTAGTGTTTTTTTTTTGCTGGTGAGTTGGGGGGGAAATTGGTGCCAGACGCCAGAGATAAAACCCTCGTTTTTCACCATTTTTCCTCCTATGTTAAGTCCTTCGTAGAAAGGACCATTGGTAACCAAATGGTTACCAATGGTTTGGTTTCATTTTACGATATCAAGAGTTAATTCATTTTCAAGAATCTACACATCTTCAAAATGTAGAAGAATTGCTATTTTGACCAACATTTCGCCAGTTATCTCTCCTAAATTAGCCAGAGATACTAAACTCAACATCAAATGGTGGTCCTCCGTGGCTAAAATGCAGAATAAATAGTGGGCCCTGGTATGAAAATGGTTGAAAACCAACCTGCTCTAGCGCATTCTAGTGCATTTTGGAAGTGCCACTAGTGCATTTTGGATTTTGGCAGTTGGCAACACTGGTCGTGTGTGCGGACCTGTCCTCTCTGCAGTGCTGAAGTGTCATGGTGTCAGGTGTTACGGACACACGTGCACACGCATACATGTGACCTAGCACGACCCAGGTTATGTGCTTGAGGGAATTCTCATTTTTGTTTCATGTGAAAGCAGGGAGTCATAGCTACGATTAGACATATTGGTTGTGCAGTTTGAGCCACCAGTTTTTTTTTGATATGCATTATAGAGTATTGTCTTGCAGAGAAACAGTTTGGGAATGATAATACCTGCCCAATACTGTCGGGGCATTATTGAGTCAGGGTGATTGTATAGTAATATAGTAGCGTAATTAATATAGTAATACAATTAGTCTTTATAAGGCTAGTTTTGCTCTATACGGCTACTTATGCATATTAGTAGCCTTAGTTTTAATAGCGTGCCTGCAGGCATTGTGCACGCAAATGTGCGTGCATGTGTGCGTGCCCCAGTCTTCTGGGAAAATTCTACCCATTTTCATTGTTTTTCTGAGTGTATACAAATGTACAAATTTGTACACTTAGGAAAAAAAGGTCCTAAAAGAAAAATCATTACCATGGTGAAATACAACAGCAGACTAATAAACATGCTTCAGGTCATTTTCAACAGAAAATTAAAATCACAGTTATCTTTTAGTTTTCAAGTTCTGGACAGAAATGTCTATTCCCGAAAAAAAAAAAAAAAAAAAAAAAAGGTTCAACGTGGGCAGAGTTGAGTCACATATGTGTGCATGTGTCGTGTGCACAGACCTGTCCCTGGCCCTGGAGTGTTACGCACACACAGACATGCATGCACAAACCTGTCATCCCAGGTCAGTGGTGTGTGTGTGTGTGTGTGTGTGTGCGCGCATTATGAAAGCTTTTAGCTGCTGTGGCAGAACAGTGAGTCATGTATCATGTATATCACATGATCTCTGTGGAGATGCATCTCCATTCCTCTTTAGTATGCATGCGTGTTGTGTAGTGTGTGTGTGTGTGTGTGTGTGTGCGCGTGTGTGTGTGTATACACTGTACAGTATATTACATGTCTGCATACATTGGCCTGTTGTTTTTTTGTTTGGATGCAAACACCACAGTGTGTTTGTATAGCTGCCATCTTCCACTGGCATAACTGTATGCATGAGTTATTAACATAACATATGTGCGGGGCATGGCAGTATATGCATGACTTATTTGCTGTGCCACATGAACCAACATTTCCAACCCCTCCATCTCCCACCCCTCCTGCCATTTTGCACCTGCTCACTACTATTTCACTACTATTGCACCTGCTCACTACTATTTCACTACTATTGCACCTGCTCACTACTGTTTCTGGTTCACGTTAGTGACACAGCGTGCGCTGTCGTTCCTGCACCACTCGGCTCGTAATAACTGAAACCCTGGTGGCTCCATTTGGTTTTATGTAACGCTTGCAAGAGTTATACATCATTGTTATTGTTATAAGTCCTGCATTATTTCATTTACAAAGATAAACATTTGGGGCATTAGTGTAGAAGAATAGTTTTTCCTATAGGGATGTCCAATACCGATACTTTATCGGCAGGTATTGGAAGATAGTATCAGATCGGTCCTTTTTTTTCTATATCGGTATCGGCAAATACTGCATGGGTATCGGAAATGTATCACAGTACGTTTTAACACTAGAAAGACAAAGGGGTCGTGAGCTTAGGTTTCCCTAATCCTAAACTGTTTAGGTTTAGGATTAGAGATAGGGTTATGTTTAGGCTTAGAATTTGTATGCTCTCAGGAAAAAAAAAATCTTTGCAATGGGTGGAATACCCCTTTAACAGTATTTTGTATTGAGTTGTCTCTATTAAGGGTACCAACGGTGCGTCATAGACCCTCCCACTCCGGGGCAAACTGAACCATAGTGGAGAGCTGCACTGTCCCTGTTGTCAAAGTCCCATTCTCTCCTATTGCCCTACTTGCCCCAGAACAGGGATCGGGGCTAGAAGCGAAAATATTCACGCGCATTAGGGGCATTTTTGTTCCTCTCTATCGATCGTCCTGAGATGAGCCTTCCATTGTCGTTTCCAGTCATCCCGGTTCTCCATACATGCGGCCAACTCACTGGTGTTCTGTGCGTCTTTCTTCAGTACATCCACATACGTTCTTGTGACCGGTGCCCATGCGTTGGTTCCCACAACACCAGTTTGCTGGCAGACAGCTCTTGATGTCTTTGGCAGTGTCCTGCAAGTCGCATTCTCCTGGCTGCTATCTTGTCGCTCAGCCTGAATATCCCATCATACAGAGTTGTGCTATAGTTGTAATTCTCTGTAATTTTCCAACTGTATAGACTGACCCTTGTTTCTGCAGATTCTGGGAACAAAACAAAACAATCATTTCTTATCATGATCACGTATGTAACCAATACATGTTGTAACTTCAACTTACAGTTCAGTCAGTGAGAAATATGTATTTGTGAGACCTATATGCATTGCACATTGCCAGTGAATATCAACTGTAAATTGATCTGTGAATTTGTTTATTTTTCTCATTCAGAAGTAGAGTTTATGCTGGGCCGACTCCAACGGTTCACGAAAACTGCACTGGAGTCTGATTTGATTAAGATGTTTTGAGATTGAAGGAAAACTTGCCTGTCTGCATCCACGCTAGTAGGTCCCACAAGTCGTTCATCTTTTAGCATCCTCTGAAATTCTATTCTCTGATAAGTCCCAGACGTTTATTACTTTTTTATTGCTTTTATTTAACTCTGTTGATAGAGAGGAGAGTAGTGTGCCAGTAGTGTTTCTGTTGTTGTTCTCAAACATTGTTTTTGTGAAGGACCTCCAAGTGGAACCTCTTTTTGTCCCCGAAAACATCTTGTGCCGGCCACGACCCCTAGAGAATTCTTCAAGCTGATTCCAAAATAATTGCTCTCAATCTCAAAGGTTTTGGGGAAAAAACAAGGATAGATATGGAAGAATAAATGCAACACATTGTGAGCTTAGAACAGATCTACGAGTTTAAACCCTTAGATTCATGTTTAGGTTATTGTTAGAGAAAGTAACGGATGGGTGTTAATTATTTTACATTAATTGCTTTCTTTAGTTTTAGGGATTTTAGCTATGGGGAGGAGGAATTCAAACATGGTCCTAAATACATATTTGTTTACAAAAGTTTGAAGCGATTTTCTTTTTTTATTGTCTCCAATAGTGCTAATAAACCCCAGGAAATTACATCTGCCATATTGCCAGATGTAGTAGATCATAAAGAGAGTAAATAAATGGCTTTAAAAATTGTAAACAAATGTGTATTTAGGACCATGTTTGAATGCCCCCTCCCATATAGCTAAAATCCCTAAAACTAAAGAAAGTAAGAATGTAAAAACAAATAACACCCATCTTTTACTTTCTCTAATAACAATCTAAAACGGAGGTTTTCAACCTTTTTCATCCCAGGTACCACCATTTATTCAGAATTTGAGCCACGGACCACCATTTGACAACATTTTAGCTCCACAGACGCTAAAAGTAAAGATTTACCGGTATTTTGCTTTTTGACCACAATACCAGGCTGGATTTGGGAAACCAAACAGCCCAACATACAGATCAAAACGACCATTAATCTTCTACATTCTCTAGTTGTGTAGACTTGGGGCTAATTGACATGATGAATATTTTAACTCTTGAGAGTGTAAAAATGAAACCAAATGGACCCGCAAGGGTCCATTTGGTTTCATTTTTACGTTCTCAAGAGTTACATCTGGTTAACCAACTTAGCTGGGGACCACCTGGAAACTTCTCAGGGACCACTGGTGGTCCCCAGACCACCTGTTGAAAACCCCTGGTCTAAAACATGAACCTTGGTTAAAAAAAAAAAACAACAAAAACAACAACAAAGTTGTCCTTTAAGCGCTGTCTCATGAAATCTTTGGCTGTACAAAAAGAAAAAAAAAAAAACAAGCTCATGTATAACGCGTCACCATCATCATCATCATCAATACACATCACGACTTTTGGTTCCTTTTGCTTTTTGTTTTGACAAATCTCCTCTCCTGGGTTCCCTGGCACGTCATGAATATGTTTGTGAGTTTTGGGAGCGGTGCAGCCGTGCGCATACATCAGTTGTTTTTTTTTTGCTTGAGAACTTGACAGACGTGAAAATGTTGGATATAGCAAATGGTTGGTTTCATAAGCCCAGGGCCTTGTTCTGTCGTACTGCACACTGCCAGACAGGGCCTTGTTCTGTCGTACTACACACCCCCAGACAGACAGACAGGCAGGCTGACAGAGGTGAAAGTCTTGGGTTGGACATGGATGGCTGCGCGCCCGCAAGCTTATTAAATCACTGCACAATCAATTAGCCTAAGTGCTACCCTCTGTGTGTGTGTGTGTGTGTGTGTGTGTGTGTGTGTGTGTGTGTGTTGTGTGTGTGTGTGTGTGTGTGTGTGTGTGTGTGTTGTGTGTGTGTGTGTGTGTGTGTGTGTGTGTGTGTGTGTGTGTGTGTGCGTGCGCGCGTGCGCGCGTGTGCGTGCGCACACGTCCGTGCTCGGAATAAAGAATGAGCTCTTTGCATTATCCATTGTTCTCATGCACCGAAAATGTGAGGGCATTCATCTGTAGGTGTGCATGTTTGGTGTGTGTGTGTGTGTGCATGTGTGTGTGTGTGCGTACAGGTGGACAGTGTATTTTCAGTACGGTGTTGTCCATTTTGCCTTCCATGTTGTACTTGTGAGCGTCCTTGAGAAGTGATTCAAAGCTAATCAACGGGAAGTAAATCAATAATGCCAAAAGGAAAAAAAGAACGGCTTTCGGTTGCGCTTCTGCTCCGAGGCTGTTAAGATGATGGCAGTTGGTCGGACTGTACAGGGCGATTATCCTTGGAGGAATGCCATTAAGGCAAGTTCATGTGACTTGCATCCTAATGGTAGGACCTACCTAGTACCTATAGCCTCGACACCCAGGCTTTCGTTTCCGTGCGCGTTGCACAAAAACGGAAAGCCTGGACTAATTTGTTAGCAACGGTGGCCTAGAAGTGGGAGCCAGGGGCGGATTTAACATTTCCTATTTGGGGGGCCAGGAGAAAATGGTATGGGGTGGAAGCCGCACCCATACCATTTTAATTTACAGGACTTTTATTAGGCAAGTAAAGCATCAATAATAACATCAGTTGTTGTTGCAACAGACACGCAGCATGCATAAAGCTAAAGGTCTGACTCAGAGAGTTTTCTGTTTTCAATGATGAAATGCTGTTGGTTTAGTGGTGACACAGCTGTAGTTAGTTAGTAGCAGTAGTAGTGTTTCAAGTCATTTTAAATATGAGCACTTTAATTTGAAATAGTCTTGGGGTGTTTTGCATGCCGTTTGTTTGGTTGGGCAGGCTGGGCATTAGAGGGGCACCCCCCCCCCCCCCCCCCCTCCCCCTCCCCCCATGCCTAGATCCACCCCTGAAACAAACACAAACTAAAAAAAAACAAAACCCTGAACTGGCAGAGGGCCCGGGTTCTTCACCAAAATGGCTGCCAGCTGGGCACTGAGCCTGTCCCAGCCACGGTTCATTGTGTGAGAAACAAGGCAGTGCCAGCCACCAGTTCACAGTCTGAGCCAAAGTGATGATGACTCATATGGACCTGAGAGAGACAGAGACAGGGGCGGATTGGCACATATTTTCCCACCGGGACAATTTTGCCTTTGCCAGGCCACCCTGGGAGGACAGCTGGTTAAAAGTTATCGTGCCGTTGAAATAGATCTACGTCTCCCGTTATCATTATGATTTACAGTAACGACTGATGCCGCTACCGTTGAGCTACGCCTTTGATCCTTACTTACCGGCGCCGGTTTGATACGATCCCCATGCTAACAGCAGCTAGCAGCGACCGCAGCGACCATTGATAGACCATAATAAGGGACGGACCAAACCGGAACCGAAAGTGTGTGTCGCCAACTAACTTGTCCGTGGGGAAACATGGACCGAAATATGAAATAATGACTTTTTGATGAAAATCGCTGGCACTGGCTACCTCAAAAAATACGAAAAAGGGCTGGCACTGGGAGTGTTAACCAGATGTAACTCTTTGAGAGCGTAAAAATGAAACCAAATGGACCCTTGCGGGTCCATTTGGTTTCATTTTTACACCCTCAAAAGAGTTAAAATATTCATCATGTGAATTAGCCCAACTTAGTCAACACAACTAGAGAATGTAGAAGCTAGATTAATGGTCATTTTGATCTGTATGTTCCAGGCATCTAGCATCTAGCACATTCTAGTGCATTTTGGAAGTGCCACTAGTGCATTTCGGATCTTGTCCAGCAGGCCACTAGGTGGCGCAGGCCACCGGGAAAACTCCCTGTGCTCCAGATGGCCAATCTGCCCCTGGACCAGAGAGAGACAGAGAGCACCGCAGCTTGACTCTAATCTGTAGTGTTTATTGGACAGTAAAGGACACACCTGGCTGCACACACACCCTACCCCACACCCCCCCATACCCCCCCACACCCCCCGTACCCTGCAGGTGTGATCATTTAACCTGGAAGAACTTCACATGGTCTGTCTTTGCCTTTAATCCAGAAATAGCTGAATTTCTACAATCCTCAACAGCCGAATGGCTGAAAAGCTTAGTTGGAATGTTCTTATGCTAGTGCCAGGGTTTATCTCGCTGTAAAGACAAAAACAAGACAAAAACACAGTGCATGGTGCGAAGCCTGAAATCGTGTGCGCGCGTGTGCGTTTGTGTGTGTGTGTGCGTGTGCGTCTGTGTTACCCGTTGTATACAAGCACTTGCAGAATCTCCTGGGTATTGAACTCAAATATGTCGTCTTGACATTTATGTCCCAAAGGGGAACTCCACCCATTTTCAACATTCTAATTTGTCATTAGTATACCATAGAGGTGCTGCGTAGACATGATAAAAAAGTTCCCCCATTCTGTGTTTCCTAGAAATGGAGGTTGATGACATCATCAAGATGTATTTTCACCATGTTAATGGATTTCTGTAGACACTTCTTTTTTCTGAGAGCGTACAAATGTAAACCAAATGAACCCGTTAGGTCCTAAATACATATTTGTTTACACAAATTTTAATGTGATTACTTTATTTAAAAATATCTACTACAGTCCTAATAAACCCCAGGAAATTATAACTGTCCACAGAAGTTCACAAGGATCTACTGAATGTGAATGAAGCAGCACACCGCACTGCACTTTACACACTCCACATTTGTGCATGTCACATTCAGTAGATTATTTGTGGCCAGATGTAATTTCCTGGGGTTTATCAGGGCTTTAGTAGTTGATCAACCTCTGCTTATTATACCAACATCAGTACAGCATGGAATTGTGGACCGAATATTAACCCATGATAACATATTCTTCTTATACAGTATATTCTTTTTGATTTCTGAGAGGCCTGATCCCATCAAAAGCTGGGTCCTCCACCCACCACTCAAATGCCCAATCATTTATAGGCCTTAAAACATGAATCAATTCGCTGAAGCACAAGTGCTTCAGCGGCGTGCTGTGCTGTTGCGTCGTTAGAACGTGTGAATAATTGAGGCGATCTCCTCTACTGCGGCGAGAGAGAGGGAGAGAGAGAGAGAGAGAGAGAGAGAGAGAGAGAGAGAGGGGAGAGAGGGGGAGAGAGGGAGGGAGATCTGTGAAATACTGCATGGGGAGGAGGGGAGGGGAGGGGAGGGGAGGGCTGGCAGTGTCATGGTCTTAACTTCTGAGAAAGAGAGAGAGAGTCTATAAATGGCTGCTCTGACTGCAACGTGTCACCAGCAGCTTCATAATGACCCACTTCAACACTCCCTGTGCTCTATACACTACACCAGTGGGTTTCAACCAGTGGTCTGGGGTCCGGGGACCACCACTGGTCCTTGAGAGGGTTCCATGTGGTCTTCAGGCTAAATGATGGAACGTCGGTTCACCGGATGTAACTCTTTGCGAGCGTAACATGAAAACCAAATGGTTTCATGTTTACGCTCTCAAGAGTTAAAAATATTCATCATGTGAATTAGCCCCTAGTCTACACAACTAGAGAATGTAGAAGACTTACAGACGTCGAGTAATAAATTGCACATTATAATTCATTTTCACTGGCGTTTTGTGCTCAGAAAACGACCTGCGATCAAGTGAGCGTGTAACGCCAGCCATTTATCGCACGGTGGTCAGTGATTTGTGTTGCGCGTGCTCGTTTCGTGCACATGCTCGTGATGTTTTTGAAAGCTCAACCCAGTGAGCTTTTTAAAACGCCTGCCGTTAATCGACAGGCGATTTTCTACATGTCAGCACTGCAGAGAGAATCAAGAATCGCCGCGTTTATGTGGGTGTTTATCATTTGCTGTCTGGAAAGCCAAAAAAAAAGTATTTAGTTTGGGGGGTCTGTGGGGCGAAAATGTCATCCAAATATTCTTCAGTGCTGAATAAATAGTGGTATGAAAAAGGTTGAAAACCACTACACTACACTACATCCTGTACACGACTCAATACACTCCAACATCTCTCCAACACTAGCCTCTGGTTTGACTTGGGTTTGACTAAAAGCATGATGAAACATGCATGTCGCTTTCATTTTGGCACCGCATAAAAACGAAAACTCAGCTTCCCTTTTAGCCTGAATACAAGACTTTGGTTTTCCAATGGAAATATCCTAAAAATGGGTTTGTATTATATTTGGGGCGGTACTATTTCACATAGAATCTTCTGTTTTCACAAATGAGTCTTGGGAAAAAGGGGATTGTGTTATAACCAGAATCTTCTTATACAGTGTTGCCAACGTGGTGCACTTGTCACTATATTTAGATATTTGAATAATTCAATATTCAGCCCATAGCACTTGTATTATATACCAACCCACAGTACTTGCTGCAATGACTTATATAGGTTGCCTAATGCAGGGGTTTTCAACAGGTGGTCCGGGGACCACCAGTGGTCCCTGAGAGGGTTCCAGGTGGTCCCCAGCTAAGTTGGTTAACCAGATGTAACTCTTGAGAACGTAAAAATGAAACCAAATGGACCCTTGCGGGTCCATTTGGTTTCATTTTCACACTCTCAAGAGTTAAAATATTCATCATCTGAATTAGCCCAAGTCTACACAACTAGATGAAAGAAATCTTTCGTTTTGGGGTCTGTGGGCTAAAATGCCATCAAGTGGTGTCCGTGGCTCAAATGCTGAATAAATTGTGGTCCCTGGAGTCAAAAAGGTTGAAAACCCCCTGGCCTAATGTATTACAATGTTTTTAGCGCTTCATTGTATGTTGTAAAATGTACTGTAAATCCATTTTACATTTGTACACTCTCGGGAAAAAATGAAAATGGGTGGAATTCCCCTTTTAATGGGAGGTGTTGCCTGTTGTCATGTGTCTCATCATGTTGCCTTGTTGATGTTGATGTTGACATTGCTAGTTGATATTGATCAAAATATTGCAAGTGTAGCAGGGCCTTTAGAGATGTTGATTATACAGTACATAACAAAACCTCCACATAAACATGGATTGTGGGAACTTTCCCCACCTGTTGGACAGCCTGCTGCATGTTTGAGTCTCCTGTTACCCGTCTGTCTTCAGTTCAATCTATCCATAAAGGCAAAAAGCCACAGAAAGCCTCGCCAAAAAATGTTAATGAGGCGTGCTAGTGGAGAAGAGATCCAGTAGAACTATTAAAACACGAGTCATTAGGTGTCCTTTGGGGACCAGAGTTGTGTTAGTGAAACTGTTGTTCTGTCAATGTTGCTTCCAGCAATGTTGGATGCGAGAGTTTCACTGGACTAATGCTGTGTGTGTGTTTGTGTGTGTTTGTTTGTGTGGGTGGGTGGGTGCGTGCGTACTTGCAAGAAGAGCCATCTAGAGGCAGTGTTTTAACAACTCCCTTCACTTTATGGGGCAAGTCTAATGGCAGCCGCTAGGGCGTCTCACGCTACTGGGAAGGCAGGGTGTGTCAAACACTTTGGAACAGACTGGATTCCATTAGATCCATTGTAAAGGATTCCATTAGATCCATTCACTGTGCTAAACACTTAACAGTGAATGGATCTACTGAAATCCAGCGGACAGACAACGTGTGAACAACCACTATGTAATAGAGACTATTTGCAGGCAAATGCAGCCAAATGAAAGAAAACATGCCATGGGTTGTTTTCTTAGTTTGTTTTATGATTTTGCAAACTATATAATTATGTTTAAGACTTGAAAGAGCAGAATAGTTTCTCCACTGTTAAGAACTGACATTCTCCCACGACATTCTCCCGCTTCTAGACTAGCTGAGTCCTCTTGGAAAGTAGGCAGAAAAGCAAACATTGTCGATATTCACGGTGATCTCGTTCAGAACAATATAATTCCAAACACCAGTTAGTCACACATGTCTCTACATGATGTACTACTTCCTGTCAAAGCCTGCACCCCCTACCCTGGGCCCTGAGTCTTCCCGCACCCCCTACTGGCTAATGGCGCGGGCGTGGAAGACTCTGGCTTCGCCAATCGGAGGTGGATCTGGCTCAGCGCAAACCCTGGCAAGCCAATCAGAGCGCGTTTCCGCATAAAAACAAATGACGCAAATCAGCAGAGAGCCGTTTGTAGTTTTTTTTTTTTCGAAAGCTAGACTAGCCAACAGGGCAATAGTACTAGGGACTACAGACACTGTGTACTACCCTACGGCGCCTGTGTTCTACGTGGCAATCAGCGCTGCTCTGATTGGTTAGATTCTAACCAATAGGAGTTGAAATCCCATCTCTGGAAAGTCAAATCCCATCACTAGCGAATCAGAACCCCGCCAGCAACTCCAGACTCGTATACAAAGCTTGTAATACTTGTAATGAGGGTGGGAAGCCAGGTTATGTACCCCCGCGTTGTCGCAACTCTCTACTTGATGGCTCTGCTTGCATTGCATGCACACGCCCTGAGAGTGTGGGGTCAGGCCAGGTCAGAAGAGCATTGCATATAATGAGTGTCTTGTTGGCTGGGTCGAGAGAGCATCGATAACCTCTGCTCTGTGTTGTGTGTGTGTGTGTGTGTGTGTGTGTTGTGTGTGTGTGTGTGTGTGTTGTGTGTGTGTGTGTGGTGTGTGTGAGTGTGTGTGCGTGTGCGTGCGTGCGTGCGTCAGGGGCGGATGCCGGGGGGGGGGGGGGGGGGGGGGGGGGGGGGTGGGGGGGGGGGGGGGGGGGGGGGGGGGGGGGGGGGGGGGGGGGGGGGGGGGGGGGGGGGGGGGGGGGGGGGGGGGGGGGGGGGGGGGGGGGGGGGGGGGGGGGGGGGGGGGGGGGGGTGGGGGGGGGGGGGGGGGGGGGGGGGGGGGGGAGAAAATGGATGGAAGTCGCACCCATACATTTTTTGGTTACAGGACTTATATCTGGCAATTAAGCATCAATAATAACATCAGTTGTTGTTGAAGTTGCAACAGACACGCAGCATGCATAAAGCTAAAGGTCTGACTCAGAGAGTTTTCTGTTTTCAATGATGAAATGCTGTTGGTTTAGTGGTGACACAGCTGTAGTTAGTTAGTAGCAGTAGTAGTGTTTCAAATCATTTTAAATATAAGCACTTTAATTTGAAATATCTCGGCTT
>CM076972.1:5675242-5824993 GCA_039105355.1 Benthosema pterotum | reverse complement strand
TTTAAAAAATGTCGAAATCAAAGAAAAACCATGGGCTATAGTACACGGTCTCGGACGCCATGCTATAGTATGGCGTTTTTCGTTGTTTTTGAGGCGTTTTTTTAAAAAATGTCAAAATCGAAGAAAAACCATGGGCTATAGTACACGGTCTCGGACGCCATGCTATAGTATGGCGTTTTTCGTTGTTTTTGAGCGTTTTTTAAAAAATGTCGAAATCGAAGAAAAACCATGGGCTATAGTACACGGTCTCGGACGCCATGCTATAGTATGGCGTTTTTTCGTTGTTTTGAGCGTTTTTGAAAAAATGTTGAAATCGAAGAAAAACCATGGGCTATAGTACACGGTCTCGGACGCCATGCTATAGTATGGCGTTTTTCGTTGTTTTTGAGCGTTTTTAAAAAAATGTCGAAATCGAAGAAAAACCATGGGCTATAGTACACGGTCTCGGAGCGTTTTTGAGCGTTTTGAAAAAATGTCGAAATCGAAGAAAAACCATGGGCTATAGTACACGGTCTCGGACGCCATGCTATAGTATGTCGTTTTTCGTTGTTTTTGAGCGTTTTTGAAAAAATGTCGAAATCGAAGAAAAACCATGGGCTATAGTACATGGTCTCGGAGCGTTTTTGAGCGTTTTGAAAAATGTCGAAATCGAAGAAAAACCATGGGCTATAGTACACGGTCTCGGACGCCATGCTATAGTATGGCGTTTTTCGTTGTTTTTGAGTGTTTTTTAAAAAATTCGAAATCGAAGAAAAACATGGTCTATAGTAAAAAAAAACCATGCGGTACATGGTCTCGGAGCGTTTTTGAGCATTTTGAAAAAATGTCGAAATCGAAGAAAAACCATGGGCTATAGTACACGGTCTCGGACGCCATGCTATAGTATGGCGTTTTTCGTTGTTTTTGAGCGTTTTTTAAAAAATGTCGAAATCGAAGAAAAACCATGGGCTATAGTACATGGTCTCGGAGCGTTTTTGAGCATTTTGAAAAAAATGTCGAAATCGAAGAAAAACCATGGGCTATAGTACACGGTCTCGGACGCCATGCTATAGTATGGCGTTTTTCGTTGTTTTTGAGCGTTTTTAAAAAATGTCGAAATCGAAGAAAAACCATGGGCTATAGTACATGGTCTCGGAGCGTTTTTGAGCATTTTGAAAAAATGTCGAAATCGAAGAAAAACCATGGGCTATAGTACACGGTCTCGGACGCCATGCTATAGTATGGCGTTTTTCGTTGTTTTTGAGCGTTTTTGAAAAAATGTCGAAATCGAAGAAAAACCATGGGCTATAGTACACGGTCTCGGACACAATGCTATAGTATGCCGTTTTTCGTTGTTTTTGAGCGTTTTTTAAAAAATGTCGAAATCGAAGAAAAACCATGGGCTATAGTACATGGTCTCGGAGCGTTTTTGAGCATTTTGAAAAAATGTCGAAATCGAAGAAAAACCATGGGCTATAGTACACGGTCTCGGACGCCATGCTATAGTATGGCGTTTTTCGTTGTTTTTGAGCGTTTTTTTAAAAATGTCGAAATCGAAGAAAAAACATGGGCTATAGTACATGGTCTCGGAGCGTTTTTGAGCATTTTGAAAAAATGTCGAAATCGAAGAAAAACCATGGGCTATAGTACACGGTCTCGGACGCCATGCTATAGTATGGCGTTTTTCGTTGTTTTTGAGCGTTTTTGAAAAAATGTCGAAATCGAAGAAAAACCATGGGCTATAGTACACGGTCTCGGACGCCATGCTATAGTATGGCGTTTTTCGTTGTTTTTGAGCGTTTTTGAAAAAATGTTGAAATCGAAGAAAAAACATGGGCTATAGTACATGGTCTCGGAGCGTTTTTGAGCGTTTTGAAAAAATGTCGAAATCGAAGAAAAACCATGGGCTATAGTACACGGTCTCGGACGCCATGCTATAGTATGGCGTTTTTCATCATTTTCTGGCGCTTTTTAAAAAAAAAATCGAAATCGAAGAAAAAACATGGGCTATAGTACATGGTCTCGGAGCGTTTTTGAGCGTTTTGAAAAAATATCGAAATCGAAGAAAAACCATGGGCTATAGTACACGGTCTCGGACGCCATGCTATAGTATGGCGTTTTTTGTTGTTTTTGAGCATTTTTGAAAAAATGTCGAAATCGAAGAAAAACCATGGGCTATAGTACACGGTCTCGGACGCCATGCTATAGTATGGCGTTTTTCGTTGTTTTTGAGCGTTTTTGAAAAAATGTCGAAATCGAAGAAAAACCATGGGCTATAGTACACGGTCTCGGACGCCATGCTATAGTATGGCGTTTTTCGTTGTTCTTGAGCGTTTTTGAAAAAATGTCGAAATCGAAGAAAAACCATGGGCTATAGTACACGGTCTCGGAGCGTTTTTGAGCGTTTTGAAAAAATGTCGAAATCGAAGAAAAACCATGGGCTGTAGTACACGGTCTCGGACGCCATGCTATAGTATGGCGTCTTTCGTTGTTTTTGAGCGTTTTTGAAAAAATGTCGAAATCGAAGAAAAACCATGGGCTATAGTACATGGTCTCGGAGCGTTTTTGAGCGTTTTGAAAAAATGTCGAAATCGAAGAAAAACCATGGGCTATAGTACACGGTCTCGGACGCCATGCTATAGTATGGCGTTTTTCGTTGTTTTTGAGCGTTTTCTAAAAAATGTCGAAATCGAAGAAAAACCATGGGCTATAGTACACGGTCTCGGACGCCATGCTATAGTATGGCGTTTTTCGTTGTTTTTGAGCGTTTTTTAAAAAAAATCGAAATCGAAGAAAAACCATGGGCTATAGTACATGGTCTCGGAGCGTTTTTGAGCGTTTTGAAAAAATGTCGAAATCGAAGAAAAACCATGGGCTATAGTACACGGTCTCGGACGCCATGCTATAGTATGGCGTTTTTCGTTGTTTTGAGCGTTTTTTAAAAAAATGTCGAAATCGAAGAAAAACCATGGGCTATAGTACATGGTCTCGGACGCCATGCTATAGTATGGCGTTTTTCGTCATTTTCTGGCGCTTTAAAAAAAAAAATCGAAATCGAAGAAAAACCATGGGCTATAGTACATGGTCTCGGACCCATGCTATAGTATGGCGTTTTTCATCATTTTCTGGCGCTTTAAAAAAAATAAAATCGAAATCGAAGAAAAACCATGGGCTATAGTACACGGTCTCGGACGCCATGCTATAGTATGGCGTTTTTCGTTGTTTTTGAGCGTTTTTTAAAAAATGTCGAAATCGAAGAAAAACCATGGGCTATAGTACATGGTCTCGGAGCGTTTTTGAGCGTTTTGAAAAAATGTCGAAATCGAAGAAAAACCATGGGCTATAGTACACGGTCTCGGACGCCATGCTATAGTATGGCGTTTTTCGTTGTTTTTGAGCGTTTTTTAAAAAATGTCAAAATCGAAGAAAAACCATGGGCTATAGTACACGGTCTCGGACGCCATGCTATGGTATGGCGTTTTTCGTTGTTTTTGAGCGTTTTGAAAAAATGTCGAAATCGAAGAAAAACCATGGGCTATAGTACACGGTCTCGGAGCGTTTTGAAAAAATGTCGAAATCGAAGAAAAACCATGGGCTATAGTACATGGTCTCGGAGCGTTTTTGAGCGTTTTGAAAAAATGTCGAAATCGAAGAAAAACCATGGGCTATAGTACATGGTCTCGGACCCATGCTATAGTATGGCGTTTTTCATCATTTTCTGGCGCTTTAAAAAAAAAAAATCGAAATCGAAGAAAAACCATGGGCTATAGTACACGGTCTCGGACGCCATGCTATAGTATGGCGTTTTTCGTTGTTTTTGAGCGTTTTTGAAAAAATGTCGAAATCGAAGAAAAACCATGGGCTATAGTACACGGTCTCGGACGCCATGCTATAGTATGGCGTTTTTCGTTGTTTTTGAGCGTTTTTGAAAAAATGTCGAAATCGAAGAAAAACTATGGGCTATAGTACATGGTCTCGGAGCGTTTTTGAGCGTTTTGAAAAAATGTCGAAATCGAAGAAAAACCATGGGCTATAGTACACGGTCTCGGACGCCATGCTATAGTACGGCGTTTTTCGTTGTTTTTGAGCGTTTTTGAAAAAATGTCGAAATCGAAGAAAAACCATGGGCTATAGTACATGGTCTCGGAGCGTTTTTGAGCATTTTGAAAAAATGTCGAAATCGAAGAAAAACCATGGGCTATAGTACACGGTCTCGGACGCCATGCTATAGTATGGCGTTTTTCGTTGTTTTTGAGCGTTTTTGAAAAAATGTCGAAATCGAAGAAAAACCATGGGCTATAGTACACGGTCTCGGACGCCATGCTATAGTATGGCGTTTTTCGTTGTTTTTGAGCGTTTTTGAAAAAATGTCGAAATCGAAGAAAAACCATGGGCTATAGTACACGGTCTCGGAGCGTTTTGAAAAAATGTCGAAATCGAAGAAAAACCATGGGCTATAGTACATGGTCTCGGAGCGTTTTTGAGCGTTTTGAAAAAATGTCGAAATCGAAGAAAAACCATGGGCTATAGTACACGGTCTCGGACGCCATGCTATATTATGGCGTTTTTGTCGTTTTTGAAAAAATGTCGAAATCGAAGAAAAACCATGGGCTATAGTACATGGTCTCGGAGCGTTTTTGAGCGTTTTTAAAAAATGTCGAAATCGAAGAAAAACCATGGGCTATAGTACACGGTCTCGGACGCCATGCTATAGTATGGCGTTTTTCCTTGTTTTTGAGCGTTTTTGAAAAAATGTCGAAATCTGGCAAAGCGCAAGGGTGTAGCATTACAGGCTTGCTCAGCATGCCGTTTTTCAATGTTTTGAGCATTTTTGAAAAAAAATGTCGAAATTTCCCCAGTGTTATGGAACTCAGTAGTGGATAGATCTAGAAGCACCTCCTCATGCTGGTCACCACCACATTTTAAAAGCTTATAAAAAACTAATGGCATTTTGGGTATAATTTCATTTAGTTTTAGTTTTCTAAAACCCACATTAGTTTGATGGGCAAGAGGAGGAAAGTGGAAAAATTCACATTTTAATGTCCTTTAACAACTACTAGGGAGTACAGACCATAAAGAACCCAGCGGTTATCTATAGAATGGAAACAATGAGCTGAATATAAATAGCTAGTGCTCTAGGGAAACACATTACATGTCAGGATGCCTCTACACCTTGCTTTCAAGCTATACTACACTCAGCTATCAAGGTTTGTGTGGGTGATGCAGTGTTTTAGCCAATCACAGCACAGCAGTCGCATAATGAGCCAATAGACTGGACGTGAGGTGGAATTGGAGTCAGTTTTTAAACAAATAAGTTTACAGTGTTCGTACACAAGTTGCCACCATTACCTTTAAAGGTAGGGGAAGTGATTTCACTTTTGTCAGATATCACCCAAAAAATATTTTTTTCTGTTAAAATGCTCTATTATAAGGTGTGGAAACTACATATGGAGTTTCCCCCTCCCCCACGTTAGCAGAGGAGCTAATAAAAGTTCCCAAGGTCACCACAATTCTCCTCCAATCAGGAGAGAGCAGCAGGTTCACATAGTGTAGCTACTTTTGGGGGCCCCTAGTGCACCAGGCTGGTACTACACCATGAATTTCAAATCACTTCCATTACCTTTAACATAACTAGGGAGGTACAAACCATAAACAGAACCCAGTGGTTCTCTATGTAAAGGAAACTCAATGAGCTTTAAATAAGTGGACCATGCAAACACCACATTGAGCAGGGCACTTCAGGGAGTTGAACCCCATTCCGGTAAACCAGAAGTCCCACACCAGTGCCATATGCTTTTGTTGTAATTTACAGATCCAAATCGGCAGAGATTAAATTTACATTTTAGTCATTTAGGCAGCCTTTGTATACAATTATGGTAAATTCAAATTGCCAAATATTTATTCTTGCCAACCTCCCAAGGCAACCCGTGGGAGGTGCTTAAAAGCCCACAGAATGGAATCTTGTCTTTGAAACCAGAACTCACTCTACAAAGACCTTAAGGATGACTCCTCAGACATAAACCAAGACAATATATTATTTTTCTCATGTTCATAAAGTGCTGCAAAGTGCAAAAAGTGAATAGTGCAACAGAAAACGTTTGGGTCATAGGCCCACTGCCAGTGCTTTAAACAATAGTTTTAGCTGCAAGTGGCAGCATACATAAATTCACTCGCACATTATGAGACACATCAACCAACACCACATACCTAACCCTAACCTAGTGTTTATTATGTGATGTTGGCCGACATGAATCCTTACTCACAAATGTGAGATGATACGAGACATAAACACACTTCACATACCGGGCCTGTGTTCATATGTGAAGTGGGATTACGCGGTGGAAGCTTTACTCAAATTAGATGTGATGATATAGCACCGATAATGGTCTTATGACCCAAATGTTTTCTGCTGCACTTTTCACTTTAAGCACTTTGTAGTGCTAAATGAACACAAACAAAATGCATACATTTCCTTGGTTTCTGACCTAGCAGTTTGCCTTTATGTTTTTGTGGAGTGAGTATTTTTCCTCAGCCAATTGTCCCCAAATTTCTTTTTAATTACCAAACAATGATGCAACAAAAAATGAATTCTGTTCCAGTATTTGTCTGCAACACTATGAACATTAGTACACAACACACCGTACAAGAATAGATAAAATTGGCACAAACGACGCGGCTACATCACTACCTGTTGTCATCTTAAAGGGGAATTCCACCCATTTCCAACATTATATATCATTAATACATAATGTTAGTGAAGAGCTAGAGTGATAGGCAAGAGGAAGAAAGAATTACAAAAAAATGTGAATAAATAAAATTCGATCAAAAGAGTCTGAGACAAAAACAAATAACTTTATTAAAGCAAAGAAGAGAGAAGAGATGAGAAAAATTCCCCTTTAACGGCGTTAAAACTTCGCCCTAATTAAAACTATGTCGACCGATGTCAACGACAAGCCGTCTGCAATAGCTGTAAAAATAATTACATGAATGCACATTAGACACCGGGCCTAAGATCATGTCTAATGTGAATCCACGTAATAGTGACGGGTAACGGTGCAACGCAAATAACACGCAACCCGAATGACGCACCACAAACACTAGTTAAGGACTAGTGTGACAGGCAAGAAGAAATTACTAAAAAAAATGCAAATAAATGAAATGCGATCAAATGAGTCTGAGACAACAAAACAAATAACTTTATTAAAAAGAATAAAGAGGAGAAAAGGTGAAGGTAGGGTAGAAACCTTGTACGTCCCAAACAGTTACTTTTCTGGGCAAAAAAAAAAAAAAAACTATAATATTCAATAATGGATGATCACTTTTAAATCAACCATTTGGTATTGACCAAATCATTTTATAAAAAGGTTGTACTATAGATATACAAGGTTTCTGCCCAACTGATAAATAAAAAAAAACTGCGTTTGCTTACCTTCAATAATCAGCCACTAAAGTAAATGCACCAACCAAGGAAGCAAATGACACACCGGCCATCATTTCCTTCCTCTGTTAGTTAAGTGGGACTACATGCTACCATAATGATACCAGACATAAATCACATAACCTCCACATCACATCTGTACGCACAAGTCCACTAGTGTAGAACTAGGGCAATAGGATAGGCAAGCAGGAAGTACTTTAATAAAATAAAAAAGCGAAATGCGATCAATGAGTCAGAGACAAAAATAAATAACTTTATTAAAAGCAAAGAAGAAAGGAAACACTAGAACCTCACAGGGTAAATCCGGTTCTGTACTGTGTTTATCCATTGAGATTCTAGTGTTTCGCTAGAGAAGAAATGTACAAATGTGATGTGGGCATGACCAAGTTTCTCGGAAACTATGTTAAAGGATTAATAAATCAGTGCTCCAGAAACATCACATGGCAGCATGCCATGTGTACTGGCATTATACACTCAAATGACTTGTAACGACACACGGTGTGAATGAGGGCCTACGGCATGGTAGCATGTAGCTCACTTATACCATCCAAGAATCAAAATATTTATTACTAACCTTCACTGTTAACAGCATCCAGCACGCAGAAGCGGAGGCAGCACGCAGAAGCGGAGGCAGCACGCAGAAGCGGAGACAGCCGCAGTACAGCACCAAACAGCAGAGACAGCCGCAGACAGCCACGCAGACAGCCACGCAGCACAGAGTCTGAACCTTCAACATGTCTTCCTGTCAACTTAATGTTCTGAAATGAGAGGAAAAACAAAGCAAGACGAATTTAGTTGTCAGCCTACAGAATGACAATTTGGAAGTCATTAAGTCACGGACAGGGCTGTGTCACCATTTTTGAAGAACTTCTCAGTTCACACAAATTTTGATTAAACTCATTAAAAGGCCACTTCACCCCTTTTGCAACCAGAACTCATACAGTATGTCACACCTCCATGTTCTTAGGCCATTAGACCAAATTTGTACACCGAGTTACACGCCTTTAAAAGGAAAGGTATCCTCAAACTTGAAATAAATGGAAGTTATAATTGAGCCATTTCACATGTTTTAGGAATGATTAATTAAACTTCCATGCATTTCAAAATGGCTATTTTACATTAGGTAAAAAAATAAAAAAAAAAAAAAAAAAAAAAAAAAAAAAAACGTTTAGTGATTGTGTAACAGAATGGTTCATGATTCTTGGCAACAACACATTATTGGGGTTTTATGTGCATAATTTAGATTTCAGTATTTCAAAGTGTCTCTCATGTCATACACACTGGACTTTCCATAGAGTAAAAAAAAAAAAAAAAAGCAGGAAAGGAGGTCACAGCTAAACCGAAAACACAAGCTGTAGTACACCAGCAAAGTCTGGATAGGGTTTAAAACAGCAGCAGTGCACCAAAGGGCATTATGGGAATTTTATTCTGTGAAAGAAGTCTTACTGAGCCCAGTGTCCATGACATCATGGACACTTTGACATACTGAAATATCAAAAAAACATAATTGTAAATCATTAATATACTGTAGGTTCTGGTTGAAGAAGTGAATGCTGATTTATTTTTTTTTATTTTTTTTTTAAGTAGGCTATAATAGTATTTATAGTCATATCTGCCTCCTGCAACTTTCTACAAAAATGTTAGACATTTAGAAGATTTAGAACACTTTCCTTGGGTCTTTGTGGGTAATGTATGGTGTTAGATATTTTAGCACAGCCCAGTCTGTCAATCGACACAGGACCAACTTCCAGGACTAAAATGCTTTGGTGCACTGAACCTCAGATCGGTAGAGAGATTCCTCACTGAGACGACATGAAGTCCAGTCCTGAGACCAGTGTGGATTACATTAGAGACACTGAGCTCTGCTAAATCTATGGACTATATTCACATGGCGGCCATCTTGCCAGAAGGGTGCCAGCTAGTTTAACATCCAATCAGAAGAGTCCCGTCTAATTCTATTAAACAACAACAAACACAACATTGCAGTCTTATTTCTATCTGCAACTTGTTGGTTTCACAAAACTTCAATGTAGACTTGCTATGAGCTACTTCCTGTCAAAAAATCTTTACAGAAGATTTTGGAAGTACTTGTTATCAGTATCTCAACCACCTGCTGCCTTGTGCATTGTGTGCAAATTTAAAACTTGCAATATGTATGGGCTGTTGAGTGATAGTCAACAAGCACACCCAAACTCCAGCACTCATCTGGAAGGAACGTCTTGACAGTAGCTCATAAAATGTTTAGTGGATTTCTATTAAACAAATACATTCCATAATTCAAGCTTTCCATACAGCTGCAATGTTAGAGTTTGATATAAATTAATACAATTAGGAGTTCAGTTTGGCTGGAGCCTCTATGGAAGTTACACCTATAGTAGCACCTTGCTGCAAGATGGCCACCGTGTGTATACAATCCATTTAATATAAAACATTTACAAAGACTTCTAGTGTTATAATCTTCTAAAAGTTAACGTAGTTATATTTTGCTAAAAGGCATGAGTGCCATTTACAATTCAAGCTTTGTATTCATATGTTCAGCAGCAAACACAATTAAAAGGTTAATTTCAATCACTTGTTATGACTACTAGTCAACCTACAAGTTAGGACTAATTGTGACACAGCCCTAGTTTTACAGTAATAATTTAATCCATGTACATACCGTGGGGAGCCTTCAGTCACTCAGGGTGAAGATATCTGTATAAACAGAGCCTGGTATCTCAGACAGAGGATCTGTTGAGGAGACACTCTGTTACAGCAGATATCTCCTGATGACACCATCCAAGGTCACATGGTCAACCTGTAAGACACAACATAAATCATTAGATTCAGACTCCAGATTTTATAAAGGAAAAAACTACTTAAGCACATATTAACATTACACTAGATTCTACAATAACAGATCATACAAGCTTGTAGGTCTGCCCTTTCTCCCCTACAGCTAAATCTAATCCTTTCAATAGTTAAAGCTAATCCTAATAATTTCAATAGCCAATTCTTTCAACACAAAACTAGCAAATCCTTAACACCAAAAAGGTGTTGCCGTAGAAAACTATAGTGGAAATGCATTTATTTTTAAAGGACCAAGTAGGCTCTACAGAATGTCCCATTTAAAAAAGAGCAGATCTAGAAGCTCACAATGAAGCCGCATCAAGGCCCATATATGCTCCACAGCACTTTAATGTATTTACAACTACTGTTTGGAACAATTTAGTTTGTTTGCTTCTCAAAATGACATATTCCAGTCGTTATTGCCCACAATAAACAACCACAAGGCCTAACTCAAAAGTTTAAACAACATTTTAAACTAAACAAAACCATGTGTTTTTCAAACAAACATTAGTGACTCACCGCATGGCACATGGCTCCACAATGACCACCATGAGCAGCTCTTCCATTTTTATACCCCTAAGCCCCGCCCACTGTATGCGGTCTGTTCAGCTACGTCACGTGAAAGTCCGTTCGTGATTGGTTGGTCATAGTGGACCAATCACTAGGCTCAGCTGCAGAGCCTTAGAGTATAGACAGAGTTACGACATCTCCGTCCACTCCCATGAAAAGGTAACTAAATCCCTTTCGTTTGTAGTAAATAGTACAACATAAACATTACAGAGATTCAGTCAGTTGTTGTCAACTGTTGTCATGTTGCACACATGTACTAAAACAGCTCTTATTTGCACTGCCCTCCTTGAAAGCAATGTATTTCCAACTCCAGTTTGTCCCTATTCAGGCTGCATGAACAGCAGCTCAGTTCCTGACTCCTCAATGTCGCAACTCTGACACTGCACTGCCCTGATCAGCTGCAGCTGCTAGTGTCCACCAGATGGCGTCGGTTTTCCAGTCTTGACACTCATATGTCTACTGGGTAATAATAAAACCCAAAATGACATTATAGTTTGGAACCAAAGTGGATCCTTATGGGTTTGTAACCGTGTACAAATGGACAATGGATTCCTTTTACCTCCTCCACTATTAATTTCCTATAGCCTTTGCTTGGCTATAAAAGGGAATATTTGTAGGCCTAGGCCTATGTCTAAAAGTCTTGATGAAATGAACATGGTGGTGCCCTCAATTATTTGGGGGTCGTTGACCTGATAAAGTTTGGGAACCACTGCTCTATTCTATCCAATGGACCAATCAAATTATTTACAAAAAGAGCGATAATGAAGAGCGATGTTCAACCCTTTACTTTTCAACATCTGCATACAAGACATTTGCAGTTTACATATATAAATGCAGATGTAGTACATTTGTCAGATTTATGCATGCATTTAAATGCACCTGTTATCTCTCTTCAGTATACCAACACAGCACAAACAATTAAGCTCTTACACTGTGGTGGTCTGTGACTCAAATGCAGAAGGACATTTGTGCCTTTTGTTTTAGGTTATTATTAGATAAAGTAAAATATGGGTGTTAATTAGTATTGTAGTGGGATTCTTGGAAGTAGAGGGGACGCCCCATAAGACACTTGCATGCATGTGCATTTGTCACGCAAAAAAAGAACAACAACATATTTTTGCCCCAAATATATTTGAGATGATTATCCCCCTAATTGCCCAGCCTGTTAGTCTTAAAGGAGAATTGCACCTCAGAAGGCTTTCTTACCTTTATTTACAGTTGGTCTAGTTGTTATTTTGTGTGGAAAACTCCTTCATGTCTGTTTCCCCTACCCCAACCCAATAAGCTTAGAATGGGGCTGTAGGATGTTGATCAAATTCACCTATGTCCGTCACTCATTTGCATTTGTTGCTATACATCAGTGAATACATCAGGAACCACAAGTGGTCCTTGAGAAGGTTTCAGGTGGTCCCCAGGCTAAAGGATGAAAAGTCGGTTGCAGATGTAACTCTTGAGAGCCTAAAAAATGAAACCAAATGGACCCGCATTTTACACTCTCAAGGGTTAAAATATTCATCATGTGAATTAGCCAAGTCTACACAACTAGAGAAAGTACAAGAATGGTCTTTTTTGATCTCTAGACTAGTTTTAGCCAGTCTTTTGTGTTCTTTTTTGTTTTTAAATTGATGTAGTATTAATGCATTTGATTATCTGCAAAGGAAACAATCCGATACAGAATATTTACATTGCAAAACGGATACATAGTCAATGTTGCTGTTGTCACTTCGATAAACCTTGATTCTTGAAATTAAGAATCGATTTTTCAATGCAGTTACTATATTGTTACACCTTAAGTTGACACAACCGTGTGCCACAACCCACACATTTCAACAGGCTTATTACAGTCATTTGTGTCAATAAAATAAAACTAAAAACACAATTACAAATGTTAAGCCTCAGTTTGCATCTATTTGTCCTAAGCTCCATTCGCACTGCAATTAAATGACCAGGGACATGGGGTAAAAAGTCATCTTTATATGGTCATGTCAGTTATTAAATGTTGTGCGAGTCAGCCATAAAAATAACTCGGGCTCCCCTGGTAATGTAGAATAACGAGGGGGCGTCGGATATTTAATTGCCGTGCGAATGGGGTTTTAGATGTTATGGCTGTTTATTATTCTGTAGCAATCTCTTGCTGGAAATCTTGTTGAAATGCAGGTGAATATGCACACACTAGTGCTGCGTCAGCTGGCAGAGACCAGTTCAAACACTGTGGAGATCTACACTAAAGCTGAATACAGGAAGGGCTAGCATCCCTCAAAATACTTACAAAAAATACAAAAATACAAAATATACAAATCATACTTTGGACAAAACTTAATGGTAAACTATACATATTCTGTTTTTTTATTTTATTATGACCATCAAAAAAACAAACAGGATAAACACTTCAGGATTACCATACTGGAAACTATTGAACATTTATCACCGAAGAAAGAAAACAAGTCCTTGTGTGTAGTTTCCACTCGGGTCCTAGAAATTCAATTCAGGATTATAACGTGAAAAATAACACAATTCAAATGAAAAGATTTGTACAAGCTGAGAACAGTGAAGACTTGACCACGAGAGGAGCGACCGTGACCTCTCCCTTGGGCACACTGAGATCCAATAATATATATTAATATTTACAATTCTTTAAACTAATTATGTTTAGACTTAGTGTTGGTGAGATTAAAGACCATAATTTACATAATAGGAGCTTTAAATTGTGATACTGGCAGCGAACAGCAGGGGGAACTACCCAGTGTTACCTTAAAGTAGGGTTTAGATGTACTTTTACTGAGGTTAGGGTTAAGCCATAGTTTTTACTGAGATCAGACTGGGCCATAGATTGTTTTTGTTTTTTTGTTTTCTTAGCTTTTTTCCCTCGTTCCTGTGTGTGAGAGACACTGGGGACCGATTGAAACTCTCGCTCACAGAGGAAATGTTTTTGTTTTTATTTCTCTCTCTCCAGGGTGTTCACAGTGGAATCGTTTAGTCTCCGGTGTGGACCAGCTGGTGGACCTTCAGATCGTACGACCGAAGGAAACTCTTGGGGCAAAGGGTGCATTTGAAAGGTTTCTCCCCGTTATGGATCAGCTCATGCCTGGTCAGGTTGTCCTGCCGATCGAAGCTCTTGTCGCAGTGCGAGCAACGGAAGGGTCTTTCCCCGCTGTGGATCAGCTGGTGCCTCTTGAGCTGACCGGGCCGATTGAAGCTTCTGTCACAGAGCTGGCAGTGGAAGGGTTTCTCCCCGACGTGGATCAGCTGATGCCTGTTGAGGTCCGTCACACCTTTGAAGCTTTTGCCGCATTGCGCGCAGGGGAAGGGTTTTTCCTGGCTGTGGACGCGCCGATGCGCTGTCAACTTGGACGCCTTGATGAAGCCTTTGCCACAGTCTTCACACCGAAAGGCCGTTTCCTAGGGGTGGGGGGAAAAAAACGATATGCCAATAGAGCAGTCACCTCCCCCTTGTGACGTCGCCTCCTGTTCCAGAAATGGATTCCCCATTCATTTTTCTCATAGACTTTTCAAAAAATGATTTATATAAAGACGATTACACCACACACAAAGCCAAACAGGGCGTGGCAAATCATGACAACACACACAATGTTTTGGGACAATCAAATAATTTCTAGGTAGAGATCCTGACGTTTTTCTTCTTCTTGATAATTAGATATTGTATGATAAGATTGTGTGTGTTCCTCTTAGATCATTTTCTAAAAGTCTATGAGGAAAATGAACGAGGATTCCATTTCTGGAACACAGGCGATGTCATGAAAGGGGCAGAACTGCTCTATATATCACAATTCTTAATGCCATGATATCAATATCGAATCACCAGGTCACCACTGTGAGCGTTGTGCTTAAAATGTTCTGGTTGATTGAATTTGTGGCGAAACACAAATTGATGACATCATCAAGTTGTGTTTGTGTTCTGTTTGTTACTGACTTTTCTTTTAGGACCTTTTTTTCTGAGGGCGTACAAATGGAACCAATTCCGTTTGTACGCTCTCAGGAAAAAATCTTGAAAATGGGTGGAATTCCCCTTTAAAATGTTCTAGTATGATAAGTCATTTGTGGGAAAAAAGTGATATATCAATATATCAAGTCAAATGGCAGCATAATTATGAATCACAATATAAATCGATCCAGAACACTAAATATCAATATTGTATCGTCTCATGTGGTAAGTGAATCGTCCCACCCCTACTAGAGATGCCCGATATTGACGTTTTCACCGATATTCGATATCCCGATATTGTCCAACTCTTAATTTCCGACACCAATATCAACCAATACTGATGTACGTAGGGTTTTGTGGTAAATAATGGAAACATTCAGCCATTTGGATGATTTGGAACACCTACCCCCCATTTACATCTATGTAAATGGTGTTTTACTGATTAAAAAAAAATAGTCATATTTATAATATTTTTTCCTGATACCGATATTTTCCGCTATTGATTTTTAAGGCCTTTTATCGGGCGATAATATCTGCATGCCAGATATGTCTGCCCATCTCTAACCCTTACCGTTTGGTCGGTGTGGACCAGTTGGTGCGTCCTCAGTCCGGTGGAGTTGATGAAGCTCTCCCCACAGTGTTCACACTGAAAGGGCTTCTCCCCGCTGTGCACCAGCTGGTGCTCTTTCAGCTGGCCTGGACGACTGAAGCTCCTGCCACAGGCCTGGCAACGGAAGGGCTTCTCTCCTGCTCCGCTGTGGGTCAGCTGGTGCGTCTTGAGGTCGGCAGAGCCTTTGAAACTTTTGCCGCAGAGCTCACACTGAAAGGGCTTCTCCTCGCTGTGGACCAGGTTGTGGGTCCTCAGGTTACCTGAAGTGGTTAGAGGTTAGAAGGCATAATGAATCTGAATTTCAGAATAGAGATGTCCGATATTGACTTTTTTGGCAACGTTTCGACCCTAAGATCTTCGTCAGGCAAATACAATATTTGCCTGACGAAGATCTTAGGGTCGAAACGTTGCCTAAAGCGAATTACCCCATAGTAGACGGGAACCCTAGTGGTAGTTTTACCCTAGTTGACGGGAACCCCTATAGGGGTTCTGTACAGTATGTACAGTATCAAAAAATGTAAAAGAAATTGATGGTGTTACACAATAATTTGAAGTTTTTCTATACACTTAGGTTAGTATTTCAAAGACATTTTTAGAATGGGATAGTCTACAATGGGTTAAATAAAAGTGTGTGTTTTGGAGCATAGAAACAGTGTGCGGCGTTTCTCAGTTTTCTAAAATGTGGGGGTGAAAATGTCATCAAATGGTGGTCCTCCGTGGCTCAAATTCTGAATAAACAGTGGACCTGGGACCAAAAGGACCTGGTTGAAAACCCACTGGTTCGGACGCTGAGATTATTACCTGAAGTGGTGAAGCTCTTGCCACAGTGTTGGCAGGTAAAAGGCTTCTCCCCGGTGTGAATGCGGTGGTGAGTCTTCAGCTGCGTCGGCCCTGCGAAGCTCTTCTGGCAGAACCTGCAGCGGTAGGGAGAACGGTGGAACAGTGGTTAGTGCTGTGGCCTCACAGCTAGAAGGTCCTGGGTTCGATTCCTACTAGGGGCGCTGCTGTGGGTGCTGGCGGCGTGTCTCCTCCTCCGCGTCATCAGTGCCCATACCCGAGGTGGGGTTGGTGAAAGGGCCTTTCTGTGTGGAGTGTGCATGTTCTCCCCGTGTCCCCTAGGGTAGATACCCTCACATGTTCTCCCTGTGTCCCCTAGGGTAGATACCCTCACATGTTCTCCCCGTGTCCCCTAGGGTAGATACCCTCACATGTTCTCCCTGTTTCCCCTAGGGTAGATACCCTCACATGTTCTCCCTGTGTCCCCTAGGGTAGATACCCTCACAAAAACATGCAGTAATCCTGGGCTCTAGACTGCCTCCCCCTGGCCAGCCGGGGCGCCTGATGGAGGGAACAGGAACTGGTTGGAATAACGTGTTCCTTCCACACGCTACGTCCAACCAGGGAAACTCCCCCCTCTCAGGTGAAAATAAGGCAGCTTGGACTCCTCATGCATTGAAGGAAACATGAGACCAGTCCGCTGCCTCCTCCCCAGGTTGGCAGAGGGTTTTTGTGTAGAGGCCAGGATCACATTAGGAATTGGCACCGATTGAAAAAATGGGTTGCAAAATCGTGGGATAAAAAAAATATATATACAGTATATATATAAAAAAAGAACCTGCAGCGGTAGGGCTTCTCTCCTGTGTGGACGCGGCGGTGCGCCGTCAGCCGCGACGACGTGTTGAAGCTTTTGTCGCACAGCGCGCAGCTGTAGGGTTTCTCCCCGGTGTGCAGGCGCTGGTGCTCCTTGAGCTGCCCTGACCGCAGGAAGGTCTTCTCACAGTACTGACAGCTGAAGGGTTTCTGTCCGCTGTGCACCTAGTAGTGTACAGTATGTAGTTGATCAGTGCCATCTAGAGCAGGGGGTTTTCAACAGGTGGTCTGGGGACCACCAGTGGTCCCTGAGAGGATCCCAGGTGGCCCCCATACAGGCTAAATGAAGGAAAGTTGGTTAACTAGATGTAACTCTTTGAGAGCGTAAACATGAAACCAAATGGACCCTTGCAGGTCCATTTGGTTTACACTCTCAAGAGTTAAAAATGTTTTTTTTTACTCTTGTTTACACTCTCAAGAGTTAGTCCCAAGTCTACACAACTAGAGAATGTAGAAGATTAATGGTCATTTTGATCTGTATGTTTGACTGTTTTTTGATTTCTCCAAAACCCATCCTGGAATTGTGGACAAAAACAAAGCAAATCTTTAGTTTTGGGTCTGTGGGGCTAAAATGTTCTCAAATGGTGCCCTGTGGCTAAAATTCTAAATAAATAGTGGGCCCTGGTCGAAAAAAGGTTGAAAACCACTGATCTAGAGACAAGAGTTCTGACAACTCAGTCCACTTCATAGGGCCAAGAAGTTTCTTCATACCATACACATTACAGAGATTACACTGTAGATGTCACTTGTCATGTGGTATACATACCTAAAACTGTTGATATTCGCGGCGACCTCGCTAAAAAAACAAAAAAACAAAAAACAATTCTAAACGCCAGTTAGACACAATTGCTTCCCCATGAGGTCACATGACCGGGCTACTTCCTGTCTGATCCTGTACCCCCCTGATGACGCAACTCTTCCTACTATAAGGCTCTAGTGAAAAATAGAAAAATAGTAGCCGTGAACACCTGCTATTTTTGGGGAGAATGTGAGAATGCAGCACAAATCTTTCAGTATGTTCTTTCAGAGATTGAAATGTTTAGTAGAATCTACAATGTCAGGACGAAATGGGTTAAATAAACGCATGCACACACACTAACCAGCATGTGTGTCTTCAGCTGGTCCGATCGAACGAAACTCTGCTCGCACAGAGCGCAGCCGAAGGGTTTTTCCCCGGTGTGGACACGCTGGTGTTCCTTGAGCCTAGTGGAGGTGATGAAGCTCTTCCCACACGCCTCGCAGCCGAAGGGTTTCTCCCCGCTGTGGGCCAGCAGGTGCGTCTTGAGCTGACCCGACCGCAGGAAGCTCTTTTCGCAGAGCGTACAGCTGAAGGGTTTTTCCCCGCTGTGGACCAGCATGTGGGTCTTCAGCTGGTCGGAGCGGACAAAGCTCTCCTCGCACAGCTCGCAGCCGAAGGGTTTCTCCCCGGTGTGCACCAGCATGTGCGTCTTGAGGTGATGCAAGCGGATGAAGCTCTTTTTGCAAAGTTGACAACCGAAGGGTTTCTCCCCTGTGTGGGTGACAGGGTTATAATAGTCAACTAAAACAAAGTAAAAAACAAACAAACAAACAAAAAACGAAAACTAACAAAAAAAAAACATTTGAGTTAACTGAAACTAATACAAACTAAAAATGAATGCAAAAAAAAAAAAAAAAAAAACAATAACTAAACTAAAACTGTATGTGTGGGTTCAGAAAACTAACTAAAACTAACTGAAATTATACCCAAAATACCCTTAGTTTTAGTTTTTATAAAGCTTTTAACTTCAAAATGTGTTGGTGACCAGCATGAGGAGGAGATGCTTCTAGATCTTCTATCCACTACTGAGTTCCATAAACACTGGGGGTAAAAATTGTGTTCTTGTGGGGGAGTGCAATCATCCAATCTACTAAGAAACTCAAAGCAAGGGTTGAATACCAACCGTTTCTTACTTTGGCACATTTGTAATCCTATACCTGACAACCAAAGCACAGAAAAAATGAAATAACTAAAACTAACACTATAACTAAAGTAACACTAAGGTAAACTAAATATTTTCACCAAAATAAAAACTAAATAAAAACTAGCAAAGCCGGTCTAAAACCTAAAACTAACTGAATTAAACAGTGATAACTCGAGGTAAGTAGTGTAGTTTCTGGTGCTGCATGGCATCGGGTCATCGGGTGCGGTCCGGACGCCTGGGTGCGCCCGGACTGGCGGTCTTATTTGTGCGTTCATCATCACATCAGGAAGGAGGACAACCAGGCAAATGGTTCTTGTTGTCTCATCGTGGTCTTTTTATTGTCAATCGAGCAGATAACTTGACTAAGTCAAGGACAGACATCTTAACAGCAATAGTTAACAAGGCAATATGGCATGAGGAAGAGAGAGAGAGAGAGGGAGGGTGACTCTGGGTGAGTCTCCCCGTGGCATCTTCTCTCCCGCATCTCTCCGTGTCTGTGTTCCCTAGTGTCTGTCTCGAATCTCAAACTGACCAATGCATATATTACAAGCAGTAGGTAAATGTGGGTGTGTCTATAGGTGGGGTCTACCTATGTGTGTGTGTGTGTGTGTGTGTGTGTGTGTGTGTGTGTGTGTGTGTGTGTGTGTGTGTGTGTGTGGTGTGTGTGTGTGTGTGTGTGTGTGTGTGTGTGTGTGAAGGTACGTGTGAGTGTGTGTGTGTGTGTGTGTGTGTGTGTGTGTGTGTGTGTGTGGTGTGAGGACTGGAAAACTACCGGCTACCTACAGGCCGTTATCTAAAACATCAGTTGGAGGTCAAACAGCCTGTCTACAAGAAAGAGATATGATCTGGCCAAGTCCTGACCAGTAAGGAATGCTATTTGCCAGTCATTAGCAAACTGCGCTTTAAGAGCTCTGTGAATAGTTTAAACCTACCAAATAATGAAAGTTACCTATTAGACGTTTAATGTGGCTTTCCATTTACGACACTAACTAAAACTAAACTAAAATGAAACTATAATAACCTGTGTGGGCGAGCATGTGAGTCTTCAGGTGAACTGGCCGGTTGAAGGCTTTGTGGCACAGCTGGCAGTGGAAGGGTTTTTCTCCTGCGGAGCGGACGCCGCCACCACCAACGCCGCCGCCTCCACCTAGGGGTGGGCAAAAAAAATTGATATGCCAATATATCGCAATTACCATAATTTCCACATTATAAGCCGCACCTGAATATAAGACGCACCAGCTAAATTTGGAGAAAAATACTGATTTTTCCTTGTATAAGCCGCACCTGACTATAAGCCGCACCAGGCTTATAGTCAGGTGCTTCATGTTAGAGCAGTGGTTTTCAACTTTCTCACAATTGAACAACGTCTTCAACCCACACACCCCAAACTAAAGATTTCTTCTGGTTTTGTTCACAATTTCAGGATGGATTTTCACAAACAAAAGAGGCAAAACATCAAAAATTAGACCAAAATGAACATGCGTTATGACTTATTAATTAAGTGGTGCTAAGATGGGTGAATATCAAACTCTTGAGAGTGTAAACATGAAACCAAATGGACCCGCTAAGGTCCATTTGGTTTCATTTTTACGCTCTCAAAGAGTTACATCTGGTTAACCAACTTTCTATCATTTAGTCTGCGGAGCCCACCTGGAACCTGGAAAATCCATAGATTGGGCACACTCAAAGCTCTCATGTCTCACGCACTGAGCGTGTGACACACTCTTCAGAGTGTATTCACACGCACACACGCCACACATGCGTCTTCACACGCATGTCAAAATAACTCGCCAAATAGTGCAGCGGTTAAGCAAACCAATTGTGCACTTTATGACTAAAGCATGAAACTTTCCACAGTGTTTCTACACACCATGAAGTTTGTTTTGAGATGTGGAAACACTTCTGAGCATGAATGTTTCTATATGCCAGAGGCTGTACAAATACCGGGTTGTCAAAAACATGTATTTTTTACTTTTCTGCAGACACATTGATAAGATATCAACAACAAGAGTTCTGGAACCCACTAATTATCAAATTTCTTCAATGGGTTATATCACCAGTATAAGATGTGTCATTTGTGTTTCAGGGTCCATTAGGTCACACAAACTTACCTCACATGACCAAAGACAAAAAACGGATTTTCAACAATTTGTGTTAAATTGGGTTGAGCATTTCACATCTCTTCTAGACATTTCCTAGTTAGAGTAAAGTGTCTCCTAGTTGCAATAAAGAGTGTCTATAATGCAATGACACTGTTAGTGAGGCCTAACAGTCTCCTGAGTAGGGATGACACGGTATGAGATTTTGGAAACCTATACCTCAGTGTTTCATGATTTTTGAAAATTAATAAATACATACTAATATAGTATGTATTTATTAATTTTTAAATACCATAGTATGTGCTATAACCTACAGCAGAACTGCACTGTGCATGTTCAGAACGGCATGCCCGAACTGTTAACACTGTCAGACTGACATCTGGAGACCTTGAGTCACCGAGAGTCATTGACTTCAGAATTGCTTTCTGACATGTGCCAGTCTCCATTAAATGGAGGTTTTGTTCTAAGGAATCACAACAGCAATACAATATAGAAAAAACATAATTAACAGGTGCTCTTCATACAAGACACCCTGGGGAACCCTGTATCACCCAGCATCGGGGCATTACTGCACGTAGAAGATAGCAGTACAGAGGATGAGATTAGCTGGACACTGACACCGATACCAAGAACAACCAACCAAAGGTACTGTGTTCTAGGACTCTTCTTATTGATATACTGTCTGTATGCCTGCAAAAAGTGAAAAATCCATGTTTTTGACCACCTTACATTTGTACAGCCTCTAACACATGAAAGCACTTCAACTGAGAAGTGTTTCCACACCTGAAAATAAACTTCATGGTGTATAGAAACACTATAGAAAGTTTCATGCTTTAGTCATAAAATGCACAATACCTTCCATTTAATGAGCTTAACCGCTGCACTAAAAGTCATTTTTTGCCCCTGGCAGCTTTCTAGAGTTTGCTAAGGGTGTAGGTAGACCCTGCAGGCCCTGGCGTGCAAGACACGTTTAAAATCTAAGTTGAATGCATTAACCTAGAGGTGTTGTGCGCCCTTTCATAACAATGGTGACAACTCTTTAAAATATAAATAAACCCATCCACCCCAACATCGCAATCATAAACTGTTCAAAATAATATCCCCACAGTACATTATTAAACATTCACAAACACACTTTAAAACCATAAACAGTAATAATTTATAGAATTTACACCCATTCAAAATGTGTGCATTTAGTTTATTAAAAAAGAAAGAATTCACTTCTTTGTCCATGTGTTCATATATCTGTATGTCGTGCAGTATTTCACTGGAAATATAATAATTAATGAAGAAATGTCAGTGCCAGCACCCATCTTTTGCATGGGCCTTTGGGTTTCTCAAGCTAACTTGGTTGTTTTGAAAGGCAATATATAAAATTATTATTATTATTATTATTATTACCCCTAACACACACAAAATAGTCAACATATTTTCGTTTTCTTTACTAGATGGAACAAATGTCTTAACTAGGCCTATTAGTGCTACTCTGTTATTGTTGTTGTGATAACCAGCCGATGGGCCGGTTCGGTGGTGCCCCCCGGCCCCCCCGGCGCCCCCGACCCATCCAATCTCACACTCCCAACAAACTTCAAAGGTTGAGAGCCCTGGGCACACTGTTGTATAAGCTGCAGGGTCAAAAGCATGTGAAAAAAGTAGCGGCTTATAAGTCCGGAAATTACGGTATAAATGCCATGATATCAATATCGAATCGCCAGGTTCAAGATCGATTTTTTTATATATATTTATGTAGGCCTATTCATTAGTTTGTCAGAAAGACTGACTGACATTAACAGGATGCACTGATGTGTATGATTGAACTTTTTGTTATGGTTTACAATTGTTGTAACGGGGAATTCCAAACATTTTCAACATTTTACTTAACCTTAGAGATGTTGTGTGGGCATGATGAAAAAAATAGTTCCCCTCATTCTCTCTTTCCTAAAAAGGAGGTCGGAAAGAAATTTTCTTTTTTCTGAGATTTTTTTTTCTGAGAAAAAAAAATCTTGAAAATAGGTGGTATTCCAATTTAAAATGTTGTAGTATAATAAAAGCACATGTGTGTCATTCGTGGGTAATAAAAACGCGATATATGAAATCGAATCACATCATAATTAAGAATCGCAATATAATATCGATATTGTATCGTATCGTGAGGTTAGTGAATCGTCCCACCTCTACCTCCACCTTCGCTGCTGGTTGTCTCCCCACAACCGTCTCCGGCGGCGTCGGGTTGAGAAGGGCGTGAGGAGAGCAGACGCTCGTCGCCGGCCACCCAGCAGCTTATGTACGCTTGTGTTTTCATGTGTTCGGCCGAGGAGGTGCTGGCCAGAGGCTCTGTGTCTCTGTCTGCATGGCCTCCATCATCATCATCATCATCATCATCGTCGTCTTCACTGGTCCATGTGGAACCGTCGGCCTCCACTGTGGTCACTACGATCTCCTCCTGTTCCTCTTTAATCTGAGGAAGGAGGAGGGACAAGTTCAAGTTCAATTTATTAGTCTCCCTAAGGAGAAATTCGTCTTGGAGACAGGTCTGCATACATACAACATAAACACACTACCGTAATTTCCGGACTATAAGACGCACCTGAATATAAGCCGAACCAGCTAAATTTGGGGATAAATACTGATTTTTCCTTGTATAAGCCGCTCCTGACAATAAGCTTCACGTTAGAGCACCGTTGGTGCTCTAACAATCCATGGACAAATCCATAGATTGGCCGCACCGTTGTATGAGCCGCAGGGTCAAAAGCATGTGAAAAAGTAGCAACTTACAGTCTGGAAATTACGGTACATAAAGCAAAGGAAAGACAAACATCACACAGAGAACAAAACAGAATAGATATTGCACACATTCCCCTAGTAAAGTGCTTACAGGCTCTGGTTCCTCCTTCATGCTCTCCTCCTGGGCTTGTGGTTTCTCCTGGGCCTGTGGTTCCTCCTGCTTCATGCTCTCCTCCTGGGCTGGTGGTTCCTCCTGCTTCAGGGTCTCCTTCTCTTTAACGCCACTGGAGCTGCTCTCCTGAGGTTGAGGTGGAAACGAATCCTCCCCCACAGAGAGCTGCAGGAGGTCTACAGGGAAAACACACAATGAGAGAAGAATAAATACATATTGAGACAAGGCAACAGGTAGACCCATTAACCCATGACCCACCAGCACTGTGACTCCGCTGCTAGCCTCTAGAGACACTTTATACAAAAACTAAAGTGTTTGTTTTATTGTTCAAGGACCATCACTTCAACATCTTTCTTCAGTACCCTTTGTGTACTGTACTGTTTTCTAAACATTCTTATACTTTAACATTTTTAGCCATTAAAAATATCAGACCTACAAGCTCATAGAGCCCCATCGAGTGGTGTGCTATGAGCTTGCAGATCTGCTATTTTTGAAAAATCCTGAAAATGTCGCAAATCTTTGAAAATGTTATATTTCAGAAAAAAAACATTTTTAACTCAAATCTTTGCATCTGGGGGATCAGCAAGAACATGTTTTCAGATGGGGGTCCGCAGCCAAATATAGATAATTCTGGTGGTCCTTGGCATGAAATATGTTGAGCATCACTGACACAGGAATATTTTTCAGATTTTTCAGAAAAACTAGAAAATCTGGTGTCAGAAACTAAAACCTAACAAAAAAACTAAAATCTACTAAAATCTACTAGAATGTAGTTTAAAAAACTAGAATCTGGTGTCAGAAACTAGGATCTGGTGTCAGAAACTAAAATCTAGCATCAAAAACTAGAATCTGGTGTCAGTGACTACACTAGATTCTAGAATATAGAATCTGGTGCCAATTAAAATAATAAAAAAAATGCATGTAAAAACTTCAAATCTATTTTCTTTTTCAAGTTAACAATAGAATACGGCATTGAGACATTTAAATAATGTGAGTTCATTTACTAATGTTAAATAATTCAGTGCTTGCTTTTCTGTCTTTCTTTTTCTCTTCTAGGTATATATTGGCCGACTGGCGAGGTGTTCACGCCTCATAGCGCACCACTCTGTGGAACACTGAGGCGTGAACAGCTGCTATTTTTCAATAAAAGTTAAAACACCAAAAGTACAGTACAGAATTGTTTAAAACAGGAATTGGAGGCTTTGCACTCAAATGGTGAAGAATAAATAAATAAGATACACGTAACATGTAACTCAATGGGTGACAAGGGCAGTTTGACAGAGTGGGGTGGGTTGTCATAGTGAAAAGTTATTATTATGGCTGTACCCATTCATGGGCCCCTAAATGAATATTTGACTGTGTGGATGCCCATCTGAAATATATTTTTGTGTGAGCTTGTAGATGGGGTTGAAAATAGCCCATGGCATCGACAAGCTCCCACAAAAATAGGCATATGCCTAGGCCTATTTGAAAATATCCCTAAGTTTAAATATATTTTATATTTATACATTTTGCTAAATGTATAAATATAAACCTCCTCAAGGACAGCACATTAATAACCAAATGCCTATTTTTTAAAATAATAATTTGCATCTTCCCGCATACTTCACATTTGTTCCGCAACTTTTGCAAATTCCCGCATTTTCACCGCATAATTGCACTTAAAAACCCTGCATATTCCATCGCATAATCAAGGATTTTCCTGCCTGGATGAGAGGAGGCAGTGGTCCTTGAGGAGCAGTGGTCCTTGAGAGGGTTCCAGGTGGTCCCCAGGCTAAATGATGGACAGTTGGTTAAACAGGTGCAAGTCTTTGAGAGCATAAACATGAAACCAAATGGACCCTTGCGGGTCCGTTTCATGTTTACAATCTCAAGAGTTAAAATATTCATCATGTGAATTAGCCAAGTCTACACAACTAGGGAGAACATGGGGGAGAACATGTGAGGGTATCTACCCTAGGGGACACAGGGAGAACATGTGAGGGTATCTACCCTAGGGGACACAGGGAGAACATGTGAGGGTATCTACCCTAGGGGACACAGGGAGAACATGTGAGGGTATCTACCCTAGGGGACACAGGGAGAACATGCAAACTCCACACAGAAAAGCCCTTTCACCAACCCCGCCTCGCGTATGGGCACTGATGACGCGGAGGAGGAGACACGCTGCTATCACCCACAGAGGCGTCCTAGTGGGAATCGAACCCAGGGCCTTGTTTCTGTGAGGTGACAGCACTTATTTTATTGTAAATTTGAACTATAACTTGGAATATTTTTGCAGCCCTAGCTGACATGATCCTATGATAATATAACCTGACCCAATGCACTCCGGTCAAAACCTGCTCTGAGCTCTATGCATCCGTAGGCGGCTGCTAGAGGCGGGACCAACGTGAGACTGATGACATATCGCAGCTGTGCCACTGTGCGAATGTAAACAACAACCTAACAATACTACAGCTCCAAATTATTTTGGATACATCATATTTTTGTTCTGCTATTGTCCCACATAGTTTCTGTTTCCTGAGTTCTGAGTTCCCAGATCAATGTAGGAGGGAACTTGTGAACTCAATACTAGCGCAATCTGGCAGAGTCAGGTTAATGATAATATCCAGATATCAGCCTTGTCTTCAGAATTATTTACATACCGAGTTGTGGATGATCTTCAGGTTCCTCTTTGATAGAAGCATCACTGGATGAGTCTGGAGAGGTCATCTGCAGTCTGAACTCTGAAACACATTAAATACATTAAACAATGACTAAATAATAATTTATAAACAAGTCTTATAAATAAGTGCTTGTCCTGGTTCTAGCCTCAAGTAACAGTTCATGTATTGTGCTTTTGTTTTTAAATGTACCCGTTTTGCATACTCTGACATAATAACAATATATATTAACCAATCACACCGCAGTTTCATCTTGTGTGATTGTGTCTCACTTGTTCCACAATCCTGTGACAACGAACGGATGGAATCTGTGAGGCTTACTGAGGTCTGGATGCTCTGCAGTTCCCTTCTGTTTCACTGAAACACATCCGGTAGTGTCTAGAGAGCTCATCTGCTCTGCTGTCTGGACTCTAGAAAGAAACAAAGTCATTACAAAGTCAGAGTTCAGGATTCATTAGAAAGATTCTGAGAGACACTTACTTAGACTATCAACGGTAGTTGCGGAAGTTACTGTATTTACACTCCCCAGTGAAAGAACCCTGTTCTGTCCTCACTAGTGTCTTGATTTGTATACTCTGATTTTTCTGAAAAAAAAAAACGAACGAACGAACAAAGCAGTTGTAGAAGTGTGCAAAGTGCACATGATTTCATCTTGAACCTTTACAACGGCTTTGCAAGCACAAAGGGCACCCCCTACCTGCACACAGGTGTGTCCGTAGGGTATACATTTTCAGGTGCACTGTGCCGTTATTGGCAGAAATTAGAGATATGGGGTTCAGCGGGACCAAAATGGAGCCCTAAAGGTATTGGGGGAAACTTTTTTATTTTAGTGACCCGGTCACGTGGACTGACCTGTCCTACAGCTTAAACTACAGATCTGCTCTCCCATCAAATGTGGTCTGTTGTTCTTCATTTGCAATTTTATTTTTTATTGTATTGTTTATACTTTGAAACTGTTGTATTATGTATTGTATCTCGACAGCACTGCAAATGAGAGGAAACCTCCGTGTCGTTCAAGAATAAATCAAGGTTTGAATGAACTGAACTGTAATTACAGAAACGTACAGTAACTTAAATAAATGTGACCAATCTGAACGTTATAACTTAAACGTTATTAGATGTTATACTGTAGCATTATAACATTTAGCCCTAGGATGTGATTGCAGTGGCAGAAGAGTGGCATGTATGTGGCCATTACTCCTTGTTTAATCACCCATTAAATAATTCCAAAGACGTGGAACGAGATATAGCCCTCTAGTTTCTTATCCATGTAAAAATTGTGGCACAAAACATCTATGTACCGTAATTTCTGGACTATAATCCGCTACTTTTTTCACATACTTTCGACCCTGCGGCTTATACAATGGTGCAGCCAATCTATGGATTTTTACAGGTGTTTTTTTTAACCGGGGTTTTCAACAGGTGGACCACCAGTTGCAGCTTATATTCAGGTGCGGCTTATACATGTAAAAATCAGTATTTTGTCCCAAATTTAGCTGGTGTGGCTTATATTCAGGTGCGGCTTATAGTCCGGGAATTGCGGTAGTCAAATATCACAAGCTGCACCCAGACGTTTTTCCCTCAGGCAAAGAGGCTGATATTGACAGCTGCACTTCATTATCCAAATCCAAACTCCCTCAGATCACCACAAACGTCATCAGGAAAACACAGAAGTTTAGGACACTTTGCATGAGGGATAATCTTAGCTATGACAGAACCCCTCCAGGGCTTGACACTAACACTTGCCCACTTGCCCGGGGCAAGTAAAAAAAATGGTGGGGCAAGTGAAGACTGCTACCTGGTTGCCCAATCGGGCAACTGTGCAACTTAGTGCACTGTAACAAAACACAATATAAATTTGTCTTGAAGGTGGTCATTGCCTCTGTGTCTTTCCCTGCTTTCTAGCTATCCACAATTCCAGGCTGGATTTGGGAAACAAAACAGACAAATTAACATACACATCAAAATGACCATTAATCTTCTACAGTGTAGTCAGACCTGGGCTAATTAAGATGATGAATTTTAACTCTTGAGAGTGTAAAAATGAAACCAAATGGAGCCGCAAGGGTCCATTTGGTTTCATTTTTACGTTCTCAAGAGTTACATCTGGTTAACCAACTTAACTGGGGACCACCTGGAACCTGGGGGGGCAAGTGACCATAACCTGAGGGCAAGTAGAATCTGACTTGCAATTGCCCGGTGGGCAAGTGCCTCGGAGACCTTAGTGTCAACCCCTGCCCTCTCTCTGCTCCGTCCCTGCGCTCCGAGCGGAGGGACGGAGCAGAGATCGGAGCGCAGGGACAGAGCAGAGAGAGGGGTTCCGTCGGAGCTAGGATAATCTGCAATGCAACTCTAGATTCTTTTAGAATTGGGCTGAATCTATAGTTGCAATTCAGTCCATCGACTCCAACAAGAATTTTCATCTGAGATTTGCATGTATTAAACAATGTTAAACCCAGCAACATTGCAGCTGTATGGAAAGGTTGAATTATCATCTGCAAAGTGTTTGATAAAAAATCAAGAATAGATATGTTGAGCTACTTTCTGTCAGTACATAAAAGTGCTGGACTTAGGAGGCGCTTGTTTGTATTAGTAACGGGTTGGGCTGGTTCCTCCTGCATTATGTGCAAATTCTAAACAGGTGGTACACAGGGCCGTCCAGTGACGAATGATGAGCGCTTCCAAACTCCAGTAAAATATGAGTAATGGGAACATCTACATGCCACCATTCTGCTGCTGCAATCATATTTCTATTGAAGTGAATCTATGGCTGTGAATTCAGGAAAATATGAAATACTTGGGTAATCACAGACATTCTAGGTCTATATAACATTATAAACATATCCTACTATCTCTGGACCATAGCTCTAATGCTTCATCAGGGCTATGGACCAGAGCTAGCATAATGATGATGATGATGATGATGATGATGATGATGATGATGATATCATTGTTTTCTTTTCTTTTCTTTTTTTTCAAATTCAGTAATGATACTGAAATGAAATGAACAGTTTTATTTCAGCCTCAGGTTAGCATATAAACAACGCAATAAACAACTAAGAGGTAGAAAACGCACTATTCTTGTTGTACATAAACGTAAACCAACCTTAATGTTCTTGTGGTGACTCTCCTCCAGTCCACAGTGTGTAAATGAAGCTAGCTTAGCATCAGCATCAACTAAATAAACAAACTGTAGAATTATTAAATTCCTGATGTTTTCATTACGAGTCCATCTGTTGTCCTGCCTGTACCCTAAACCCCTAAAACTATACCCTGAACCCTAAAGTACTGACTGTGCGTTTACTGTATATACTCTATAGTGTTTATACTCTACTGTCTGTACTAAACAAACACTGTGGATAAAATGCATTCCTGCTGTTTTCACCACCACTCAATAAACTATAATATTCTAATACTAACTAATACTGTCTGCATGTCGTTGTTTAGTTACACAAACAGTGACATAATAAATAGTAAATCTGTTTATTCTCTAATAACTTCTAACAGACTTTATTTTATCTGGTTGACGTCCACTGTTTGTTTACTGTTTCCATCCGGACCACACACAGGGTGGGACAGGAACCGACTCCGCCTCTCTCTCTGGTCCGGGTGGAAACACACACTCCGTTCCGAGTTCCTTCCTGCAGAAAACACGGATTATTAAAAATCTCCTCTTTAGATTTACATGACAAACAGTATAAACTCTAAACGTTAAGATATATATCATAAACATTCTGAACTCTAAACCTTTATTCAATCTCGTTTGGAAATTTAGATCAAAGCAGTCTATATTCAATACCGTTAACTGTAGGCTATATTGTTCTATGTTGTATTCAGATTGAACTAAAACTGATATTACTAACATATCCAGACCACAAACAGAAACACACATTGATTGTAAAAAAAAAAAAAAAAAAAAAAAAAAGAAAGAAAAAGGGGCAAATAAACGGGAAAAACGAATTAATAATGTACCAATGTCTATAAAATAGTGTTTGAATTAAATGTTTCATAGTGGTTTACAAATAGATAGATACACGTATGCTGCTGCTTTTAAAAATAGATGAAACCGTATTATTTGATCATCCTTTGCTTAATTACCGACGTCACTGTATGAAACGAAACGTTTTTGTTTTCTTTGGATTTTAAACTGTAGTGTCGGCTGGTGTGTTGCTGCCCCCTACTGTTGGTCTGACGTACTGTCCAGTAACAGTCTGTAACCTTCCAGATCTGCACAGAATCCTGATAAAAAAATAAATTTAAAAAATCTAATTATTGTGGAAAAAAACATTAAGTTGCTTAGTTAACCTGTTAATAATTATTCACTATTTTGCAAATGTCATAATTAGGCAAGATCTTCCCAAAAATTGCAAAATCCATAAGAATAAAGGGCATGCGCACATCCAAATTCTGCGCTGGTGCTGGACTAAAAAAAACATACCAATCAAAATAATAAAGGAAGTCCGCACACAGCTATGCTCCACAGTGTTTATTGGATTAAAACACCGAAAATGTCACACAACGTTTCGGCCATGTTTGGCCTTCATCAGGTGTAATAGGCCTATAGTATATTTCTCACAACACCTCACGGTGCCATGCATTTACTCTACACTGTTGTGCAACATGCTGTAGGTCTATAACAGGGGTAATGATTTTAATCAATCTGACAAATGAAAACACATGACTAATAAATATGTACTGTATTTGTCTTAGAAAACCATGGACCGTTGCAGTTCTGCTCCCATGAGTGTACAATATGATGCACTGAAGCTACCATGAGACAGGTTGAACATATTGCACTGTATTAATATTAACAATATCATCAACTGTAATATATCAATGCTATGATAAATAAATATACACAAAGCTGCTGTACCTTCAACTGTAGGCCTATAGACTTTTTACACACAATGCTGTGCACACACACAGCAAGATGAATGGCCCTCACTGAAAAAGTACATCCAAAATGTTTAATTCATCTGAGTTTTATTTATTAGTAATTATGGTAACTTTGGCACAACGTAAACACAGCAACACTGTTAAACAGTTTCTAGATAAAAGGAGTAGGCTAAATGTGACATAAATATTCGCTCTAGCATGCAGTGCACATCCTAGCCTACAGAGTACAGACCTGTATAGTCTGTTCCATTCATTACCATGTATAGGTTTAACTCTGAGTGTGAGTGATATCAATTGTGCAAAAACAGGGCGAGGCTTTGTTTTTTAGCCGTGGCATGTCAGTTTTAGCTGTTTTTTAGCTGTGGCATCAGTGCTAGGAAGGAAATTAGGAAAGAATCAGCTGTTTGTGATCCAAAACTCACACTGGAATTTGAGGAGGGAAAAAATGCACTCCTTGTGGCACAGAGACCCCCCTGTCGCTATGGAAACCAAACCATATCTGCAAACAACTCCCCCACAGATTATGACTTTATGATGCAACACTGTCTGTTCTTGCAGCCTGTGACAGAATCACAGAGGAGTCAGGGTTAGCATAGAGAGGTTTAGTGAATTTGGTGTGGAAGGTGTACAGATGAGACAGAATGTCCTCTTCCTCTGTAGAAGGACAGAGTCCCTGTGGGGCGGTCCAGATAAACTGCCTCTGACTGAGTCAGAGGAAAGGACAGGAAGGACAGTGACTTCACTATTGTGTGTACAAGTAAAGGTTATCATGACCTTCATTACAGAACAGACCCCAGGACTGTTTGTTCCCTCCAAGTCCAAACATACAGTCCCACAACACAATCCTTTCCTGCTGATGCCTCTGTCAGTCACTTGTAAAACAACATCCAGACTGAACTGCACCTCACTGTAGCAGCGTTCATCCAGACTCTCTGCACTCAGAACCTGAAACTGTCCATCAGATCTGTCCGGATGATCTGGGTATGAATGAAACCGACCATTCAGTGTCACCTCCCTGTTCTCTGCAGAGGGAGCGAGGATTTGGTGAGACGCTGGGAATCTGATGAGAAAACAACACAGAAAACATTACATCATTCACTGAAAAAATACTGCATGTGAAACTCGCACTGACACACACACACGTGCACATGTGCGTGCACACACACGCACGCACGCACGCACGCACGCACACACACACACACACACACACACACACACACACACACACACACACACACACACACACACACACACACACACACACACACACACACACACACACACACACACACACACACACACACACACACACACACACACACACACACACACACACACACACACACACACACACCTATAAACGTGACCATTTTAAAGCTGGCTGTCAATCATTAACACCGTCTTGTACAATGGAGCCTCCTCTCTATACTTAACCCCTTACTGACCTCCATCAGCACTTCTGACTACCAGTAACTGTATGGAGTGTGACTGTGGTAGTACACTCAAAGTTAGATTAGGCTAATACGGTAATACTGCACAGTATATATGCAGTACACAAAGTAATGCATATATACAGTAAGAACATAGTATTTTAATAATATTGTATATGTATATAGTATATCCCATTGAGTCCTGACCCTCGATTCGAGTTTCGTTCACTACAGTAATTTCCGACACTAGATTCTAGTTATTGACACTAAATGATATAGTTTCTGATGCTAGGATCTCCTTTTTGACACTAGAATCTACTTTCTGATGCTAGAATCGAGTTTTTGACACTAGATTCTAGTTTTTCTGAAAAATCTGTGCTCCTGTGTCAGTGATGCTAACATATTTCTAGCCAAGGACCACCAGAATTATCCATATTTGGCTGCAGACCGCCATCTGAAAACATGTTGTTCTCGGGGTTCCCCAGAAGCAAAAAATTGAGATAAAATGTTTGCTTCCAAAATAATGTATTCAGAGATTTGCAGCACATTTTCACAATTTTTCAAAAATAGCAGAACAACAAGCTCGTGTCGCGCCACTCGGTGGCGCGACATGAGCTTGTTGATCTGCTATTTTTCAACAGATAAAACACCAGAACGCGTTCAGGACACTAGAGGATATACCCCATAGCAAGTTGTATACAATATTTTGACCCACTCGGAAAGGGTTCCCAGGGACATTTTTTTGCTCCAGGGACATATTTTTTTTTTTTGTTCCAGGGACAACTATTTCTGGAACTACAAATTCTTAGATGGGGTTCAAATTAAAAATGCATAATTTTGGAGCTCCTTGAATGAAATTACATAAGCACTAAAAGGATTTAGGGCTTATGTGCATATATGGACAAAATGAATAAAACTATTGAACAGCATATATGGACAGAATGGATGAAGTCTTACCAGACATGAAGTCGTTGAGTTAAAAACTGAACGGAACAGGAGACACACCTGGGGTGTGTGTGTGTGTGTGTGTGTGTGTGTGTGTGTGTGTGTGTGTGTGTGTGTGTGTGTGTGTGTGTGTGTGCGTGCGTGCGTGTGTGTGTGTGTATGTATGTGTGGACTTTGCTCCTGAATCCTGAGTCATTGCTTTGTGTCTGGCTCTGCGCACACTTGCAGTGTGTGAACATAAAAATTAAAATTAAAAAACACGCTCAGGCTGTGTCATATGATGTTTTTTGACTGACTGTAGCAGTGTTCATCCAGACCCTCTGCACTCATAACCTGAAACTGTCCATCAAGTCTGTCTGGATGATCCTGGCTATGAATGAAGAGGGAGAGAGGAATCCGTTGCTGTGTTTGTGTGAGACGCTGGGATTCTGATGAGAATGAGAACAACACAGAAAACATTAAATACATCATTCATTGAAAATAAATATACTGCATGTGAATCTCTCTCTCCCCAGTCTGCCCCACCAAACATGATGGCATGCAAAACAACCCAAGATATTTCAAATTAAAGTGCTTATATTTAAAATGATTTGAAACACTACTACTGCTACTAACTAACTACAGCTGTGTCACCACTAAACCAACAGCATTTCGTCCTTGAAAACAGAAAACTCTCTGAGTCAGACCTTTAGCTTTATGCATGCTGCGTGTCTGTTGCAACTTCAACAACAACTGATGTTATTATTGATGCTTAATTGCCTAATAAAAGTCCTGTAACTGAAAATGGTCCGGGTCGCTTCGCACTACGGGCGATGAAGCTGCCCCCATACATTCGCCCATGTTTACATCCGCCCATGTCTCCCTCACACTCACACTCCCACTCCCACTCACGTGACTCACACTGAAATTCAGGCCACACCCAGTAAAACTGGGTACTGAAATGTCTTTGACTCGAGAGCTACTTGTCTCTATATGACCCCAAAAATAATAATAATATTCCCTTGCTGAAAACAGTTAAAAAAATCTACCCTTAGAAGCTTGGGTGTTAGATATCAAACAAACACACTGGGAACGGTAAATAGAGGAAAAATGGTGTATTTCATGATATTATATATCATTATGCCATGCAATCATTATCTTCACGGACACCTCTGATCATTAATATAATCACATGTCTTCATAACTTCACTGCTGATCATTAATACAATCATTATCTGTCTTCATATATTCACTGTTGATCACTAATACAATCACTGTGTCTCTATATGTGCTGCTGATCACTGATCTGGAAGTTTGTTGCTCACCGGTGCATCTTACCGGACAAAAACACAATCCGAAATCCAGAAGGGAAAAAAAAAAGACCCTAGTCCGAAAACTGTTCATTCGGATGTCACGGTGAGCAGGCGTGACTGACATAACGTGCGTCTGATTATTTTTGCGACATTCGGATGGTTCTGCTCCCATAAAACGAGCTCCAGGTTACATGACATTCATTTTTGTCATCAGCCTGTAAAATTTAAAATAATAAAAAAGGTTTGTCCACACGAGGGAGACAAGACATAGAGCTGTTCAGACATGTTACTATGGGTTAGGGTTAGGCCAGTGGTTTTCAACAACCAGTGGTCCGTGGACCACCAGTGGTCCTTGAGAGGGTTCTAGGTGGTCCCCAGCTAAATGATGGAGAGTTGGTTAGCCAGATGTAACTCTTTGAGAGCGTAAACATGAAACCAAATGGTTCCACAAGGGTTCATTTGGTTTCATGTTTGCATTCTCTAGAGTTAGTCATCATCTGATTTAGCCCAAGTCTACACAACTAGAGAATGTTCTGTATGATCTGTATGTTTGCCTGTTTTTGTTTGCCAATTCCAGCTTGGTATTGTGGACAAAAGCAAAATAGATCTTTAGTTTTGAGGGCTAAAATGCTGAATAAATAGTGGGCCCTGGCATCAAAATGGTTGAAAACCCACTGGGTTAGGCCGATCTCAAGTTCTTTTCACACCAGAGGCGGTCTTGATCTATGTCCCTGAGGTGTGATATGTTTGTTGCACGTTGACACAAGTTGTCCCAAGTGATTCAACACATGTAAGTCAATGGACACATGTACAGTAAGTCATCACACCAAAGCGTTTTCGTTGCGACCATTTGGACCCAAGGAGTTGCTAGGCGACCCTTTAGTGTGAAAATTGCTCAATAATTCCACCACTCACACTCCAGCGTGAAGGTGTTACGGTGAGATTGGTGACCTGCTGAAATAATGTGACAACGGCGTAGAGACAATCACACAACATCAGTGTCCTAATTTAAATCGTTGTGGTTTGTTTATCATCAGAGTTCAACCTATAGAGGTATTCAGGACACGTGACTTCCGGGTGAGTTGTGTAGAGATGGTCACATGTTTCAGCAGGTCACTGAATTCACCGTAACACCCCCACTGACCACTGGGTGTGACATTCTGGCTGTTGGAATTTGTTCCATTTCATTTCCAGTAGGTAAAACAATAAACAAATAAACAATCCATCATTGAAGGCACAGTTTTCCAGAGTTTTCCAGAGATTCTTTGTGAAGCATAAAAACGCCTTCAGTGTAATGGAAGTCATGGAATTGACACGCTGTGATTGGCCAGTAGTCAGTTGAGACATCACCCAGAACTTCCCTATATGGCTTCTCCTCTTGATCCTCATTGGAGACTTGTCTATTATAACATCTAAAAACACTACATCTATGTTTTGTCCTAGAGGGGCAGGGGCCGGCTCGGACGGGCCGGTGGATCTGATTGGATCTCACCAACGTGTCGTCATCCCCGGCCCAGGGGAGGGCAAAGGGGGTTTGCGGAGGCTGAAGACCAATAGGAGTGCAGGGAGGAGGTTACAAATGGAGGCTGTAGACCAATAGGAGTGCAGAGAGGAGGTCACATGGGCTTCACAGAGGCTGTAAACCAATAGGAGTGCAGAAAGGAGGTCACATGGGGTTCGCAGAGGCTGTAGTGTAGACCAATAGGGGTGCAGAGAGGAGGTTACATGGAGTTCGCGGAGAGTGTAGACCAATTGGAGTGCAGAAAGGAGGTCACATGGGGTTCACAGAGGCTGTAGACCAATAGGAGTGCAGAGAGGAGGTCACATGGGGTTGGCAGAGGCTGTAGACCAATAGGAGTGCAGAGAGGAGGTCACATGGGGTTCGCGGAGACTGTAGACCAATAGGAGTGCAGAGAGGAGGTCACATGGGGTTGGCGGAGAGTGCAGAGAGGTCACATGGGGTTCACAGAGGCTGTAGACCAATAGGAGTGCAGAGAGGAGGTCACATGGGGTTGGCGGAGACTGTAGACCAATAGGAGTGCAGAGAGGAGGTCACATGGGGTTTGCAGAAACTGTAGACCAATAGGAGTGCAGAGAGGAGGTCACATGGGGTTCGCAGAGGCTGTAGACCAATAGGAGTGCAGAGAGGAGGTCACATGGGGTTCGCAGAGACTGTAGACCAATAGGAGTGCAGCGAGGAGGTCACATGGGGTTCATGGAGGTTGTAGGACTCCTGGATGTTCACTAGAGGTCAGAAGAGAGCAGAGGAAACGTGTCAGTGATTATTAGTTATTAGTGAGGAGCAGGTGCAAGTTCTGTGCGCGGTCGTTGTTTGGTGTCCCTCGGCATACCCCGATTGGCCGGTTTAGGGGATGATGTAATGGTGGTGTAAATAAAAGACCTTTATAGCTAAAGTCATGAGTATCAGCTCACTCCGCTCATGCGTGAGCCGAGTAGGCCATGGTAGGAAAGTTTAGGTGGGTCTACTTTTATAAATGTTCTCAAGGAATGCCTTGAATTAAAAGGTCATGTATGTAGGATCTATTGTAATTGTAAGAAAGGATAAAAAAAAATCCATCTCCAGACTTGATTGCATTTGCATTGAGCTATTATCTCTCAGTTAATTCGAGTAGGCTATAATTTGTTTTAAACACACATTTGTAGGCTATAGTTCATAATCAGACATTCATTACTGTTTGATGGATTACCGTTTTCTTCTTTCTTTTTGCATGATGTAAACAAAAACACGTGAGGCGTGTATGTCACATCAAAAGCGGTGATCTGCACCTTAGACTCATCATGCATTTACCACAAAAGGCAGAGAGCATAATGGCAAAAGCTGTCCACGCAACTGTGACTTCTCGAAAGCTACACAACTGTAATTAATGCTTATGATCGCCTGACTGTGGTGAAATGCAGAGACTTCTTTAAACTTCTGGCAGCATGCCTGCTAGCAATATACTATAATGCACAGATTTTCTAAAGCAATTTGGAACAAGGACACACTTTTGGATTATTTTGCTGTATTAGGAAGCAAATAAAAAAGGGAGGCAGTGCTCTCCTCCTCTCCTATACTTTGGAAGCAGACTGAAAAAGTGACACATTATTTAGATGTAAACAGCCCAGCTTTTGGCTTAAAAAAACCAACAACAATGCTGGCTGCAGGCTACTTTGCCATGATCGCGCTGGGGCCCAGATTTTAGTAACAGCAGTCATGTTTGTAATTATAACAGCGTTGTAACGATGGATAAAGTAACTAATTAGATTACCCATTACAGAGGAAAACAAGATTGTGCCCCTACGGGGCACAGGTCTCCACCGTCCGGGCTCAGCAATTGATGATATTATTACTAATATATAAACAAGATTGTGCCCCTACGGGGCACAGGTCTCCACCGTCCGGGCTCAAGAATTGATGATATTATTCTAATATATATAAAATACTAATGTCTTTTCTGAATTTGAACCTAATTATGATGCTGCCGGCTGTCCTTCATACCTATGACCTCATCATGACGTCATCTCAAGCTTCTCAATCTCAGGGGTCCTCTTAGAGACCTGTACCCAGGTCTCCACTGTCTGGGCTCAGGTTTGAACGTCTACTAGTACTAGTGTATCAACTATAACGTCGTCATGACGTCACGACGGACGGCCTGCGTGCACGGACAGACAGTCGTGGGACAGACAGATTCGGGGGACGGACGGGCTGCGTGCACGAACAGAGGGCGTTTTATACCCATGACCTATGACCTTCATACCTATGACCTCATCATGACGTCATCTCAAGCTTCTCAAGCTCAGGGTTCCTCCTAGAGACCTGTACCCAGGTCTCCACCGTCCGTGCTCAGGTTTGAACGTTCACTGGTACCAGTGTATCAACTATAACGTCGTCATGACGTCATGACGAACAGGCTGCGTGCACAGACATGTGCACAGACGTCGTGCGACGGACAGATTCGGGGGACGGACGGAGTGCGTTTTATAGTCCCCACCTTCGGTGGAGACAACAACAATAACGGAATTCATTCAAACGGCGAGAGTCTCAACTCTGGGTAAGGTCCATGTGCTTACTGACCAGGTAGACATCTATAGATCCATCGTCATCATCATTTTGTTCCAGGTGGTCTGTGATGTCGCCAGTGATGTCACCAGTGATGTCATCAGTGATGTCAGCGTCCAGAGTGCTCTGCTCTGACGTCAGACAGATGGCGCTGTCCTCTAACGTTAAGGTGGAGCCTCTGTAAAATACAACATGATAACGCTATTCAGGGGTTGACACTAAGGTCTCGGAGACACTTGCCCATCGGGCAAGTGCAAGTCAGATTCTACTTGCTCTCAACTCATGGTCACTTGCCCCCCAAAAATATATTGTAAATTTTGCAGATGATGGACCCTTGCGGGTCCATTTGGTTTCATTTTTACCCTCTCAAGAGTTAAAATTCATCATCTTAATTAGCCCAGGTCTACACAACTAGAGAATGTAGAAGAATAGGTAATTTTGATGTGTACTTTAATTTGCCTGTTTTGTTTCCCAAATCCAGCCTGGAATTGTGGATAGCTAGAAAGCAGGGAAAGACACAGAGGCAGAGTGCAAAGACCGCCTTCAAGACAAATATACTGTATCTTGTGTTGTGTTATAGTGCACCAAGTTGCTTGCCCGATCGGGCAACCAGGTAGCAGTCTTCACTTGCCCAACATTTTTTTTTTACTTGCCCCGGGCAAGCGGGCAAGTGTTAGTGTCAAGCCCTGCTATTGATACTACTGTTAAGTTAACAGTAAAAAGTGTCCCCCTAAGGGAGGGTGCCTGAGGTTGAGTGTCCGTGTGATCGCTAAGACGCTAGAGCTCAGCCTCATAGAAAAAAAGGGGGTAGCAGTGAATAACTGTGACGCACAGTAACTGGGGCGTCCTTATTCATGTTGTCAATAAAATAACCCCAAAAGTCCTAGACAAAAGTCCTAAAAGTGTTCATTCATTTTCAAGCAATCTCTGGCTGTATATCCTGCTGAAATGAGGTGAATGTCATATATGTCATGATTTATTTGCGTGTGAGACTATGCACCGCGTTGGGAGGAAAAATCCTCCAGTGTAGGGGGGCTCAGGAGCCCACAACTAAAGATGTATTTTGCTTTTGGCCTGGGAAACAAAACAGACAAACATGCAGACCTAAATGACCATCAATCTTCTAGTTGTGTCAAGATGATGAATATTTTAACTCTTGAGAGCGTACAAATGAAACCAAATGGACCCGCAAGGGTCCATTTGGTTTCATTTTTACGTTCTCAAGAGTTACATCTGGTTATTCAACTTAGCTGGGGACCACCTGGAACCCTCTCAGGGACCACTGGTGGTCCCTGGACCACCTGTTGAACACCCCTGGTCTAAGCTGTTAACCATAATAATACCACTATTACTACTATGACTGTTATTGCTACAATAATTGTTAAGCTTAACCGTGGAACACTTCATTTTTGTTACTCCATCACTAACACGGGTATATTTTACCCAATGTAAACTATTTAATAAAAATGTTACAATATATCAAAGTACAGCAATACAGTGTGTGTGTGTGTGTGTGTGTGTGTGTGTGTGTGTGTGTGTGTGTGTGTGTGTGTGTGCGTGTGTGTGTGCATGTGCATGTGCAGGAGCCATTTGTTTGTCTCCAAGGAGACTTTGTGTTTAAGTCATAAGTCGCTCTGATGAATGCCTATACATGGATTACTACTACTAATCCTCATTGAAATATTGATGGCGGCAGTTACACAAAACAATGTGACCCAACCAGACCAGTGACCACCAGACAACAATGACAGGCAGGTCCAGACACGCCTTAGCCACGCACGCACGCACGCACGCACGCACGCGCACACACACACGCACACGCACACACACACACACACACACACACACACACACACACACACACACACACACACACACACACACACACACACACACACACACACACACACACACACCCTCTTAAATAAAGGGCTGCGCTTGTCACCACACTTTCAATGAAGAGTTACATCCTGCTAGCAAACTTTTCATCTGGTTAACTAACGCCTGGGGACCACCTGGAACCCTCTCAAGGACCACTGGTGGTCCCCGGACCACTGGTTTAAAACTACTGGACCAGTTTTTTTTATTATTACATCGCCGTGAATGGAATAGGTTACAGGTTTGTATTCTGTAGTGTAGGAAGAGCGCAGTCCCCCCCCACCCCTTTCCCCCGTGAGTTGGACTGCTGTGACTGACCACGTAAATCATAAGAGATAAATAACTGCATAGAGTCACAAGACAGTTCATGAACTCATTAATCACCGATCACACCTTATGGTGTGATCGGTGATTAATAAATGAATCGATGGCATGCACATGAAGGCTGCAGGTGTTAGGCTCCATATTAGCATCCTCCTTTACAAGCTCTCTATCCTTCGTGCAGACCGTTGTACAACACAATAAACCAGGCGTATAGAATACTGTAGCTCTACAGTGGCGCAATCTCCCGCCGATCCGCGATCACGACTACTGTAATTGCTAGCAGCCTACTGTAGGTCTGCAGTTTATCTGAGAGCCAGACGATATCCAAGCAAATCCATAATACACATCGACAATGTATATTAAAAAAAAATACGTAAGACATAGGATCAACTTCAAGTTCATGGTGGGAATGATAAATGTCAAACACTGCGGGAATTCTGCTCTATGCACGCTCTACGAACATTTTTTGTTTATGTACACCACAATAAATGAGGGCCAAAGTCTCATCTGTCTCGCCTTTGGCATCCAGAGGGTCAGCGACAGTGTCATGTGACCAGGGGGAGGAGTCTTACTGTGTTTCCATGGTGACCAGGACAGAGGCGGAGCTTATCGTAAACCCTGAAGACACTGGAACTACGTCTGGACGCACGTAGGAACCTGACGCTGCACACGCACACACACACGCACACACACACACACACACACAGTAGAAGCAACGTAGAGGGGAAAAAGGCAAAACATATAGTTATAGTTATTGATTTTTGGCAAATATTGATATTTATCCAAACAGCTCTGAGCATTTGAAGGGAGAGAACAGAAGTGACCTTAATGTTGCGATATCTGATATTAGATTTGCTATGCCAGAACTTTGTTGTTGTCAACAAATCATGACAAAACATTTGCCGGCCTAATGTGGGGGGGGATTGTGTGGGGTGAGGCGTGCGTGCGTGCGTGCGTGTGTGTGTGTGTGCGTGCGTGCCAGTCATACTGTGTCCATCCAGACTGTCCAGACTCTTGGAGGCCGTCAGTCTGTCCTCTCTGTCCGTCTGTCTGTCCAGTGAGGACAGGACCTCCTGAGACGAGGCTTTCAGAGCAGGAATGGAAGAACGACTTCTTTTATAGGCCTGGGTCTCTGTAATACAACACAACAACATCATTAACACTAACACTAACGCAACACGTCCTTTTATAGGCCTGGGTCTCTGTAATACAACACAACAACAACATTAACACTAACACTAACGCAACACGTCCTTTTATAGGCCTGGTTCTCTGTAATACAATACAACAACACCATCAGTAACACCAGTGTTGGGAATATTACTTTAACTTGTTATTAATACATTACTTATTAATTATTACCTTCATTTTAAAGCAATATATTATATTACAATATTACTGTCTGAGCAAGTGTAATATATTAATATTACTATTACATATTTCTTAAAAAAAACTTTTTCCAAAATGTATAATTAAATATGTAGTGTCACTATTAATCAAATATTGCGTAGGCCAGTGGCATACCTACAATAAAGCAAGCGCACTTGGTTATCTGGCCAAATCCATGTGAAATCAACTTGAAAAAACATCACTCCCGAAAACAGTCCTGGCATAGACTGCAGTTGTCAAGATAATTTCGCAACTTGCAACAAGACAGAAAGTACTATTGTAAGTAATGCAGTAATGCAGAAAGTTTAATATATTAGATTGTTTTTGTTAAGTAATATATTGATATTACAAGTTACTGCATTTTGATAATATATCATGTAATATATTAAGTTACGTAGTGCACATGTCCCAACACTGAGTAACACTAACACTAGCCTCGACACCCAGGCTTTCATTTTCATTTGCGTTGCGCAAAAACGGAAAGCCTAGACAAACGCATGTTGGAAAGTGGCCTTCAAGTGGGAGTGAACCTTCCGGGGTGGGCGTCGCTCTAAATGATGTGACGTAGAACAGCAGTGGACGGGGGAGGGAGGGGCCGGGGATGACGACACGTTAGTGAGATCAAATCAGAGCGCAGCACTTCCGCCGTGTGGATCCCACGACACCCCGCCCCCCAAGGCCAAAATCATTGAGGGCTAGACCAGGCTACACTAACACTAACCCAACCAGTTCTTTTATAGGCCTGGGTCTCTAATACAGCACAACAGCATCAGTAACCGCCTGCCCGTGTCCCCCCTCCACCACACTCCTAGTGTTTACTCACGTTGTGATTTCCTGAACACGGAGGTGCTCATGAACTTCAGGAAGCGGTTGGCGTAGAAACCTGGTCTGTGGACTGACACCGAGTCCTGGACGGAGAGGACAGGGTTCAATCTAAACTCTTAACATTTAAAAAGGCAGACTAGGTAACCTTTTCATCATTAAAACAAATCTCACCCCGTCATAAACCAGGGCCTTCCACGAGTGCTCCAACTTTTTGATGAACCTGACGCACGCATACACACACGCACACGCACACACACACGCACATAAATAATGAATTATTGTTTATTAGAAATAATGATTTATAATCATTATCAGCTGTATGACCATAATATCAATAATTCATTATAATTACGTATCAATAATTAGTTAGTTATAATAATTATTACCTGTATGACTGTAGAATATCGATAATTCCAAGGAAAATTAGTAACTTCTCCTCTCTGTGTGTTTTTGCAGGAATTCCACCCATCCTGGAAGATACAGTTCATTAGAGACACATTCCACTTTTCAATGTATCTTCTCATAACAGGTCCTCATAATGTGCATGATAAAATACCACTTTTTCCTACTTAGTCAGTGTCTTAGAGGAGGGCTATGGACACTAACTTTATAAAGATGACTCAGAACTTCTTTTCACTAACTAACTAAGTTTATAACTCATACTATAAATCAGGGGTGGGCAATTATTTTTCCAAGGGGCCAAATAAGATGCACACAATATTGTAGAAGGCCGGGCCAAACGGCTGAACTAAATTCTGGGTAATAATAATTTAATGTCTATATAAAAGTAGTAAATGGCACCCTGGTAAGAGTACATGTCATTATTATGCAATGAAAAGGTGCAGGTTCTTTCCAAAATCTCAAATACAATGGTTCACCACAGGAAACTTGTGTGTACGTGAATAAAGGTTTTGTATATTGTGTTGTCTATTCTCCAACTACCCCTTCAGGGGCCGGTCAGAGACAGCCAAATGGTCGCTTGATGCTCAGGTGTGTTGTAAATGTTGTGTTAAACCTGCTTTTCTGTCAGGTAGGTACAGGAGTGTGTATGGACTATGGATATATAGATATATATATAGCACATCATATATAGTGCATATTTGCATATCATCAGTGGTCAGACTCTCTATAGGTGTATATAGTATATCATACCTGGGCATTATGCGGCCCAGGGGCCAAATGCGGCCCTTTGGCTGTCCCTGACCGGCCTGGGGACCACCAGTGGTCCTTGAGAGAGTTCCAGTTAAATATAGAAAGTTGGTTAACGAGATGTAACTCTGAGAGTGTAAAAATGAAACCAAATGGACCCGCAAGTTAAAATTAAAATATTTATCTGAATTAGCCAGAGACTGTAAAAGAATGGTCATTTTTTGATGTAGGTTTGCCTGTTTTGTGAAATCCAGCCTGGTATTATGGACAAAAGCAAAATAAATCTTTTCTTTTGGGGTCTGTGGGGCTAACATGTCATCAAATTGTGGTCTGTGGCTCAAGTACTGAATAAATAGAGGGCCCTGGTGTCAAAATGGTTGGTCTTACTCTTACTTTTATCTTGAAATTAAAGACCCCGTAAAGCAAAAAAATATATGATACAAAATGTATTCCCAGTTTGTCACACCACAGAGTAATGTATTATAGCCCCACAGACCAAATATTTATGATTGAAAAAGTTGCTATGTTTCAGAAATGATGTTTAAACATGTGTGAAATTCAATGGAAAAATATAGCTGCAAGCAGCAATAAAACGTGACCAAGCAAGCAGCAATAAGGAGTAAGAACAATACGCACAAATAAGCCATAGAAACATGGGAGCCTGAACTTCAGAAATACATCAGGTAATTATGGAGCAGGGCAGGGTTTTTGGGCCCTGCCCTGACTGACTCACACATTGTAATCTGGTGTGACTGAGTGAAAGATTGGTGAGCTGTGAGTGAGTGGTGAACTGAGCTATGAACTGTCATTCGTGACAACATGGCCGAATAGTGACAACATGGCCGAATAGTGACAGTCAAACAGTGACAAAAACCAACATGGCCGAATAGTGACAACCACCATTAAAAAAAGTAAGTAAGCCTTGGCCAGCCATGAGGCCCATAGGGCAGGTGCCTATCTCCTGTTTCTATAGCATGAGGCAGCTTGATGTACAAGTACACCCTCTGGACATGACGCTAGTATGACACAGGGTCTTACCCCCAATCCAACCCTTGATGCTGAGTGCCAAGCAGTGAGGCATTGGGTCCCGTTTTTAGAGCCTTTGGTATGACCCGGCAGGGAATCGAACCCCGGCCTCCCAGTGTCAGGGCGGACAGTCTAACCACAAGGCCACTGAGTTGGTGAATGAGTGAATGATTGGTGAGCTGTGAGTCAGTGGGGAACTGAGCTGTGAACTGTCATTAGTGACAACATGGCCGAATAGTGACAGTCAAATAGTGACAAAACACAACATGGCCGAATGGTGACAACCACCATTACCATTACATTGAGTTTTACCCTGGGTTACACATAGAACCATGAACTTAGAAGTAGACGACCACATGAGATTGTGCATGATTGATTCATATTACTAGGTGTCAGTGCCGGGATTTGAACCCAGGAACTCTCAGCTCCAAGTCATGCGCTCTATCAATGAGGCTACCCAACAGACACAAGACCTACTGGAAACAACACACACATTCAGTGGACTGCTTGGTCCCTTAAATATGCACAAATAAGCCATAGAAACATGGAAGAAATACATCATGTGACTGAGGGAGCACAGCAGGGTTTTTGGAGACTCTGACTTTGTATTGTCCCCAGTGGGACTTAAACCCTCAATCTTGTGTTCCGAAGTCAGGCACCCTACCAACTGAGCTATCCAGGCACAATGATTTGCTTAGTTGTTGTCATCAATGAAACAACTCAACAACACGGCACCAAGCAGTAAGCAATATGAACAATATGCACAATTCAGCAATCCGAGGGTGGAGCTTAGTGGTCTCATTAATCAAGGAGCATGTGGAAACAAGTTCCACATACTTATTCCTCTCACACAATCTGGCACAATGTACTTGCTCCAGTGTTGCCAGATAAAAACAAGCAGAAGAAGACTGTTCACAAAGCAGCAATTTTCATTGGCTTATAAAAACGCCATTTTTTGATGAAAACAAATTTGCTTCTGAACTTTTGTCCGGATGGGGCCAAAGATCTCATGTAGTAAGTGTCATGCAAATTGATCAAAAGCCAGGCAGAAAATCAGGCATGAGCATTTTTCAAACTGCTTAAAATTGCGGACACTCTGGGGGTGGAGCTTACCGGTCAAAGTTACAGATGTGTTCCACATGAATCAAGGAACATGTAGAAACAAGTCCCATGATTTTTGGCCGAACGAGGCCCGAGTTATGCTTGTTCAAATGTTTCAGTTTAAAAGAATTGCTATAGCGCCCCCGTTTGAGCAATTGGTGTAAGACTGGTTTTAGTGCTATTTGGCATCCTCCTCTACAAAACTGTAAAATCTCAGAAGCAGATTACGTTGCATGTGTAGCTTAGGGGCAATAGAAGAATTTTCACGAACGAGCAATTTTCATTGGCTCATAAAAACATAATTTTTTTCACTAAAAACATGATTCACACCCATTCCATGTTTGTATGGCTCCAAAGTTCATGTGTAGGTCATTGTTATGCATTTTGATCAAAGATTGTAGGAGGAGATGCATTTTAACTGTTTTACATATAATTAAAGATGGCGGTTCATCTAAAGGTCAGAGGTCAAAAGTCAGAATACAAAAGTTGTTCGGCATAAGCAGACGCATAAGTGAATATAAGTTACATTTCTGAGAGTCAAGCAGTTCATGAGTTATGAGTGTTTAAAGTTTGCATTTTCAGTTGAGTGCTACAGCGCCACCATTTGACCAGTGGTCACGGGCTTCGCATCATCACCGTTTGGCATCACCCTCTACCAGATTACCAATTTTCGCGAAAACCGACTGCACGGTTCAGCCAGAACAGCTATTTTTGGCGGAAGGAGAAGAAGAAGGAGAAGGAAAAAAGCAGTCAATAACAATGAAGTGACCAAGTCCACTTCGTGGACTGCTTGGTCCCTTAACAAGTCCACTTCGTGGACTGCTTGGTCCCTTAATAAATACACAAACAGATAGATACAAATGCATGCAATATTTTAATAAACTGATTTTCAAACACAAATATCCTTTGCCTCCAATTAAGAACACAACCAATATTTCATTATGCAATTATGGCAACCACACTTTGCAATTTTTTAAAATTGCAGTATTTCTAGTTGATTCATATTACTAGGTGTCAGTGCTGGCATTTGAACCCAGGAACTCTCAGTTCCAAGTCATGTGCTCTACCAATGAGGCTACCCAACAGACACAAGATCTACTGGAAACAACACACACATTCAATGGACTGCTTGGTCCCTTAAATATGCACAAATAAGCCATAGAAACATGGAAGAAATACATCATGTGATTGTGGGAGTGAAGCAGGGTTTTTGGAGACTCTGACTTTGTATTGTCAGCAGTGGGACTTGAACCCTCAATCTTGTGTTCTGAAGTCAGGCACCCTACCGACTGAGCTATCCAGGCACAATGACTTGCTTAGTTGTTGTCATCAATGAAACAACTCAACAACATGGCACCAAGCAGTAAGCAATGAACAAGAAATGAACAATTCAGCAATCCGAGAGTGGAGCTTAGTGGTTAAAGTGACACAATTGTTTCTCATTAGTCAAGGTGCATGTGAAAACAAATTCCACATGCTTATTCCTCTCACATAATCTGGCACAATGTTTTAACCACTAGACTGTTGTGTAGTGATCAAGGCTTGTACAATGCAAAGCTGTCATTGGGTAGGTTACTACTGGAAATCTAGAATGTCGGGGTAGGATCTGGCTGGGAATCGAACCCCGGCCTCCCAGTCTCAGGGCGGACACTCAAACCACAAGGCCACTGAGTTGGTGCCATTACCATTACATTGAGTTTTACCCTGGTTTACACATAGAAACATAATATTGAGTTAGCTAAAGCAATAAAAACAATATGCACAAAAAATAAGCCATAGAAACATGGAAGACTGAACTTGAGAAATATGTCATGCAATTGTGGGAGCAGAGCAGGGTTCTTGAAGACTCACACTTGTTATTGTCAGTATTGGGACATTAACCCACAACCTTTTGGTCCCAAGTCTGGTGCTTTACTGATCGAGCTAACCAGGCACAATGATTTGCTTAGTTGTTGTTAACAATGAAACAACACTAACATGGCATCAAGCAGTAAGTAATATGAACAATATGCGCAATTCAGCAATCCGAGAGTGGAGCTTAGTGGTAAAGTGACACAATTGTTTCTCATTAGTCAAGGTGCATGTAGAAACAAGTTCCACATGCTTATTCCTCTCACATAATCTGGCACAATCTACTTGCTCCAGTGTTGCCAGAGAGAAACAAGCAGAAGAGAAGACTTCACAAAGCAGCAATTTTCAGTGGCTTATGAAAAAGGCATTTTTTGATGAAAACAAATTTGCTTCTGAACTTTGGTCCGGATGGGGCCAAGGTTCATGTGTAGGTCATTGTTATGCATTTTGATCAAAGATTGTAGGAGGAGACGCATTTTAACTGTTTTACATATAATTCAAGATGGCGGCTCATCTAAAGGTCAGAGGTCAAAAGTCAGAATACAAAAGTTGTTCGGCATAAGCAGACGCATAAGTGAATATAAGTTACATTTCTGAGAGTCGAGCAGTTCATGAGTTATGAGTGTTTAAAGTTTGCAATTTCAGTTGAGTGCTATAGCGCCACCATTTGACCAGTGGTCACGGGCTTCGCATCATCACCGTTTGGCATCACCCTCTATCAGATTACCAATTTTCGCGAAAACCGACTGCACGGTTCAGCCAGAACAGCTATTTTTGGCGGAAGGAGAAGAAGAAGGAGAAGGAAAAAAGCAGTCAATATCAATTAAGTGACCAAGTCCACTTCGTGGACTGCTTGGTCCCTTAAAAATCTGGCCTAATTCTCCAGGACTGTAGGGGCGTGGTCAGTACTGTAAGCTCATTAGCATATTCATGAGCATTATGCTAATTAGCATATCTCGCCGTCCTAACCATACAGCCTAACTGTCAACAACAAGCCAGTACTACAGCACGCTAGTGGTAGTGTGTGTGTGTGTGTGTGTGTGTGTGTGTGTGTGTGTGTGTGTGTGTGTGTGTGTGTGTGTGTGTGTGTGTGTGTGAGACATGCGGATCTGAGAAAAGAGACTGACTGACTACAGCGGTCCCATCATCATGGTCCCATAGCCTGGCCGTCACGGTCGGTCCCTACAGGCTATGGGACAGCCAGGAGTTACGATAACTCCGTCCTCTTCATAGGGTTAGTCCAATGGCGGCTCTTTTATTTTCTGCCCTCATTGAAAACAATGCATTTCCATCTCCACTTTGTCCCTATTCGGGCTGCATGAACAGCGCTGGAGCGCTCAGTTTGTGACCCCTCGATGTCGCAACTCATCTACTAGATAGCTCTGATGGTACGCAGCAGGGCTGGCAGGCAGTGTTGCCAACTTCGCGCATTTGTCACTATATTTAGATTTTTTTTCGAGACCCCCCTACCGCCGAAATTAATGGAAAAACTCCTGGCGGAAAATCCAAGTGCTTTTTAGGTATGAAAATAGTTGAAAACCCAATGCTCTAGCGCATTCGAGTGCATTTTGGAAGTGCCACTAGTGCACTTTGGATTTTGGCAGTTGGCAATACTGCTGGCAGGCAGCAGCAGCCGTTATAGTCCTTGAATGTGAAAACGTCGCCAACCTCTCCATCATCGACAGTTACTAAAAACAGAGTCGTTTTCAGCTGTCATCCACAAAATCACGCATCGAGAGCAAACAAATGTCAGTGCTTGTCAGCCTACAGGCAAAACACACTGTAGTAACTACACTTTCTTATATATGTCTATGGTAGCTAGTAGCTACTAGCTAGCTAGCTATCAACCAACACCACCACCAGCAGCTCCGCTCCGCTGTGAAGAAGAGGGGGCGGGGCTTCGGCTTCTAACTGACTATATGGAATATGATTTATATACAGTAGTACAGTAGGCTCATTAGCATATAATTCGGCTTGACTACGTCATCAAGCCGAATATGCTAATGAGACAAAACCTACCCATGAGATTAACCAAAACACATAAAGTGGTCTTATTCTACAATGCTGTAAAATAAAGTTTTAGTTTTTTGTCCAGGGGTATAAAAATGACTTTTGTACATAATTTTCATGTCTACAAGAAAAAGGCTGATTTTGGTTTACGGGGTCTTTAAATTAATATTGCACAGACTTTAGTTTTGGCCCTCCACAATATTTCATGCATCTCATTTGGCCCCTTGGGGAAAATAATTGCCCAGCCCTGGAGTATATATTTAGAGTATATTTACGTATCATCGGTGGTCAGACTCTCTATAGATGTATATAGTATATATTTAGAGTATATTTACGTATCATCGGTGGTCAGACTCTCTATAGGTGTATATAGTATATATTTAGTGTATATTTACGTATCATCGGTGGTCAGACTCTCTATAGGTGTATATAGTATATATTTAGTGTATATTTACGTATCATCGGTGGTCAGACTCTCTATAGGTGTATATAGTATATATTTAGTGTATATTTATTTACGTATCATCGGTGGTCAGACTCTCTATAGGTGTATATAGTATATATTTAGTGTATATTTATTTACGTATCATCGGTGGTCAGACTCTCAGCAGCTTTTCCGTCTCCCTGAATCGACTCCATGGCCGTGGAGTAGAGGACTCTTTGATTGACAGGTCTGGCTCCGCCCCCGCCCCCGGCCACACCCCCCTCCTTCTGCCGCTGGTCCAGAACAACATGGACCCCCAAGAGAAGACTGTAGTCCATGATCTTAAAGCTCTCCAACACCTATAATATATACACACGCACACACGCACACGCACACACACACACACACACACACACACACACACACACACACACACACACACACACACACACACACACACACACACACACACACACACACACACACACAGTGATGGACTCCCAATTAAAAGGAGAATTTCACACCATTGGGCATCAATCTACCCTAATCCCATCATATATACGTCTTACTTAATATATACGTATACTTATTTTTTGTCATAGATGCCCCCTGCTCTACATTTCATCCCTGAGGTCCCCCTCCCCTTTCTCAGTTTGCATTGTTGCACAATGTTGCAGGTTGTCTTTATTCTAATGCGGGGATTTTAGTAGCTCTAAAGCTATTATCTTTACACACATCACATCAAACCACACACTACAGGATAACCAGGACATATTATTTCATCCAGAACTACACTACATGACTTTGATAAACCCAGGCAGCAGCACTGGACGGAGAGGACAGGGTTCAATCTAAACTCTTAACATTTAAAAAGGCAGACTAGGTAACCTTTTCATCACTGAAACAAATCTCACCCAGTCATAAACCAGGGCCTTCCACGAGTGCTCCAACTTTTTGATGAACCTGACGCACGCATACATTCACACACACACACACACACACACACACACACACACACACACAAACGCACGCACGCACGCACGCACGCACATAAATAATGAATTATTGTTTCCCCCTCCCCTTTCTCAGTTTGCATTGTTGCACAATGTTGCAGGTTGTCTTTATTCTAATGCGGGGATTTTAGTAGCTCTAAAGCTATTATCTTTACACACATCACATCAAACCACACACTACAGGATAATCAGGACATACAGTATTATTTCATCCAGCACTACACTACATGACTTTAATAAACCCAGGCAGCAGCATCACTTCATGGTGGAAATGATCTGGAGGAGGAGGTTAGACCTGAGTGATTGGAGAGGAGAGTGGCAGAAGGGAGAGGAGGAGGAATAGATTACCTCTGGGATTACAAGTAAAGTCTGCCCCAGAGTGACATGAAACGCATACACGAGTATCAATACACTATTAAAATAATGATATGTAGGGAAAAAAAAAAAAAAAAAAAAAAAACACTAGTTTTAGAGCTACTAAAATCCCCACATTAGAATAAAGACAACCTGTGGCAATGCAACTGTGGGAGGGGAGGGGGACCTTAGGGGTGAAATGTAGAGCAGGGGACATCTATGACAAAAAGTACAGTATATATGATGTCACAGGGATTAAGGTAAAGTAGATTGATGCCCAATGTGTTTTGGTGTGGAATTCTCCTTATTTTCTCCTTATTTTTAAGCACCAGATCTCCAAATCCGGATGTCTTGACCATTCTGTCCTTTAACCCTCTGTGTAAAAACATCTGGATCACGAGTCCCAGATGTACCGCTGTTTCTCATTGGAAAAGGCTGGTTTGCAAAAAAAAAAAAAAAACGGACATTGAGGGGTCGAACATCATTCGAATGCATGGGATAGAATGGGTGCGGGGGGAATGTTTTTTTTTTTTTTTTTTTTTTTTCAAAATGGCCCACTTGAAAGGCAACAAAACAACGACCGACAAACGATGCGTTCGGATCAAAAGATGGATTATTAAAGAATGGAAGCAATTCATCTTCGTGTTCCACAAGGGCGGCAGTTAGAACCGTACAGTAACATGTTCAGTCAGACGATAAACTAACACTTCATTCAATCATTCACAAACACAGGCTATATTTTTACAATGACTTATTGTGTAACGGCTGTCACAGCCTGCCATGTCTGCCTGAATGTCTGTCTGTCTGTCTGTCTGTCTCTCTGTCAGCCTGCCTGCCTGAATGTCTGTCTGTCTGTCTTCCTGCCTGCCTGTCTAACTTCCTGAATGCCTGCCTGTCTGCCTGCCTGCCTGTCTAACTTCCTGAATGCCTGCCTGTCTGTCTGCCTGTCAGCCTGTTTGAATGCCTGCCTGCCTGTCTGTCTATCTGTCCAGGGGGTAACTAGGTTGATATTTAAGCTGACTCATTGTTGAGGAAATGAAAATATGATACCAAACTTCCTGCTCTACTCTAAGCTCTCTCTCTACTTAACCCTTTACCTCTCACAGTCTAGAAAGAAAGAAAGAAAGAAAGAAAGAAAGAAAGAAAGAAAGAAAGAAAGAAAGAAAGAAAGAAAGAAAGAAAGAAAGAAAGAAAGAAAGAAAGAAAGAAAGAAAGAAAGAAAGAAAGAAAGAAAGAAAGAAAGAAAGAAAGAAAGCTCAAATCTAGAAAATGATAAGTAATCTCATAAACCTATTTGTTTATTTGTTTATCGTCATGGAGATGTGACTGACTGACTGATTTTTTTTTTATTAACATCTTGTAGATTTACAGAACAATTCAATCGCAACTCAATACCAGACTGATAACTGTGACAAACCAGTTAAGAATACACTTGTTTACAATAGCAGCCTCCCTGTTCATTTCATCAAGACATTTGGCAGGGTACAATTAATATACTGTATTTTTACACCCCATTTTTTTCACCCAGTGCCAATTCCGAATGTGATCCTGGGGTCTACACATCCTTTGCCAATCTGGCGAGGCAGCAGACTGACCTCATGCTTCCTTCAATGCATGAGGAGTCCATGCATTGAAGGACTCCTCATGCATTGAGGAGGACAGGGGGGAGTGTGCCTGGTTGGATGTAGCATGTGGAAAGAACACATTATAAACTGTTTAGACCCCAAGATTACTGCGTTTTTACTGCGTTTTTACTGCGTTTTTGTGAGGGAACATGCAAACAGATCATAGTAGAGGTGAAAGAGAAAAGAGAGATGTTCAAGGAGGGGAAAAGGGGGTAGGTGGGGGAATCCTATTTTTTACGGAGGCCAGTTACGAATTGCAGCCGTCCTATAGGTGGTCCTTTGAGAGTGGTCAAGGGATTCACATGTCTTGTTGACTGTTGATAGGGCGTTCCCTTGTTTGTGCAGAATCTGGGTTGCACATGGTTTGTGGGAGAAGAATCCCGCTTCATCACTCCCACTATTGTGGTGTGTTGTTTAACCATGTCACTATCGAAACTGAGAAGGAAAGTTGTTTCAGAAAATCGCCAGTTTAATAACGAGTGGACCGAGAAATAATGGCTGAATTTAAACTCCAGAGGGAGCGCAGACCGACGTATTTGCTCTGTAACCAAGTCAATGCTGTCGCAAAATAATACAGCTTGTCGGTTTTGCGCAAGGAAAGTATTAAAAAGCTCTCCGAAAACGACGGTAAGAGACGCCACACAGGCTTACACAAAACGTGCCTGCAGGTTCACCCCCTGTTGCATGGATTCTTGTCAAGAAGAAAAAAACACCCAGAGATGCTTAGATGATAAAAGAGTCAAGTGCATGTTGGCTGCAGGATGTACAGCCTATTTCTTTCCCTTTACCTCCACTATGATTTGCTGCTTTTGGCTTTGCAATAGTTAATGTTTGTACGTCTGTCTTGATTAAATGAACATGGTGAACCCCTTTGTAGGGCCAGTTGGTTCAAGTATGATGCATGTTAGAAAGCATGTTAGAAAGACCAGATGCACATTGCACTTTTCTTATGAATAGAGCATTTTAAAAAGTGAAATACTTTACTTGTGTTAGTACACACGTGTCATTGTGGAGAGTAGACGCTGTGGCAGTCTGGCTCCCGGCCCCTTGGGTTTTGGGCAATGCGGCCCCCTGAACAATTTAGTTGAATAGCCTTGCTGTAGATTCAGAGACAGTTGACTGTTCCTCTCAGTCTTAATAAGAAGAATAACACTATCCTATTGCTAATTTGCTACCACCGGATTTTGTTAAAGAAATACTTCATGTATGTTAAACCTATATCTGTTTTCTGTCCTTTATCTTTCCATTTCCGCAACAATACACAGAAAAACATGGCTTTTTTTTTTGATTGAATCCCAGGCCTAGTAGTGATGTTAAGGGTAGGGGTTAGGGTTAGGGTACATACCCTACAGTCCCTACATCAGGTTGTCTCTGAGTCAAACGGCAGGGTACGGGTTAGTAACGTTACGAGAAGGGGTTAGGGTAGGGTTTAGGGTTCAGGGTTTAGTGTAGGAGGACATACCCTACAGTCCCTCTGAAGGGTCTTCATCAGGTTTCCGTGTGTCTCTGAGTCAAACAGCAGACCTTCTCCATGGAGCTCTTGGAAGTCCAGGTCTTTGTAGGTCGGCCCCGCCTTCTCTCTCTCCTTACGGGACGCTCTCCTCTTATAGGTCGAGCCCTGAGGGGGAGGAGCTTAATGTCAACCCTAACTAGAGTAACTGTAAAAAAAGGTGACACGCTTTGATCTTGCATCTCATGCTTCGCGCTTGCACTGGAGTCCTGGTGTCAATGCAAGTGGATGGGTGAAAGTGGTTTGTTTGGAACCGTTAGTTATGTTAGTCAATGGCAATGAGGACTGTCGTTACTCTCTCTTATTACCTGCGCAGTGACGTCATTCATTTTTCTCATAGACTTTTCGAAAATAATTTATATAAAGACGATTACGCCGCGGACAAAGCCAACTCGGGTCGTGACGAATCATGATGACACACACAATCTTTTTGGACAATCAAATACTTTCTAAGATAAAAAGGAAACAAAAAGTGCTGTATCCTGCAGTTTTCTACTTCTTGCTAATTAGATATTATATGATGATATTGTGTGTGTCATCATGATTCGTCACGACCCGAGTTGGCTTTGTCCGCAGCGAAATCGCCTTTATATAAATTATTTTTGAAAAGTCTATGAGAAAAATGAATGGGGAAAACACTTCCGGAACCGGGCGGTGACGTCACTGCGCACTGTGCGCAGGTCTATAGATACTCCTAGAGGTCATATTTGTAGTCCATTTTAACTTAGTGAGTAACAACAACCATAGTTGTAGTTCTTACTTTCGGGTCATATCTGTAGTCCATTTTAACGGAGCGAGGAACAACCACCACAGTTGCAGTTCTTACCTTGAGGTCATATTTGTAGTCCATTTTAACAGAGCGAGGGAGAACGTTGTTCATCACCACCAGCCTGATGTTGATTCCTCCAGACTGGATGCAGTACAGGCCGTAGAACTTAGGGAGTAACGTCCTAGGGTTCTGGTTCAGATTCTAATATAAACAGAACACAAGAACTTAGGAAGTAACGTCCATATATAGACATGTAGCCTAGACATCATAACAATAGACTGCATGTAGCATTTTTGCACCTTAAGATAAATGTACACAGTCAGAGTCACTTCTGCAGATTTGTCCCGTGGTGACCATGGCAGCCATTTTCCAAAATGGCCGCTGCCTGCTGTTATTTTACCATAACGCCAGTTCTAGACCAACTAGTAGTGATGCGCGGGCCGGCTTTTTTCACAACCCGCCCCAGTCTGCCCCGCCATTTGTGCCAGCCCGTCCGCAGCAGCCCGCCCCACGAAATTTTAATCAACCCAGCCCGCAGCCCGCAATTAAAGAAAAATGATATAATGATTGGCGCATGTTCTTGTGAGTACCCCAAGCTTTAAAATACTATAGCAGCTTCATAAATGATATTGTCATGGGCTGAATAAACAAGCATGTTGTTCAGAATGGCTCTGTAATGACAGCAAAATTGACGGTCTTGGCTCTAAATAGCTATGTCTTTCTAAGACGCATGGAAAATAAATAAAAGGCAGCTGTCAGTGATGGATCGAAAATGATGAAACAGAATAGCCTATATAACACAAAACAAATTAAACAATCTGTATCAACAATTAAGACCTGTCGCTTATAATGGGTCATTTAAACATTTATGCAGCGATTATTTCGCATTGATTTATTAACAATGAACCATAGGCTACATTTAAAGTATACAGCGATGATAGACGTCTTGCCATTTCTTTAACCAAAACAACCAGATCGCCACGCATTGCCACAGCATGTGAAGGGTCACTCTCGTGTTGTGCGTAACAGCCGAGAACGCACATACGAAACCATACGGCTTAATACTCTACTGTGCGTCCAAGCCAGTCTCCTTTGCGACGGCCGGCTGCGCAGAAAAAGAATGGAATCAAGGGCTCCAGGATTTAATCTATTTCTACGCGCTTCAAGTTAAAGCACACGACCAGCTGAGCTGAATGCGCACTCGCTAGATGCTGGAATGCACAACATGCATCTAGCAAGCAGAGAGAGGAGCTGCGGGAATGTAAAGCGGTGAGGATGGCGTTATCCTGGCACTGTTCCACGGTGAAGTGAGGCTGTAGGTAATGCTGTACTAGGTCTGGTGTGTCCCACTCCATGAACATTCTCCGTCTTCTCAATGCAAGTTCTGGTAGTAAAAACAACTGCCCGTCATCACTAATTAGCCTACCTGTCATCACAATTTAGGCTCATATTTTCGTCTATTTCAGGGGTTTTCAACAGGTGGTCTGAGGACCAAAACTGAGAGGGTAATAAAAACAAAACGAGAGCATGTGATTTCTTTGTTTTATTTTTTGCATGTGCAGCGGGGTCAGCCCGCCCCGCCCGCGGTGTGATAATTACTTAAAAATCATGAACCCGTCCGCCCGCCCCCCGCGGGGGTCCGCGGGACCCGCCGGGTTCGGGCCGGCCCGCGCATCACTACCAACTAGGATCTTCATTCTGGTGAATAATCCTGCATTGTCATGGATGAGGAATACAGTGGTTTTGTTTATATTTGTCCTGTGACCATGGCCGCCAATCAGAGAGATATTGTAGTAGTAATAGTAATAGAGTATAAAGTAGTAATCAAATATAAACCCTCACCTTGCGTTAGAGTGATAAATACTCACCATGTAGTATCCAGGCAGTAATCTTTGAAGGAACTTTGCCTCTTTGTGTTGAACCGTCTTTATGATAAACTCATCATCACTGGTTAGATAGAAGAGACTTCCACTGGCACCAGGATTACTGAGTTCTATTAGTGGTTCATTCACCAGAGAATACTGAAATAAATGCATATAAATATAATATGTTATGTAATGCTCAATGGTTAGGTGAATAAATTCAATGGTTAATGTTCAAGTCCTACCAGGTAATCGTCTGGCTTGATTCCAAACAGGTCTCTGAAGTAGCGGAACGCCAGTGGGGCGTAGTTTTTGAACCTGAAGTCTGGATAATGATGAGCAGGGGTGAGGTTGCTGCCTTCACTGTGAGGGGACAGAGAGGACTATGGGTAATGTAGTTGATTCACTGTGTGTGTGTGTGTGTGTGTGTGTGTGTGTGTGTGTGTGTGTGTGTGTGTGTGTGTGTGTGTGTGTGTGTGTGTGTGTGTGTGTAAATGTAGACTTAACTGTAACAGCAACACGATTACAGGAAGCTGTCAGGTGTGGAGCCTGATACCTGTGATTACTGGGGGCGGGGCGCCATTCCGAAACACCGCCACTTAGAAACACCCCCCATTTCGAAGCATCCCCATTCCGAAGCAACCACCATTTCGAAATATGTGATTTCGGAATGGTGATGTTTTGCCATTTTACTAAAGACATCGCCATTCGAACCCCCCCCCCCCCCCCCCCCCCAGCGCACGCTCCCCCCCCCCCCCCCCCCCCCCCCCCAAACAAGCCCGCCCCCCCCCCCCCCCCCCCCCCCCCCCCCCCCCCCCCCCGTTTATTTATTCATTTCGTAAAGTCTACAGATATAGCTAGCCTTAGAGTCTTAGAGCCTTATTAAAGTTGCACATAGGCTCCTCACTGCATGTCACGCTATACCAATAATATACAGTATGTATAACATAAAGCATCGACATGGGCACATGTAATGTTCCCGACATGAAGCTGTGTCCGTAATGTGTTCAGTACAGTGTCCAACAACAACACAGCCACGTGTTGCAGTTTACAGCTGAGCTGACAGACAGGCAGACAGGCGGATGGACGGACGGACGGACGCACAGACCTAAAATCGGGATCTAAAATGCACGCGCGGCTGTGCCAACGCTCAGTTACACACGCCTTTTCACACCAGGGCCCAATATTTTTTCTGTCACGGACCACCATTTGCCACGGACCACCATTTGGTGTCAACTTCAGTCTCTCATTCTCTCTGACCCAAAACTAAGGATTTTTGGTCCACAATTTAGGAAATAACTGGTAAAACGTTGGTCAAAATGACAATTCTACTGCATTTCGTTTTGAAAATTAATTAGGCCTAATTCAGATGTTTAAATAGCCTATAATTTCACTCTTGAGAGCGTGAAGAGTTACAGATCTATAAGTGTCCATTTGGCAACTGTCCATCATTGAGCTGGGGACCACCTGGAATCCTCTCAGGAACCACTGGTGGTCCCGGACAACGTTGAAAACCACCGCACTAACGGATCGCATTTCGTTAAGGCTCTAGCGCGCGTCTCTCTCTCTCTCTCTCTCTCTCTCTCTCTCTCTCTCTCTCTCTCTCTCTCTCTCTCTCTCTCTCTCTCTCTCTAAAATAGAACTAGGCTACTATGTAGAATGAATGTCTGTGAGTCTATAATATTTCAGAAATATTAGACTCACAAATAAATAGAACTACTATGTCATTCAACATAGTAGTTTTATCACTGTGCTGTGAGAGGATAAATATAAGGTCCCTGGTGGCTCAAATAGTAGGCATTATTTGGAGGCCTATTTGGCTATTATTTGGAGATTTTATTTCTTCTCAATATTGGGGTGGCACTCATAGGCTCGCTATAATAATGATCAATCAGATTATTCACACCTTATGAGGATCAGATTGTTACATTTGTCCGAGGAGAGCAGAGCGTTTTCTGCTGCTCAGACAGCACGCATTCGTCTACCTATCAGCATGTTGTATTTGGCCTAATACAATTATTGGTAAAAGCCGTTGTGTAACTTTACATTGAGACCCCAGGCCCAGGTGGGATAGCCTACCTTTATATGGGGATATTCCTCTTCTTCATACCGGTGCAATTTGTCATGAAATGAAAGTAGCTGTCGATCTTTTTCCATAGTGCAGGTGCAATCAATCTGTATAACGAGCCGTCCAGCAGTGTTGCGCACTAACGGCTATAATATCATATAAGATGCTCGCATCATGGGTGAGTTTTAACGTGGTCAACGGTTCTTCCAGCTATGCCCATTTGTGAGCCCAGTCTGTCTCAGACAGACTCCTACACCTACATGCATGATTATGAGTGCATTCAGGGACTGAAGTTGCATATAGCTATGTTCGTTGCTGTCGCTGCGCTGCTTATTACCAGAGCAAGTGGCGGTGGTGCTGCTGCTTACAGTAGAAATATACAGACTAGCCGGGTTGTTTTCTATTTATCCCCATTTACTTTATTTTCTACGTAATTTGGCAGGCCGCGGTACTCAAACTTTTTTAGTGTCTTTTATCCACATGTGGGACAGTGGGATTGAGAAGGATGCGCTTTACGCTCAAGACATTTCCAAAATGAGCGCGCACGCACGCACAGCTAGAGGAAAATGTGACATGTGCAAATATGTGGTCATGGGCCAACAGAGTAGACAAACAGACAGACAAAATAGCTGTTAAAACAGCATCGATTTTCAACTGATATTGTGGCGCGTAGACGAGGGTGAGAGAGAGAGAGAGAGAGAGAGAGAGAGAGAGAGAGAGAGAGAGAGAGAGAGAGAGAGAGAGAGAGAGAGAGAGAGAGAGAGAGAGAGAGAGAGAGAGAGAGAGAGAGAGAGAGAGAGAGAGAGAGAGAGAGAGAGCTGAGAGCCGCGCGCTACAGCCTTAACGAAATGCGATCCGTTAGTGCGGTGGTTTTCAACGAGTTGTTCGGGGACCACCAGTGGTCCCTGAGAGGATTCCAGGTGGTCCACAGCTAAATGATGGACAGTTGCCAAATGGACACTTATAGATCTGAGAGGGCGAGCGACTGGCGAGACAGAGTAATGATAAAAAGGCAATGAATAATAATATATTCGGAATGGCGTGGTCTTTGAAAAAAAGAAAAAACATCGCCATTTCGAAGTGGTATTCTTCGAAATAGCAGTGTTTCGGAATGGTGATGTGTGGCCTTCGGAAAGGCAGTGTCTTTTTTTCCACGGAGAAACCCCGCCATTCCGATTAATGGAAGTGAACGATCGGAATGGCGGGGCTTCGGAATGGCGACGTGTAACCGTGATTACTGTTTACCTCTGCGTGTGTGTGTGTGTGTGTGTGTGTGTGTGTGTGTGTGTGTGTGTGTGTGTGTGTGTGTGTGCGTGCGTGTGTGCGTGCGTGCGTGTGTGTACGGGATGACCCGTGTTGAAACATGAACAACCAAAGTATTTACAACCATTAACTGGTCAGTTTAGCCTTCAGTCTTCTCACCAACACAGTCCTACATTGACTGCTAGGCAGTGGCATGGCACTGGTGTGTGTGTGTGTGTGTGTGTGTGTGTGTGTGTGTGTGTGTGTGTGTGTGTGTGTGTGTGTGTGTGTGTGTGTGTGTGTGTGTGTGTGTGTGTGTGTGCGCGCGCGCATGCATGCAAGCGTGCATGTGTGTGTGAGAGAGAGAGAAAAACACGACGTGGTGGGAACTTTCACACAACATCTCGACCCCCTCAAAGAGTTAGGGTTAGTATAAAATAGCGAATTTAAAATACAGTCACAGGACAATAAGCACAGTCCATGACGGACTCAAGATATAGGCTATAGGACTATAAGCACAGTCCACAACGTGCAGGTAGAACATTAGTGTTTTAGGGGTTAGTTTTTAGGGTTCAGGTACCTGGGCAGGAACACACTCTCCACCACATAGAAGTCCTGCATGAGGACGTCTCTGTCTGGTTTGGACGTCAGGTTTCCCACCGTGTATCCGATGCCCAGCTGGATGGCTCCTTTCAGAGCCGAGGAGGTGGTCTGAGGGAATCACAGTGACAACCACATTATCCTGTTATCCATGCTATACTGAGACCAGGGGCATTTTTGCCATCAGGCAGACTAGTAGGCAGTTGCCTTACTTGCCTAGGGCGCCATGAGGGGAGGATGGCGAGGGGAGGGGTCGACCTTTAAAAGGATACCAGGCTAATAAACCTCATATGAAATCATATAAAACACATATAATATGTTACTTAGTTTAAAAATAGTTCATCATTTTATCCCTTGGGGGCGCCATTTTACAGGAGATTTTCCCAGGAAAATCTTGCCTAGGGCTCCAAATTGCTTAGAAACGCCACTGACTGAGGTAGTACACTATGGTACTATAGTTTACTGGGACACTGGGCTCCATTTCCGTTAACTGCTAAATCCCTGCCGCGGCCTGCCACTCATATCCAATTCCCTTTTTGCTAGTTTCGTCACCTTTCTTCTTCCCTTAGCCACTATTGCTTATGCCGACACCTTTATTTCCGACTAGAGGTGTGGTCATAGGCATGTTTGGCACGCAGTAGCAGTCCCTTAAGTTGTTATTTTTATCAAATCGATTTTGGAAATAGATCATGGGATTTAAAACCACCTGCTAAGCTATACCATTACCCCTAGTTTGAGAAGGCAGGGTGCACGTGTGTCCGTTCGCCTTGGAGACATCCAAACGGAACAGCTGCTGCATCAGTTCACTTTCCTTCGTTGTGTCCAGGTGTGTTTAGGTAAGCTAACTTGTCTACAGTTAAAGACATTAATTAACCTGTGACAGATTGCTGCTGCTGCTATACCTGCTGAGTTTCACCAGGTATAGTTTACTGAGATACTGTCTCTTTGCATTCTATGATCGTATACAGTAGTTTACTGAGAGACTGTCTCTTTGCATTCTATGATCGTATACAGTAGTTTACTGAGAGACTGTCTCTTTGCATTCTATGATCGTATACAGTAGTTTACTGAGAGACTGTCTCTTTGCATTCTATGATCGTATACAGTAGTTTACTGAGAGACTGTCTCTTTGCATTCTATGATCGTATACAGTAGTTTACTGAGAGACTGTCTCTTTGCATTCTATGATCGTATACAGTAGTTTACTGAGAGACTGTCTCTTTGCATTCTATGATCGTATACAGTAGTTTACTGAGAGACTGTCTCTTTGCATTCTATGATCGTATACAGTAGTTTACTGAGAGACTGTCTCTTTGCATTCTATGATCGTATACAGTAGTTTACTGAGAGACTGTCTCTTTGCATTCTATGATCGTATACAGTAGTTTACTGAGAGACTGTCTCTTTGCATTCTATGATCATATACAGTAGTTTACTGAGAGACTGTCTCTTTGCATTCTATGATCGTATACAGTAGTTTACTGAGAGACTGTCTCTTTGCATTCTATGATCGTATACAGTAGTTTACTGAGAGACTGTCTCTTTGCATTCTATGATCGTATACAGTAGTTTACTGAGAGACTGTCTCTTTGCATAAGAGATGGTGACTCGAGTCGAAGACTCGGACTCTTTTCCGACTCGAGTCGGCAAAATGCGACTCGCGACTTGACTCTGACTCCGTCCCTAATGACTCTGACTCGACTCGGACTCGAGCTCAATGACTCTCAATGACTCCTCGAGTCTTTAAGAGTCTTTTATTATTTTTCGTACCCACAAAAAAATCCATTCGGAAAACAGCGTTTGGGCACTACTGGAACTCTCGCGCGCACCGCAGCCAAGCCTCTTCCTCGTCCCACCCACAACAACAACTCACACAGACACACACAGACAGACAGACACACACACACACACACACACACACACACACACACACACACACACACACACACACACACACCACACACACACACACACACACACACACACACACACACACACACTACCTACCTCATCATGGCGGCGACCAGTGCAGGGACTAAAGAAACACAGCCTCCACCTCCATGAGTAGAAATAAATGAGCAGACTTCAACACTATCTGTACTAGTACAGTAGGACTATATCTGAATGTTATTTATCGTACTTCAATTCAGAATACTATGGGTAATGTATTCGCTCCTTTGGCCTGGCCATAGTGTGTTTACGACAGTAACGACGTCACTGCCACAAAGCAACAGAGCCATAGATAGTAGAAGACGAGTTGCGACATTGAGGAGTACAAACTGGAGTTGGTAATGCATTGTTTTCAACGAGGCTGGCGCAAATAAGAGCTATAGGCATGCGTGCCCCATGACACGAACACAGTTTGCGTAACTCTCCATTACGGCTCTGCTGCTTCCGGCTCCCAGCTAAAGTTATGCTCGCTTCTAGTATTATAAACAACAGACTAAATGGATTATAAATCAACCAAGCAAGTGTTCCTGGGCTTGGAACCTCATTCCACACAGACGGATGGTGATGCTGTAAAATACATGTTTAATATTTCCGACGTTGGGGACCCTCTTCTAATGAATCAATCAATCAATCACTGTGGATATAACTTTCCTCCCTGACGATAAATCCGTTGCAGTTGTGGAACTTCGAACGTGATAAGCAAGCATTTGTGAGTAGCCTACATTTGTTCACCCTTTCCTAACGTGGTCATATATATGCTATACTGAGACCGCCGTGTCTACTGTATGTGGCTTAGCTCCGACGGAACCCCGAACTCTCTGCTCAGTCCCTCCGCTCCGAAGGACGGAGCAGAGAGAGGGGGGTTCCGTCGGAGCTAATGTGGCTGTGTTGTAGCATTGTGCAATCCGTCGGATCATAGTTTTGTATTCACGCTACATTAAAAAAAAAAAAAAAAAAAAAAAGACTCGCGACTCGACTCGCGAGTCGAGGTCAGAGACTCGCGACTTGACTCTGACTCCGAAGCCAAAGACTCCGACTTGACTCCCGACTCCGAAATGAAAGACTCCGACTTGACTCCGACTCGAAAAACGAGACTCGTGCCCAACACTGCTTTGCATTCTATGATCGTATACAGTAGTTTACTGAGAGACTGTCTCTTTGCATTCTATGATCGTATACAGTAGTTTACTGAGAGACTGTCTCTTTGCATTCTATGATCGTATACAGTAGTTTACTGAGAGACTGTCTCTTTGCATTCTATGATCGTATACAGTAGTTTACTGAGAGACTGTCTCTTTGCATTCTATGATCGTATACAGTAGTTTACTGAGAGACTGTCTCTTTGCATTCTATGATCTTATAGTTTACTGAGACACTGTCTCTCTGCATTCTATGATCTTATAGTTTACTGAGACACTGTCTCTCTGCATTCTATGATCTTATAGTTTACTGAGACACTGTCTCTCTGCATTCTATGATCTTATAGTTTACTGAGACACTGTCTCTCTGCATTCTATGATCTTATAGTTTACTGAGACACTGTCTCTCTGCATTCTATGATCCTATAGTTTACCGAGACACTGCCTCTCTGAATTCTATGATCCTAGTTTACTGAGACACTGTCTCTCTGCATTCTATGATCCTATAGTTTACTGAGACACTGTCTCTCTGCATTCTATGATCCTATAGTTTACTGAGACACTGTCTCTCTGCATTCTATGATCCTATAGTTCACTGAGACAACTGATGCTGAGTTGAGTAACGCTGGTTTAGTCCTAGTTTAACCCTGGATTAACCCTAGATCCATTGAACAGAAACCTTGCCTTTTTGTAGGTCTTTTCTGGGTCGGCAGTACGAGGTCCTCCCATACCAGTCTCTGTTGTTGTCGACATCTAATGGAGAAACAACAGGACAATGTGAGTAAACTATGAGTTAAATGTGAAATATGAGCTATTAGTGAACTACAAGTAAGACTACTTAAAGGGATAGTTCAGATTTTTCGAAGTTAAGTTGTATGAAATACTTGCCATTAATATAGTGGTGTCAACTGCACTAATTGATGTCCAGACTCCCGTGGTGGGAGTTCTGCTCTGGTTTTGGTGAAATATGAAGTAGTTACAGTCATTCTGTGGGGGTCACTGGGGCCACGCAGTAAAAGTCAATGAATAAAAAACGAACTTCATTTGTATTGTTGACCCATTTGAAAAATATTAGCACATCCTTCGTTCATTTTAGACCCCTCTATCACAGGAAACTATGTATTTTGACTTTGAGTCCACATCACTACGCCCAAAAAGTAGTTCCCTGTGACAGAGGGGTCAAAAAATGTGCGAATTTTAGAAATAATTCAACAATACAATTTACGCCAGTTTTGTTGATTAATTTACTTTTACCATGTGACCCCAGTGACCTCCACAATATGACCAGAACTACTTAATATTTCACCAAAACCAGAGCTGATGAGACTAGACCACAACGGGACACTGGACATCAATTAATAGTTTCATACAGTTGACACCACTATATTAATGGACAGTTTTTCAAACAGCTATCACTTTAAGGGTGAGCAGTGATCACAGGGTCCAGGAAAACACATTAGAAAGATTAAAGAGTAACAGGCAGTGCGTTATGTTAGAGCAGAGTTTTTCAACGAGTGGTCCTTGAGAGAGTTACAGATGGTCCCCTGGAGCCAAATTGAACCAAATTTGTTTTTGTTTTTTTGCGGAAAAAACAGTTTAGATACTGTAATTCACAAGAAGTTGCACTATTAGAAAATGTAGAATAATTGTTATTTTGGTTGATGTTTGCATGTTATTTCTCCAACATGAAGCATGGAATTGTGGACAAAAACAAAAAGGAATCTGTAGTTTTGGGTCTGAAACCTCATCAAATGGTGAATAAATAGTGGGCCCAGTTGTAAAAAAAAAAAAAGAAGAAGTTGAAACCCACTGTGTTAGCGTATTAATTATGGTCCAGTGTGATGTGTTGAAATGTTTAGGGTGTACAGTGTGTATGTAACAGTGAACGTGCCTTGCTCAGCAGCACCAGGTTCAGGTGAACATGTCCTGGAGACACCAGCAACTCTTCATCTGGACAGACAGTCAGACAGACAGACAGACAGACAGACAGACAGACAGACAGACAGACAGACAGACAGACAGACAGACAGACAGACAGACAGACAGACAAATATTGTTATCTTTTTCTTCTTTCTTCTATGACTATATAAGGAGTTCCTCCCTGTCCCAAGTGAGCTCCTCGGGTCAAAAAAACGCTAGTTTCAGTTTGGGCTTTGGGAGAAGAGCCTTTCATCCAATCAGGATAAGAGGAGGTCTTCCTCCAATCAGGATCGAGTGGGGGTGGGCCTTGTGTATATGCTGTTGGCCTGTTGCACTTTCCCCAGGGATTAAAGCAGAAAAAAATCCAAAGACGGAAAATATTTCAGTCGGGGGGGGGGGGGCCGACCCCCCCCCCCCCCGTTCACAACGTAGCCTACCTTGTCACACTATGCGATAAATATTGCATAAATAAATCCCTACCAAGTATTTTTCGTAAGTCCCATTAGGCCTACACACTTTCTATAGCGTACTATGCCCGACATATTTTTGACATGGGAGAAATAGTATGGCCATACTGTTGCCTATTCTGCAAATCAATCAATCAATCAATCAATGCCCCGCTGTTCCGTTCAGCGCAATTGCGCACACATAGACCCACGTTAGTTTGCTCACATGATCTGTATAGCGAGGCAATACATAAGTCATTTAATTAAATATCATTCAATATGAAATTAATTAACCGGCCTGTTGATAACATGTAGGCCTAATACATTTATTTTTGCTATATTGTCAGCAACATCTTCTGTTTTTCTTGCAGCATAGCTCTACCCAGGGCCGAATTTAGCCAGCCCTACTAGGGTGGGCTGGAAAAAAGGCAGGGTGGGCAACTCCAAAGTTTTTCCCATATGAAGCAGTGGTTTTCAATCTTTATGACACCAGGGCCGACTATTTATTCGACATTTGAGCCACAGACCACCATTTGAGGACATTTTAGCCCCACAGACCCCAAAACTATAAAGATTCTTGCTTGCTTTTGATTGCTTTTGTCAACAATTCCAGGCTGGATTTGGGGGAAAACAGTCAAACATACTAAAATGACCATTAATCTTCTACATTCTCTAGTTGTGTAGACTTGGGCTACATTTAGCTGGGGACCATCTCTCAACCACTGGTGGTCCCTGGACCGCTGATGAAAACCACTGATATAACCTTTCATTGGTAGGCAAGATGCGCATTTGGGTGGGCACTGCCCACCCCTGCCCCGTCTAGATCCAGCCCTGGCTCGACCCGTTCGGTATCAGTGTTCCCTTAGCTTCTCATGCGGCCCACAGTGGACATGGATACTAATCATACTTTGTCGCATTTAACTTTTGCGACCAGTTCATTCATCGTGTTGCTCAAAGAGCGAACATTAAAAACGTTATTACCGGCAAAGGATGTCAGCTGCCACGTCTCCTTAATCTGGCTCGCACTCCTCCTCTTGACCCTCTTTTCTTAATTTTATTCCATGTTCGCGTCGCGCTGTTCTTTAGTTCTGAATACTTGGCCAGTGAATCCAAAACACAACAGACTCGCATGGTTTGTCTGAGTGCCTGAGTGATAACACGGCCAGGCAATAAACTTCATATTGCCACAAAAAGAAAGCGGGTGTAATCACGTAAAACGACATTAAACATATAAAATAACAACAGACAAGGCAGGCAGATAGGCTGAGTCAGCAGCGGAGCCAGACCATAGAGTAGAGCCAGACCCGGAAAGTTATGACATCTCCGTTCACTTCCTGGAAACGTTAATGGCGTCTGCTCTACATAGACTTCTATCGGGCAATGGGGACGGCCATCTATGTTTGTCACAGTTCAGATCGAGCAGCTCGACCGCTCAGTTTCTGACCCTTCAATGTCGCAACTCTTCAAGTTACACACCCAATCACACAACAGACACTTGATTACCCTACCAGCGGCACCGGTGCAGCTTGACTTGCACGGAGCGGAGCGCACAAATCTATTTTCCTAGTCCTAGGGATGATGCATTGTAGTTTGGAGATCACTTGACTTGCAAGTCAAGTATAATGGTCCGTTTTGCGTTTGGTCACGTCATTAACCAACATCGCGGCCGTGGGCAAACCCTCCCCTTTTAGATTTTTTTTTTGCCAAATGTCGTGGATCTTATGAAACCCCTGGGGAATCTTCCCCAGTACGGAAATCCGTACCCCGTACGGAACTCTTTAATCGCTGACTTTCCCTCATTGCAGTGTGTGTGCATGTTGCCACCGAGGGATGAACGAAGGGTTTTCCAAATAACCCAAATTACTTACTATACCTTTAATGAGTGAACAAAATAAAAAGTAGAAACATTTTGACCCTGTGATCCTGTTCTAGGTATAAGTCAAATATGCATACATGCAATCCGTCTACATAAAACAATATCTTAAGATCACTAAAGGCCTATTCATAGTTTGATTTTCGGTGATCACTGCAAGCACCGCGGCCACCGTTGGCTACAATATGACGTCATACCATCACAAGCATCCCTCCTTCTAGCCCTCCTCTCTGATTCTACTAACCACTGAAAGCGGTGCTCCCTAGGAACGCCCACCAAACAGAGCTAAACCAATCACTTTGGCCAGGAGCCGCCGGGCATTGTTGATTGGTCCAGAAGTTTGGAGATGGAGACGTAAAAAAAAGAAAGAAAATACAGAACACACCACAGTGCAACAGGCTGGAGGAGAATGAAGGAAGGAATTCAATGACAAATGAATTGACAGAGACAACGACATGAATAGAATAGGAAATCAACATAAAAGCAGCAGAAATTATCATAATTGGGGCAGGTAGGAAGTAGAGAGAAAACAGAGGGAAAATAAACAACAATGGATGCAAGGCAAATGGGAGAGGAGCGAGGTGCTGGTAGTGGTCACTGGTCTATGAATAGTGGTGGTTGCGGTGCTCTCCGAAATGCTAAACTCTGAATGAGCCTTAAGTTTACCTGCTACAGGGTCTAGATGGAGTCTGAAGAGGTGAGTTTGTAGATCAGATAAGTTTCATGTAGGTCAGAGCTGAGTGGAGTCACATTACACTGTTAACATTCACCTCACTGTTAACCGCGTACGCACACACACACACGCACGCACGCACACACACACACGCACGCACACGCACACGCGATGATGATGTGTCCTCTAGGGTCTGTGGAGACTCTGATGTGTGTGTGTGGAGAGTGGAGACCTGGCCCGTCTTATAAACACAAGAGATGCATGCTGGGGCTGGACCCATGCCAGCCAGAGTCCAACCCCACCCACTAGAAGAACCACGCCTCCCTCCTGACTGTCACTCTGTCTGACAGACAGACACACACACACACACACACACACACACACACACACACACACACACACACACACACACACACACACACACACACACACACACACACACACACACACACACACACACACACACACACAGTAGAATCTGCACCTGGCTCGTTGATAACAAACTATCTGTACACCTGGGAATAACTGAATCCATTCTCTTTCAGTGAGCTCAGCAAGGCAGGCGGTTTCTCGGTCAGAGTGGGTGACAATATTATCACACAGAAAGACAAAATGACCTACCTAGGAATCCGTCCTGGAGGCAAATCTTTCTGCTGATAAAACAGCCACAGACGCAATCAAAATGGTCAAACAAAGAATTACATTCCTATACAGCAATGTTTTTTCAACCAGTGGTCTGGGCAACACCAGTGGTCCCTGCGGGGATTCCAGGTGGGCCCCAGCTAAAAGATGGACAGTTGGTAACCAAATGGGCCGTTAAAGATCTGTAAATTATATTCATACATCTGAATTTTCAGGATCTATTCTACACATTTAGAACATGTAGAAGAATTGTTATTTCAACCAACGTTTTGCCAGTTTATCTCTCCTAAATTGTGGACCAAAATTTGAAAATCCTTAGTTTTGGTTCAGAGAGTGAATTCAATTCCTCCGTGGCTAAAATACAGAAAAAATAGTGGGCCCTGGTATGAAAAAGGATGAAAAACACTGCTACAGTATACAGGATCTCCTCACTGGTCAACAAAAACACTCTGAAGACCCTAACAGGACCCCCAGTACAAGGTTTCTTCCACTATGCCTGAACCTCTTGGTACCACATCACCTCCAAGGCACTGAAAACAAGACTACTAAACAAACAGCTCAGGCTGTTACTTGGCCTCACTCCCCTAACCCACCTCACCCCTGCCCACTTTGACAGTCTGGGTTGGCTTAGGGTTGAAGACAGAGTACAACATCTAACAATGCGTCTGAGGGGCCACAAGATTCACTACACTTACCGAAATACCAGCATGTACCTGTCCAAACAGTCACTAAGACATGCAATCTCTTGACTCCTTCAAAACCAATCTCAAAGGTCACCTACGGACGGCTGCCATTTGTAATTGAACTCTGTAAAAAATCATTCATACATACATACATACATACATACTCACACACATGCATACGTAGGCTATGTTGTACATTCATTCACCTCAATGTTAACTAAACAATACACACCGAAACCAATGCCACACACACACACACACACACACACACACACACACACACACACACACACACACACACACACACACACACACACACACACACACACACACACACACACACACACACACACAGTTTGCAGTCATCACGTGTAGACACGCCTATGGCCATTAACACTTATCCTCTACAGCAGTGGTTTTCAACCTTTTTAACACCAGGGCTGAACCAAAAGTGAAAGTCAACACACTACTGGCATGTTGGAAACATACCAATAAAAATGTAAACAGGTGAATTTGAGCAACACCCATAAAGCCCCACTCTAAGCTTAATTTGGGGTAGGGGAAACAGGCATTAATGAGTGTTTTCACTAAAAAACAACTGGACCACTTTTTTGGTAATGAATAAACTGCTAATAAAGTTAAGAAAGCCTTTTGGCGTGAAATTCTCCTTTAAGGGACATTGACTTTTGAAAGATGCCCCATGTGTTGAAACACAGTCAGGCATCTCCGGCCCTCGACTTGTATCTTTCTATTTTGGCCCACTTTGTATCTCAGAAGCGTGTCTACTCATACACTACAGAATAACTCACTAGCACTGCTCCACATTGTTGTTTTCCACATCCAATTCCTTTACAACAGCACCTTTCTACTGGAGACACTCCATGATTTATCACACACTTCAATATAATGATATGTCAGCGAGAGAGAGAGAGAGAGAGAGAGAGAGAGAGAGAGAGAGAGACAGAGACAGAGAGAGAGAGACAGAGACAGAGACAGAGACAGAGACAGACAGACAGGGAGGGAGGGAGGGAGGGGGGCTGGGGTAGCTCACATGATGAAGTCAAGTCAAAGAAAACATTTTCTTTAAGGTGACACAACATCTGATTCTGACTGAACTGTTTAAACTGGAATAAAAACATTGTTTTCACTTCAGCACCTGGTCTGTCTGCCTGCCTGTCTGCCTGCTTGCTTGCCTGCCTGCCTGTCTGTCTGCTTGCCTGCCAGCTATAATAAACCAGAGGATAACAATATGTAGAGACAATACAACCATATCTATGGAGTCACATGACTATTAGAACTTTCAACCTGCTGTCTGTCTCTTTACATTGACAACCATGACATCTATAAACCTTCATGGTGCACATATAACTCTCTCTGATCACAGACATGGATGTTAGGATTCTCCTCTGGTGGAAGTAATATTATCTGACCTGTTGTTACACAAAAACTCACTTTAATCACACCAGTGGCCATTACTCCCTGCTCTTCCATATCCTTTCAAACTAGGCGCCCCTATCGGCTGCTAGCTGTACTGCACTGTGATTACATTACAATTCTATGAGACAAAATGTCAACTGGTGTGATTAAAATGAGTTTTTATGCAACAACAGTAAAGACAATATCACTATCAAAATCTACCCACCACATGAGAGTCCTAACATGCATGTCTGTGAGCAGAGGGTAATATATGTGAAACATTAAGGTTTATGCAGATGTTATGGTTATTATTGTAAGAAAGACAAACGGCAGGTTGAAAGTTCATCCATGACTGTGAGAGTAAAAACACTCAGCTAGTCAAACATTGATATAAACACGAGTTTGAATGGTCCCTTGCGGGTCCATTTTGTTTCACGTTTACACTCTCAAGAGTTAAAATATTCATCATGTGAATTAGCCCAAGTCTACACAACTACAGAATGTGTTTGTTTCCCAAATCCAGCCTGGAATTGTGGATAAAAGCAAACGAAATCTTTAGCTTTGCGTCTGTGGGGTTAAAATGTCCTCAAATGGTGCACCGTGATTCAAATGCTGAATAAATAGTTGCCCCTGGGATAAAAAATGTTTAAAATACTGCTCTACCAGAGTCCAAGTGCACATGGTTGTTTTTCTTGCCGCCGAATGAACGTTGCCTCACATAGTAGCTCTTACCTTACCTATAATTCAGATTCAGAACATACAGTTACAGGTCTGCCCGATGACTATTCTGACAGAGTTTACAGTCCGAACTCCGAACACACCGTGTTTTTCAATAAAAAGGAGCGTGTTTTATTCCACTCGTCTCGGAATCTCCTGCAGGTTTACCCTAGAGTTGCTCAGTCAGTTTAACGTAGACGAGGAGATTCAGACAGCAAGTGGATCAGAAGAACAGCATCCTGTATGGAAAACTACGACTCTGCGGGTTGTGATTTATGTGCGAATAGTGACCAGACAGCTGGACGTCCATGTTCGGAATTTCACTTGTCGCCTTTGGACAAGGTTAAGACTTACTTCGGCGCAGAAACGTCCATTAGGTGGTCCACAGACGTTCGATCAGTGGTGGTCGCGGACGGTGCTCAGAGCGGTGCTCGCCGATGGCGAAGTTCTAAACTATGAAGGAGCCATGATTCGAAACATGCCTCTGTGACAGTCTAAATCTTATGCTATGTGTGGATAAATGACATCCAAACATCTTATCATCCTTAACAGTGTGTTATATTAGTATAAACAGGTTTTACCAGTCAGTGTGTGTGTGTAGTTCCTAAACAGCTGTTCTCTTCTCTTCTGTTTTCTTGTGGAGATAAAGGGTAATTATTAATTCCATGGATATATCGATCCCCATCCCCAATGATCAATATTAATATCCTTTGATCCACCGACAGACCGGTTTGTTATCATTATTAATAATAATATATATTGATACACGACAGAGAGAATGTAACGATCAGCTGACTGACCGCGTTTCACTATGTCCACACACACACACACACACACACACACACACACACACACACACACACACACACACACACACACACACACACACACACACACACACACACACACACACACACACACACAGTGTGTGTATGGATGGAGTTACTGGAACATCAGCGCCACCTAGTGGATATGACGTGTCATCGTTACAGTACAGTACAGTCTCCTCTCAATCTTGTAGCCTAAGCAAAGGGTCCATTGGGTTACATGTTCCATAAGGTCCAAAATGTGGAACGCCCTACTAACAGTCATCAAGACATGTGAATCCCTTTGGCTCCTTCGAAACTGCTCTCAAAGGACACCCACAGACTGCTGATATTCTTTAATAATAAATGAATGAATGGATGAATAAATAATAGGCCTAAATAAATAATAAATAATAATTATATAGCCAGTTGATTAAAATATTTAATCGCGATTAATTGTATGATTGCCCAAAGTTAATATTTGATTAGGAGAAGAAAACAGGTGCGCTTCCTCTAGTTGCTGCCACTAATTTGGGCAGTGGGTGCTAAGCTCTAGGTGCAACTAAACATGGGAATCCACAAAAAGTGGAAGGAGCAGCACACCAAAAAAATAAAATAAAAATGCAGGACCAGGCTCAAATCTGATAATCCATTTTAAAAAAACACTGACGCGTTTCGGCCGAAGCCGAAACGCCCAGATTACTCTGATGAAGGCTTCGGCCGAAACGCGTCAGTGTTTTATTAAAATGGATTATCAGATTTGAGCCTGGTCCTGCATTTTTATTTTTTTTTGCTGCTCCTTCCATTTTTTGTGGATTCCCATGTTTAATATTTGATTAATCGCAATTTAATCACATATTTTTATTGTTTCTAAATGTACCTCAAATGAGTGTTTCATATCACGGTCCAATATTTATTCTGCATTTGAACTACAGACCACCATTTGATGACATTTATTTAGACTTCCAGACCCAAATTAAATAATTTGCCCACAATTCCAAGCTGCATTGATGTTGGTACCATTATGAACATGCACATTTTGTAGAATTGTATAGACCTTTTTTATAATAATAACTTTAGTGATGCAGATGTTTAACAATTATTCACCTACATTTGGTGAAACCAAATAAGTCTAAATCGATACCACGTAGGCCTACATGGTGTTCGCCATATATGAACATTAATTACGTATAGGTGAGGCATTGCGTATGAGGAATTTTTGGTTACAGGACTTTTATTAGCCAAGTAAAGCATCACATCAGTTGTTGAAGTTTCAACAGACACGCAGCATGCATAAAGCTAAAGGTCTGAGAGTTTTCTGTTTTCAATGATGAAATGCTGTTGGTTTAGGTGTTGCTAAATTGTAGTTAGTAGCGTAGTGTTTCAAAAAAAATATTTATAAGCACTTTAATTTGAAATGTCTGTGAATTTTGGGTTGTTTGCATGCATTCCATCATGTTTGGTGGTGCAGTCAGTCAGGGCATTTAGGGGGCATTGCCCCCCCATGCCTGATGCCCATGTCTAGATCCGGTCCTGGCGAGTGCCCGGGGACTAGAGTTCTCAACGGGCCTGAAGATTGAAAAAAAAAAAAAGAAAAACGGCCCAGCCCGACCAATTAGCATAGTTTTTAGGCACGACCTGGCCCTACAATGTCGGGTCGGGTCGGGCCTGGTCGGGTTTGGGTAGAATTTGAGCAATCTACAACGAGTAAAAGCGAAAATACCAATCAGCACATCTTCATGAGAGGTAAATACACAGAACAGAACTATTATTTTTATCAGAATAAAATAATTCAATATATATTGCTTTTTTCATGGAGCCCTAGGCCCGAACCGGCCCTACTCATCTGCATACATTTTAGGTCCGAGCCCGACCCTAAAATGTCCCCGGTAGAGTTTGAGAACTCTACCGGGGACACAGGAGTGAACAGGATTATCACAACTCTCCCACTAAAAGCCTCTGGGTTCAATCAGCCACTTCACACTCACTCTCTATCCACAACTTTCCTACAAACCATAAATAAGTTTTTGCGTTTGTGTGTGCAGAAGCTCCTGTTATCTCATGATTTGTTGCCAGGTATACCAGGTATATGAAATCAAGCACAAATGAAAATAGCTGACCTACAAGCTCACAGCGACACATTGTGAGGTTGTGCATCCGCAATTTAATCAATCAATTGGAATATTTAGAATACTATTTAAACATTAAAGGCACAAAAACATTTTCAGATGGTTACTTGAATGTGGACAATTACATGTCAATCTGGGGTTCCTTGATGTGAGAAAATGTGGGAACCACTGCTTTAAACAACATTAAGGAGCAAGCCCAAATAAGTTCTACATGTACACTTTACAAGCCCCAAAAAGCATCAACCAGCAACTACTGTATTTGCAAGTGACTTTACAGTCAAATGTTGCCTATAACAAGTAGACATGGCAACATCGCCCAGACGGAAGGTAAGCACACTCACACAAGCAGCCCCAGTGCCTTGGCGGGGAAAATCGTGGATAGCAATCAGCACCACACCCGACTCCACACTACTCATTCACCTCCTTACAGAAACACAGACAGGAAAGATAATAATGCAAGCAACAGACCACAGACATATTCCACCTCAGCACAATAACCAAATTAACAGACATCAGGGGCGGATTTAGCCAGCCCTACTAGGGCCCACCCCTGCCCCCTTCTAGATCCATCCCTGAAGGAAAGATATATTCCACCTCAGCACAATACCCAAATTAACCGCCATTAATGGTGGTTAACAGCGCAGAGATCTCTCACACATCCAGGAGATGTGAAGAGAACACGCACCATCGCTCCATCCTGGGGTAGGAAAGGCAGACTGAGACCCATCGTATTGAAAAACACAGTCTCTTAACGCATTAGGATGCTCACTGGTTTCATCATGAGGCTCACCAGGGTACCAGTAGCTGTAGAAGAAGTAGAACATAGAATTACTGCTCTACCTTCACAGCCATGGTTTGTTACTATAAATACTTACACTATAAATATTACCTCAAATAATATTCTAGAATCTAGATATTAGATACAGAATAACCGGATTGTGAAGTAGACACAGCTGTCCTAAATGAAGACAGACCTCTATCTCATACACACACACACACGTCTTACGCCGGTGTGGTCAGTGGTGTTCCATCCACCCAGTAGAATGACCCTTCCACCGCGCTGTCCGTCAAACCCAGCCACAGATTCTTGTTGAAACTGGTAACAAAGTCCTGGACAGAAAATATGCACAGCATTATGTACAGCAGGGCTGGCCAATTATTTTTGCATAAAATATTGTGGAGGGCCAAGATTTTTTTCTTTGCTCTTTATGATGACCAGGTCAGCTTGGTTGTCTCTACACTGGGCACCCAAATGCCAATCTTGCTGTGGCTCCAAAGTGTGTAGGACCGGCCCTGATGTAGACTCTACATCAATGATAACAGTTGGGTTGCTCCATCCTTCAGCTCTCTTATGCTGTGTAATGTGTTGACATAACCCTAATATATGTCATATTAACATATTATTATTAACATATTAAACATATTATGTTTATTAAAATGCTTTCAGAATACTGAACATATGAGGGTATCTACCCTAGGGCACACAGGAAGAACATGTGAGGGTACCTACTATCTACCCTAGGGGACACGGAAGAACTTGCAAACTCCACACAGAAAGGCCCTTTCACCAACCCCACCTCGGGTAATGACGCGAAGGAGGAGACACGCCGCCAGCATCCACAGCGGCACTTACACTTAGCGCTGTCTTCACTGTGATTTCACAGATCAGCTTCTATGGAATCCAAAATGAGTGAAATATGTCAATTTGGCGACAGAACAAACAAGGAAGAAAATCCATTTTGTACATTAATTTATTATTAAAATCTTAAGAGTTACTGGGGGGGCGACCCCCAATATTTACACTGCCATGTGGACCCCGAGCCACATGTTGACAAACACTGTGGGATATTCATCCTCCAAGTATTCCAGATACCTCTTGATTGACAGGAGAAAAAGCAGAATTTTCAGTTGATTTTTCTCAATTATTATTATTATTATTAATATTATTATTATTACAACAATCAGAGGTCAATTTATTGACAATAATAATTGGTGTTAATTAAGATCAGAAATGTTTACAGGCTCCGACATCAATAAATACAAAAAAAGAAATACAATGTAACAAATCAAACAAAAATAAGGTAATTAGGCAAATCTTCTTGATGCTGTTATTGTCCGATAAAACGTCGTACCGTACGTTTTATTATTACCAGTAAGACGCTGAACGCTGCCCATATAGGAGCTCTCCATATTTGGGGTTCAGGCTTGCGGAGTATGGAGTGTGTGACACACACAGACACAGACAGACATTTCCGCCTGGCTTACATAGTCATCTCGCTCCCTGCGTTCACAAGAAAACATCACTCGCACATTTCATCAAGTGTCAATCATTTCTTCAAGTGTCAATCATCACAGAGGATTTGTTTTCTTTGATGAAATGGGCGGGGCCGTGATGTCACAGCTATGATGTCATCAGCATTGATCGACAGCTATGATGTCATCAGTGTTGATTGACAGCTATGATGTCATCAGCGTTGATTGACAGCATGTTTTCAGTTAGTTTTAAGTTAAGTGAAATGTTCATGTTTTAGTCTGGATATCATACGACTTTAGTCGACTAAATACAGTAAATCTACAGTTGATTTTGTCGTTGCATTTTGTCTGTCCGTTTAGTCGTTGTGATTCATAAAGGATTTAAATTTGGTTGAAAACGGTCCATTTACATCACTGCATTTTTTTCCACTACTTTTTGTTCAACTATCCAGTCTTGTGGACATTTAAAGCTATAGTAAGTGATGTGCATGATTTGGAATACCCTCCAGTCCCCCCGGTAGCAAGATGTGCATGTGTACACACTCTACAGTGAGGGAAATGCAACAGGCCAACAGCACATACACCAAGGCCCACCCCCACTCGATCCTGATTGGAGGAAGGCCTCCTCTCATCCTGATTGGACAAAAGGTTTTTCCCCCCCAACGCCAAAACTGAAACTAGGGTTTTATGACCCCAGGGGCTCACTGGGGTCAGCGAGGAACTCCTTATATGGTCAACACACTCTATAGTAGGGAGGATTAGCCAAAAAAAAGAGGAAAAAAAAAAACAATATTTGAAATAAGTGAAATCACTTACTATAACTTTAACATGTTTAGAAATGTTTCAAAGTAGTAAAAAAGGCAAAGTAGTTTAGGGATGAAAATGGAGAGGTTTAGCAGTGATGAAAATGGAGCCCCAGATCTACAAGCTCTCAACCAAACACAACACTGTAACTCCTTGTAATATGTTAGTCTAGTCTTGAATAGAGATGCACCGATAACCTGACACCGATCACTGATCTGCAAATATTCACTCCGATCGGCAATATACTTATCTGGAGGAATTGATCTTTTATACAAAGGGCTTCAAAACAGGTCCCTGAGAGGATTCCAGGTGGTCCCCAGCTAAATGATGGACAGTTGGTAACCATAATGGACCCTTTTAGATCTGTAACTCTTGGGGCGTAAAAGTAAACCCAATGGACCCCTATCATTTTATGCCCTCAAGAGTTAAATTTAAACATGTAAAATGTAGAATAATACTTATTTTGACCAACTTTTTGAAAATCTTTGCTTTTGGGTCCAAGAGACTGACCTAAACGTCAAATGGTGGTCCGTAGCTAAAATGCAGAATAAATAGAGGGCCCTGGTATGAAAAAGTTTGAAAACCACTGTTTTATAGCATTTGAATGTTATAAATGTCAATCAGATATAATTATAATATAATGTTTGAATCATTGTGGCAGTCCAAAACATTCTCCTTCCCACACACAGGAAGAGTTTTGACATAATAATAATTTGGGAAACATTCAAATTTGCTCCTTATGGGCAAAATCGATCGATCGGTATTGGTCTTGTCGGTATCGTCCCAGTCGTGATTGGTGCATCTCTAGTTTTGAGGAAATCGTCACATTTAGTCGTCATAGTTTAGTTTCACTTAGTGAAAAAAAGATAGTCAGGAAATATTTTGTCGTACTTTCAGTCGACGAAAATCAACAACTGGCCAGAAGAAGAGATTAAATCTCATTAATCACCAAAATCAACCCTAACACTAACCCTAATCTGATCAGCCGACTTTAATTCCAACAATCCAGGAATTAAAATCACTTGTGTTTTGTTTAAACAATCCATGAAATTAGGCAGGAGTGATACATTCATTACTGCCCACAGACAGACAGACAGACAGACAGACAGACAGACAGACAGACAGACAGACAGACAGACAGACAGACAGACAGACAGACACACAGACAGACAGACAGACAGACAGACAGACAGACAGACCCACAGATCAAAGATAAGACTTTAGATTCGCTGACACGTTGTCATCATGAAATACCTGAACATGTCAGTGACTTCTGCAGTTTGTTTTGATTTAGTGTTTTTTGAGTGTCAGTTATTGACCTTCGTCCCTAAAGATAATGTTCATAATTGGATTAAAGGGATAGTTCAGATTTTCAGCAGTTCAGCATTATGTAACACTTGCCATTAATATATAATGGTGTCAGTCCCGTGGTGGGAGTTCTGCTCTGGTTTTGGTGAAATATGAACAGTAAAAGTAAATGAATCCAAAAAACTAACTTCCTTTGTATTGTTGAACCATTTCTAAAATATTAGCAAATCCTTTGTTCGTTTTTGACCGCCCTATAACAAGGAAGTATGTTTTTTTTGTGTCCGTATCAATGCTCCCAAAAAGTAGTTCCATGCGATAGGGGGGAACAAAAATGAACACAGGAGGTCCTAATATTTTAGAAATAATTCAACAATACAAATTACGTTAGCGATTTAATGTTAGTTTGTGATACGTGGCATATTTATGGCATCCAGATGTATAGAAATATATACGATCTGTCTCACTATATAACCACATATACAGCATATATGGAGAAATCTGACTGTCTCAGATGAGCAATAGAAAAACAGACAGAGCAGAAAAATGAGGATTCAGCAGGTTTGACCACGATCTGCTCTGCTCACACAATACGTGGTAGAGATTTCATAGATGACACGTACGCGCGCACAAGCACGCACACACACACACACACACACATTTTCCCTTCTGCATGGCAGGCTCAGATTATCCCTTTCTGTAGGGGGATGCTGCCTTTTGGGGTTCTAAGCAACTTTAGCTAAAGAAAATATCAGATCTACAAGCCAACCCAACACAGATAATTCTGATTAAAGGTCTCAACAGGCTTGAAAATTAAGGCCCGGGCCTAACTGGGCCCTAACAGTTATTTAGTTGGGCCCGGCCCGACAAAATGGAATAGATTTTAGCCCCTACCCGGCCCTAAACTGAAATGGCAATCAGCACCATCTTCATAATAGGTGAATACAGAAATTAAACTGAAATACTGAAATTAAATTCTAGCTTCTGATGCTAGATTCTAGTTTCCGAGGCTTGATAACGATTTCCAACACAATATTCTAGTTCCTGACATTAGATTCTAGTTTCTGACACTAGATTCCAGTTTATGGCACTAGAATCTAGTTCTCTGCGCTAGTTCACTTTCTAGTTCGCGACGCTAGATTCTAGTTTTTGACTCTCGATTCTAGTTTCTGACACTAGATTCTAGTTTTTCTGAAAAATCTGTTTCTGTGCCAGTGATGCTCAACATATTTCATGCCAGACCCCCAGAATTACCTATATTTGGCTGCGGAGGACCTCCATTTGAAAACAAGTTGTTCTAGGGTCCGAGTGGTGTGCTATGAGCTTGTAGATGTGATATTTTTCAATAACTAAAGTACCATGTAATGCTTAGAACACCAAAAGGTGCTACCGCCTAAATTGGGTACAAAAAAAGATGCTAAGAAACTAAACAAAACAAAACAAACAAAAAAACACCTCAGTGAAAACCCTTCACCAGAACTCACTCCACCCTGGAGTCTGTCAGAGCCTGTAGAACAGTCTGGTGACACCCTGTCATTGTCCTTCCACAGGGTGCCATTAGAACCAGCCGTCACCCATGGGTGCCGTGGAGTCATTCATTAGACGCAGTCAGTGCTACCAGACCAGAGGGTGCAGCCGTGAAATACTGCTGGTTAGAGGAGTCACCAATGGGTGCTATGCAACCATCAGGTACTGGTGGTAAAACAGTCACCCATGGGTGCTGTACAGTAGAGGGTGCTATGCAGCCATCAGGTACTGGTGGTAGAACAGTCACCCATGGGTGCTGTAGAGGGTGCTATGCAGCCATCAGGTACTGGTGGTAGAACAGTCACCCATGGGTGCTGTACAGTAGAGGGTGCTATGCAGCCATCAGGTACTGGTGGTAGAACAGTCACCCATGGGTGCTGTACAGTAGAGGGTGCTATGCAGCCATCAGGTACTGGTGGTAGAACAGTCACCCATGGGTGCTGTAGAGGGTGCTATGCAGCCATCAGGTACTGGTGGTAGAACAGTCACCCATGGGTGCTGTAGAGGGTGCTATGCAGCCATCAGGTACTGGTGGTAGAACAGTCACCCATGGGTGCTGTAGAGGGTGCTATGCAGCCATCAGGTACTGGTGGTAGAACAGTCACCCATGGGTGCTGTAGAGGGTGCTATGCAGCCATCAGGTACTGGTGGTAGAACAGTCCAAACAGGGAGGTGGAGAACAGGCAGGCAGAGATCCACCAGGCCATGAAGGACAGAAGTCCTCTGAAGAGCAGAGGACTGAAGACGCTGCGCAGGCCGCCCAGGGCCACTGACAGCTGGGCCACGGAGCCCCCGGGGACCACCAGGGGGTCCCCGGGCTCCTCGGGGGACATGATGCTGTGCTGCTCACAGGGCAGGTCTTCTTGGGGATAGACGCCCCAGGAGTGACCGCCTGGATGGGAAGAGGAAAAACAAACAAACAAAGAAAACAAACACAAAACGGTCAGTCACAAACATTCCTCCCTGAAACCACAGAAAGGGCAGGGTGGGGATGTATAGTTTGGGATTTTTCGTTTTAGTTTAGTTTTAGTTGGTTTTGACATTTTATTTTGTAATCCAGTTACTTTTCGTATAGGATAAAAAACAGATAAAGTTTTGCATAATAAAAACATTAAAAACTAAAGAAAGGGACGTTATGTCTTACCTTACCTTTCATAATGCCAACTGGTCCAGTATTGTGTATTATATCATTTTAATCGTTGTCCTGGTCACCAATAGATTTTGGATTGAAAAAGCATTATAAAAATACAACTAAGGGTATTTTGTATACAGTGTTGGGCAGTAACTAATTTTAGATTACATATTACAGTAATATTATTACTTTAGCTCCAAAAAGTAAAGTAACGAGATTACTCTGCAAAAATGGGTAATAAGTAACGCATTACTTTGCAAGTAACGCCAAGTTACTTTTTTAAAATGAGCTTGTTGTTGCACGCAAAATGGAACAGATTTACAAGCTATCGACTAGGTACTGTAACAGAGATGTGCAGTAGATTGTAGATCCAGTCCACACACTGCATCCTGCACAGTTATGTACACTACAAATCACTAGCTGCTTTATTTTGTATTTTATTTTTAAATACAAGACCTCAACTGTCTTTGAAATCAATCGTGAAAAAGTTTAAAAAGTCAAAGAGACAGATTTTGTTGGCTTTGTTTTCAGGTGCAGTTTGTGGGATTGGAGACTGCATGTTATTACGGTATTCCAATAATTTGGATTCAGTTCTAAAAAGAGCTCGCTAAACAGATTATGTTGTACTTCTCTATTTTTTCAAAGGCGGTGTTGAGAACTTTGGAAAGTAATAACGTAATATGTAATATATTACTCTTCGATTCCAGTAATAAGTAAAGTAATGATATTACTTTGTCTAAGGGGTAACAAGTAAAGTAAAGAAGTTACTTTCCTAAGTAATATTGACCAACACTGTTTGTATATCATCATTTCATTTAGTTTTAGTTAGTCTTGTGAGCACACAATACAGTTTCAGTTCAGTTATCTTTTTTTGCGTTGATTTTTAGTTTTTATTAGTTTCAGTTAACTCAAATGTTTTTTTGAATTCTAGTTACTTTCATTATTTTAGTTAGTTTTAGTTAACCATTATAACCTTGGTTATAATGGCAACTTCTTTGCCTTTTTTTTTTTTTTTTTTTTTTTACTATTTTGAAGATCATTCTTGAATAGTTAAAATGCCCAGTCTACAAGCTCACAATGCGTCAATGATTGGCTACTTGAAATATATATTTTTAAACAGTTTTTTTTTTTTTTTTTTTTTAAGTAAAAAAAAAAGTTTAGCATGTTACTAGTTTACATTAGTAATGCGTTGTGTAACATACATATTATATTCAGTGTTGGGCAATTATTAGGAGAGTAATATGTCTACTTTACTTATGACCCCTTAGAAAATATTGCATTACAAATAATATATTACAAATTACCCCCCGCAAAGAAATAGAGATGTACAACACAATCTGGTTGACAACTTGCGACAGTCTTGTAGTGTAGATCATGTATGCAGAATGCTGTGGTGGATTAGGATCTACAAACTACTGCACATCTCTGAGGTATTGTGCAACATACAGTATACATTATATTTTATAAACATACCCAGTGTTTTCAGTAGTAAGGTAGTGTGTAACAGCATCACCAGAGGAGCCACATACTGCAAGGCGATCACACACAGGTAGTAGAACACACGGGCAACCTATAAACATTAAACCAACATTAAATCATTACATCATCATTGTTAAATGTTGTTAAGTCATCACTGTTAAATCAGATCAGCTCATCTGCCGTCCAAATTTCTCCAGGCCAAAATCATGTCAGGTGAGGCCAGGCTATTAAAAAAAGAAGTGCACAACATGCTCTGGTTGGTAAGAGTTGATTAAATTCCAGGAAAACATCACACTTAAAGACACTGTGTGACACCTGCTGGACAAAAATAGAAACTGCAGCTAATTCTTCTCACTATACTGCAGTGTTGGGACTGAAGTCCTGAGGGAACTGCTTTCTAATGTAACATGTAACTCAAACACAAGAGTTTGTTTCTCTCATAAACCTACCCAGGGCCTCGCTATGATCTCCCATTTGAGCCAGTGCCAGCTATCACTCCCAAATAACCTTATTCTGGAGCTCCAAAGCACCGTGACCGGATGTCATGTCAGCTTAAACAGTCTGTGTTATGGTCAGACTGAATGTCACGTCAGCCTCCATGTACCATTCCTGTATGAACGGAGAGACGGCACAGAGCCAGCAGCGCTCCGTAGCAGCTCTGTATAGAGACCAGGATAGCAGCTGGGACAAGATTTCCTCACATGCCAACTAAAGTATGATTAAAACTAAGGCAAAATATAATGACAATTTCATCAAAAAAATAAAAAATATACTAAAATTCCAGTGAGGGACTATAGTGGACAAGAGTTCCAGTGGATAGAGTGAAGACAAGTCGCTTTATGTTTCTAAATGACTTCTATATGATCTATTCTATATGCTCACAATAAATTGTTCTAAATCAATGAATCAAAGTTTCTAAACTAGTTATGGTTCCCAATACATTTGCAGATTCAATCAAAACGTTCCATTCCTGAATGTATTCCTTACAATTGTGTTATTCATCAAAAGGATCACAGAAAATAAGACAGAAGATATTTTTAGATTAGATGCTGAACAAAAAAGTAAAAGTGCAGAAATAATCGGGAGATTAAAACTAGACTAAAATGTCAACAGGGATTGTTGACTAAAACTAGACAACTAAGAAATAGAGTAAATGTAGGTGTTTGTAGATCAAGATGTAGAAATTCTTGACTTTTAGTGGACTAAAACGTGACTAAATAAAAATACGCTAAGTCTGGCTAAATAACAACAGTGATTGAATCTTTACTAAGACTGAGACTAAATTTAAAAATAGCTGACAAGAACAACACTGGTTTGCACTCAAATGTAGAGGAGAAACTATGAGGGAGAGAGCTTTATCTCTGTAAACTAACTAACACAGAATGGAAAGATGATTTATGTTGGACAGTTACTGCCCTACTTCCAACATATGCAGCACACCGACTGCACTGTATGCTACCAGTTTGAAGGAACAAACTTTTATACATATAAACTAGTGCAAAACAGAAACGTTTCTTTTTCTAGCTGAGTGCTGCACTGCTAGTTGACCATGTAGGATTCTACCATGTTTGATTGATTGATATAGTGCTAGGGTGGTAGTGGGTAGTGTTATAGTGCTAGGGTGGTAGTGGGTAGTGTTATAGTGCTAGGGTGGTAGGGGGTAGTGTTAGTGGTTAGGGAATAGGGCTCACAGGGTACTAACCATCTTCTGCAGCTCGGTGGCGCTAATCCTTCCAGCCTCTTTCTTCATCAGCGTCAGGTTCTTCTGGGCCAGGTTAAGGTAGGCCTGTAGGTGGCGCCGCATCATGGCCAGACGCAACACACACAGCAGGAGGATGGACCACAGGCGCAGCGTGTCGTATGTACCCTCTGTCATACTGAGAGAGACACATATAGAGACATAGAGAGACAGAGAGAGAGGATTCATTACCACTAGACTTTTCGAAAATGATCTTTATAAAGACGATTACGCCGTGGCCAAAGCCAACTCGGGTCTCAATAAATCATGACAACAAACACAATATTACCATACAATATCTAATTAGCAAGAAGAAAAGAAACGTTATAATCTTAATGTAAGTCACTCCGGATTCAAATTGTAAATTGTAGGGCTGAAGGTTGTTGTTCTGTTTTCTCATTTTGTTTGGTTAGGAGTCAAAGTTTTTACTTTGTTATTCACTGGAACTTCAACTTTAAGTCTGAGTCGTTACAGTGCAGCAAATCAGAGAGATAAATTGATTATATGTTTGAACTGATGCACTGAAATCAGGAAAACCTTAATCATATTTATTTTACTAATTCTCAGTGGTTCAGTTTAGATCAGGGCTAGGCAACCTTTTTCCAGATGAAGTATTGTGTATTTATTTTCTTGATATTCAGCGTTGCCATGTCGACATTATGTTTAATTATGACACCACATGGAAATGATGTGTAGATTTCAATCTGATTTTGATTGTCCATATGCACAGGAGTTAAAATTAAAAGCAAAATCATGTGTGCCAGTGATCACCGTCTGAGTGCCAATGTTGGCACAGGGCCTAAAATCGTCTAGCCCTGTTTTAGATCATAGAGATATATTCATTATAACTCACAGTGGTTCTGTGGTACCCGTGGGGTTTATGTTTTTATAATAACTCACATTGGTTCTGTTGTACCCGTGGGGTTGGTCAGGTAATCTTTAGTGATGGGTTTAACCCACAGCAACACCATGATGAGAGGAGACAGGAAGTTGATGTGAAGTAAAGTCCTGCACAGGAAGAGACAACATGTTAATAATCTGTGATATAATACAATATAATAACATGTTAATAATCATGTTATTATATCGCTCATGCACACTGCCGCCCGCCTCGTTTCTAACGGTGGACTAAACTTACTGAGCGACCCTGTCATTGGTCAGGTTGAGCGCGTCCAGGTGCATCTGGGCCAATCGCAGCCCAGGGAAGGTGAGGAACGCCCCAATCAGAGCACAGAGCAGGGCCAGGATGAGCTTGAAGGTCAGTTTAGATATGGGACCCCTGTGAATACATAGCATATCATTAGCATGTGTAACGATTACACTTAATTTGATGATTAATCAAAACCTACCCTATAGGAGACACAGGGAGAACATGTGAGGGTATCTACCCTATAGAGCTGAGCGGTCCCGCCCTCTCGTGATGTCGCGCTTGTTCCAGAAATGGATTCCCCATTCATTTTCCTCATAGACTTTTCCAAAATGATCTATATAAAGACGATTACGCCACGGACAGACAACTCAGGTCTCAATAAATCACAACAACACACAATATCATCATCTAATTAGCAAGAAGTAAAAAAAACAGCAGTATACAACACTTTTTGTTTCATTTTTCTTCTTAGAAATTATTTGATTGTCCAAAATTGATTGATTGTCCAAATGATTTGATTGACATGATTTGCGGCCCGTGACCCCAGTTGACTTTGTCTGCGATGTGATCATCTTTATATGAATCGTTTTTGAAAAGTCTACAAGAAAAATTAATGGGGAATCCACTTCTGGAAAAGGGGCGGTGATGTGACTGCACAGCTCTACAGGGAACATGTGGACAATGTACAACCAGTTTATTAATAATACTTACTGGGACTCTAAGCCCTGATGCTCTAGGAACTGTAGAGCACTGTCTGAGAAATTAGCAAAACCTGGAAGAAAAATAAAACAATAATTATAAATATCTGAGTGTTAAAGATGAACAGACAGACAGAGACAGGCAGGCAGGCAGACAGACAGGCAGGCAGGCAAACAGACAGACAGATAGGGTGCTGTTACATGCACAGAATCTATTCGGAATATTCAGCTTGGATTTAGGGTGACCAGATCCAAACTGTTCATTTGAGGGACAGAAGAATTGCATGTGTGGGACAAGTGGGGAAAAGTGCAAATGATCAACATCTTGATGTCATATTGATGTGTGGAAATACCATATATTATTTCATTTGAGCACTGAGGCCTGTTCAGTCGTCTTGGTAATGAGGGACTGTCCCACGCAAAGAGGTCTCTTTCACCTTACATGCACAAGCATTCATTCCGAATAGATTCTGTGCATGTAACGGTGGCCACAGACAGACAGACAGACAGACAGACAGACAGACAGACAGACAGACAGGCAGACGTCTCACCACTCTCCAGGCCAAACTCCAGGTAGTTCTCTGTGACGATGAGGATGACCATGGCCTTGACGAAGAAGAAGAATCCGAAGGTGATGCAGAGAGAGCGCTCCCCTCCCTCCTCTAACCTGAAGTAATGAGCTGTCAGAGTGTACAGGATCTTACTGGAGCACAGAGGGTTAAGGATGATTATACTTGCTGTTGTTATTATTACTACATCACATGTATTAATGCTATTATTACATCACGTGTATTCATAATGCACCCCCCCCCCCCCCCTCGGCTCACGCCTTTTCTCTATAGCAGGAGTTTTCAACGTTTCTGACACAAGGGCCCACTATTTATTCAGCATTTGCGCCACGGACAACCATTTGAGGACATTTTAGCCCCACAGACCTCCAAAACTAAGGATTTCTTTTGCTTTTGTCCACAATACCAGGCTGGATTTGGCAAACAAAACTGGAAAACATACCATACCAATTTTTCTACATTCTCTAATTGTGTAGATTTGGTCTACTTCAGATGATGAGTATTTTAACTCTTGAGTGTTACGCTCTCAAAGAGTTACATCTGGTTAACCAACTTTCCATCATTTAGCCTGGGAACCACCTGGAGTGCTCTCAGGGACCACTGGGGGTCCCCGGACCACCTGTTGAAAACCCCTGCTCTATAGCTCATAATCAAATTATTATATGTATACCTCTTCCTTGCGCCTGGTGCGCCAGTGTGCATGTGCTGTCAATCAAGATCTGGGGAACACTTTTGCGCACCACAGCTGGGGCTCATATATAATTATATTGTATATGGCCAGGAACCTTAGTACACATAGAATTTCGCAAAATCCGTTCACTTCATGGGGTTAACCGCGCCGTGCCGTCCGTTTTTGGCCGGCAGATGAGCTGATCTGATCTCACCACCATGTCGTCATCCCCGGCCCCTCCCCCTACCGCCCCTCCACTGCTGTGATATGTCACATTATTTGGAACCCTGAAAGGTTGACTCCCACTACTAGGCCACAGAGGGTAATACATTAGTCCAGGCTCTCCGCTTTTGCGCGACGCGGACGAAAAATGAGCCTGGGTGTTGAGGCTACCGGTTACCATCTGGTGGCTCTACGCCTGAGCCGCTGTGGGTCTATTTTAGATGAAAAGACACATAGTTTGAGAAACACAAGGTTGTATAGTGCATAACAAGCAGGGGAGGATTATCCAACAGACACGTTGGGCCTAGGACCAAGGGCCCCTGAGCTAGGGGAGTGTCCGTGTGATCACTAAGAGGGTCTTATTATGGGCCCCCTGCTTTTAATTATCTGCAGTGTAGGCTGGCTTTGGTTTGGAGCGTTCATTCAAGCCACATAATGATATATGATATACAACAGCCTTTGTTCCAGAACATGTTTGGGAATGTTCCTTCATATTACACATGACACATGAGGAAGCAGCATTACAGCGATAAAGTAATGGAGGCTGTAAGGAGGTAGGAGGTAAGGAAGGATACATGACGAAGGACAGCACCAGCAGGCTCCAGACCAGGCTGATGTTCATCTCTCCACCAGCAGGGGGACACAGTGAGTAGTAACACTCTGTGATCACATAAACCATCACAGAGGACACCGAGAAATCTACCAACCACTGGAACTCTGGGAAGTAATGGAGCGCTGTGGAGCGAGCACAGATGACGCGCACGCGCGCACACGCACGCGCACACGCACGCGCACACGCACACACACACACACACACACACACACACACACACACAGATTATTAAAATATGTTGCCCAGATTATTAAAATAAACTGGGCGACAAAAGTTCTGAAACCTAACTTTGGGAAAATATTATTTTCTCCACCCATTTTCAGCATTTTACTCATATCAATAATATACCTTAGAGATGTGTGGAAATAATAATAAAAAAGTTCCCCACATTCTGTGGTTCCTAGAAATGGAGATTTGAAAAAAATAAGATCATTACCATGGTGAAACACAACTTGATGACATCATCACGTTGTGTTTCACCATGTTAATTCTGGAGAGCTCCAGTTCTCCCTACTGAATATTAGGGGAATGTTTTTTAATTATTTCCACACAACATCTCAATGAATATATTGTATAGATATATGGTTATATTGTACCGATACATGGTTTATGGTTATATTCTACCAATAAATGTCATATTGTACAGTATATGGTTATAGCAGACAGGTATATGGTTATATTGTACATTTACCTAGCGTGTCGACCTCAGTAATGACCTTGGTCTCCAGCTGAAGGTCGATGTCTTTAGGGATGGTCAGAGGTTTGTTGTCAATGTGACCGTTGTACTTCCTGTAACCATGACAACACACAGGAAGTGATGTAACCATGACAGCACACAGGAAATGATGCGTTAGACACAGAAACAGAAATAACCAGTCTGTCACAATTCTATGGCAGTGGTTTTCAACCTTTTTGATACCGGGGACCACTATTTACTCAGCATTTGAGCCACGGACCACCATTTGATGACATTTAAGCCCCACAGAACCCCCAATAAACAAATTGGTGGTTTCTTTTGCTTTCTTTTGCTTTTTTCCACAATTCCAGGCTGAATTTGGGAAACAAAACAGTACAACAAACAGATCAAAATGACCATTAATGTTCTACATTCTCTAGCTGTGTAGACTAAGGCTAATTTACATGATGAACTCCTGAGAGTGTAAACATGAAACGCTCTCAAAGAGTTACATCTGGTTAAGAAACTTTCCATCATTTTAGCTGGGGACCACCTGTAACCCTCTCAAGGACCACTGGTTAAAAAACACTGCTCTATGGCTCTGGAAGTAACATTTTACAACAATCACACTTGTGTGAAGTGAGGGCCTGTATGTGTATCGGCCACATCGCGCCGCCATCTAATGCGTTAACCCCTTCACCTTGGAATGACGCTATTATGCCATTGTGTTATCTTTAGCTGTTTAATAATAGCAACTCAACTTGGAATTCAGGACTAGGGATTTAACATGGTAGGACATTACAGCAGAATGCACAGCATGACTTAAAGAGGGGGTACCGTGACTTTTGTATTTTTTTCCAATGTTGTACTTGTTTAAGAGGTGACAGCATGCAAATAGACCCCTTGGTGTGTTTTTTATGTGCAATGATGTCTTCCCTTTGTATTTATGGTTTCTTCCTGGGGGCTGAACCTTTCCAGTCAAACGTGCCAATGAAAAAAAACTTTAATATAGTGACATCACATGCTCAGCCCCTCCCCTAACCCCTCCCCCTTTATCATGCAACTAAAGCTGTGGGTGTGGCTTCAGTTCAGGTGGATCTCCACCCATCACCACCCACCAGGCAAACCAGGCATACTTAATGAACTGGTAGGGTGGAATCATAAAAAAAAGTTTAACAAATCTTACTTTTCATATAACATTAATACCTGATGATCATGTTTTAGGGTAGAAAAAAGTCATGGTACTCCATCTTTAAAGTAATGTTAAACAGATAAACAGTAAATAAATGAGGGATTATTGTGAAAAAGACAGATACTAACTTCATGAATGAGTTCATAAATTTTGGAGTGCGCGCACACACACACACACACACACACACACACACACACACACACACACACACACACACACACACACACACACACACACACACACACACACACACACACACACACACACACACACACACACACACACACACACACACACACACACACACACACACACCTGTCTTTCTTCTTCTTGGGCTGTTGTTTTCCCGCCAACGTCCTCAGCTCCTCCTCTGTAGGATGCTGGTACCACTCCAGACTGCACAGGAAATTACATCACAGCACAGCACAGGAAATTACATCATAGCACAGGAAATGACATCACAGAGTCTGATGTTTCTGTTACTCTGTTTACATACAGCATTAAAGTAGACAAAATGTATTCAGAATGTATTCAGGCCTACTTCTGGGTGAGCGGAGCGGGCTAATACTCATTACTTCAGTTATACAGGTCTCTTATCAATATTAACAATAATATTCACCTGCCGCTGCACAGCAGCCATCTGGCGAAGGAGTAATGAGGGATGATTTTAGAGATGACGCTGGCCATCACCATGGTGACCACCAGCTGTACACCAATCACAGCCTGCGGTAAAGAGAGGGGGAGGAGTCACATGAGACAGAGAGACAGACAGACCAATCACAGCCTGCGGTAAAGAGAGGGGGAGGAGTCACGTGAGACAGACAGACAGACCAATCACAGCCTGCGATACAGAGAGGGGAGGAGACCGGTTTGGCATTATGATGTTCATGGTATTATTAGTTATATGAAGGAACACCTGGCACAGATAATGGTTGATAAGAGATTGAGTCTACTAGTGCTACTGATGGACATCATCTTCTCTTGTAATCCATAGAGTTTGTCTGACCAATTGAAATGACCCCTGAACAAAGTGGCATGAGACGATCAGTAGCCTAGCCTAACCTGAAATGATTTTGGCCTCGACTTTTTCGACGGCAGATGAGCTCATCTGATTGGATCTCACCAACGTGTCGTCATCCCCAGCTCCTCCCCCTACTGCCCCTCCACTGCTGTGATACGTCACATCATGTGGAGCCACTGTGGGTAACAAATTAGTCCAGGCTTTCCGTTTTCACGAAACAAGCACGAAAATGAAAGCCTGGGTGTCGAGGCTAGACAATGAGCTTCTGGAAACTTGGAGAATAAAAACTACACCAAAACCAAACAGTCTTAAACAAACATATGTATGGGGTCAATAACTCTATGGAATGCTCTGCCCAAAATATCTACAATACATAACACAATTATTTAAAGAATACCTTGCCAAATGCCAAGTATATATAACTGAACTGTGACATTTTGTCAGGATTTCTGCGGGGTCCCGTAGGATTGGGATTAATATTCCTGTGATCAGGACAGGATAGGAAGGAATGAAGATTAACAGGAGCGTGCAGGAGCGAGAGCGACTACAGATTGATCTATAGATGATAATGATCATTTTGAGCCGGTTGTGCTGCCAACCAAGAGGACAGCACTCATTTTTTGTAGATCAACTTTCAATGAGACAACACTTTTTTGACTTCTGTCAGCAACTATACTAATTAACTAACAATAAAGACAGATAAAATCAGGGATCAGGACAGGAGTGGGAGTAATTTGGAGTGGGAGCAGGACAGGATCAGGATTCATTCTACAGCAGCGGTTTTCAACCTTTTTGACTCCAGGGACCACCATTTATTCAGAATTTTAGCCACAGACCACCATTTGAGAACATTTTTAGCCCCACAGACCCCAAAACTAAAGATTTCTTTTGCTTTTGTCAATCGTCTAAGTTACGTAGACCTGGGCTAATTCACATGATGAATATTTTAACTCTTGAGAGTGTAAAAATGAAACCAAATGGACCCGCCAGGGTCCATTTGGTTTCATTTTTACGTTCTCAAGAGTTACATCTGGTTGAACAACTTAGCTGGGGACCACCTGGAACCCTCTCAGGGACCACTGGTGGTCCCCGGACCACCTGTTGAAAACCCCTGTTCTACGGAACTGGGAGAGGTCAGGGTTTTTTCTGTGGGAGTGGGATGGGACAGGAGTGGAAATCCAGTCCCATGTCAGCCTCTACTGTGAAAGTGTCCTTCTGATTTTATTATGTGACATTTTCTTTACATTTTATTATTGTCATTTTGTTCTATTTTTATTTAAACATGTATTTTTTGTTGTACATCTGTATTGTATCACTTCTGGACCCCAGGAAGACTAGAGGGGCAGTCTTGTGTCTCCAATTGAGATCCTAAACATGAACATGAACATAAACAAACAGACGTCAATAACAATCAATGATCTCCAAGAGAATATTTTGCGCACACGCACACACACACACACACACACACACACACACACACACACACACACACACACACACACACACACACACACACACACACACACACACACACACACAAACCCCCGAAGGCCAGAGCACTGATATTTACAGTAAATAATATTAAGGTATGGTTCATGCCCTGTGAATGAAGTGACGTTTGTTTACACAGCAACACACACACACACACACACACACACACACACACACACACACACACACACACACACACACACACACACACACACACACACACACACACACACACACACACACACAAGTAGTAGATCAAATACATATAAATAGCCATACACCGTGTTGGGCAGTAACTAATTAAATATTACATTACTGTAATATACCTTTTCCAGCAAGTACAGTGCAGATATTACTCTGCCAAAATGGGTAATATGTAATCTGTTACTCTGCCAAAACATGCCTCATTACTTATTACAAATGAGCTTGTTGTTGCATGATGTGAAAATAGAGCAGATTTACAAACTATCAACAGATAACAACAGAGATGTGCAGTAGTTTGTAGATCCTAATCATTCTGCACACATGACCTACACTACAAGTTGTCTCTAAACACAATGTGTTGTAAATCTCTATTCTTTAGTGGGTGGGAAGGGGGGCTGGGGGAAGTAATGAAGTTAATATATAACATATTACTCTTTGATTCAAGTAATAAGTAATGTAATATTAGTACTTTTTCGAAGGGTTGTAAGTATAGATACATATACTGTAAATAAATGATGAATCATATAAGTAAGCTGCGAACCTAACAGTAGAATATACAGTATGTGAAAGTAACTCTGTTCCATTAGATCTACTAGTCTAATGTGTTCACAACAGATATGTAACATTACATATAGATCTACTAGTCTAATGTCTTCACTACAGATATTGAACATTACAAGATCTACTAGTCCAGTGGTTTTCAACCTTTTTCATGCCAGGGCCCACTATTTATTCTGAATTTTAGCCACAGACCACCAGTTGATGTTGAGTTTATGTTTAGTCTCAATTTTAGTCCCACAATTAGTCTCAGTTTTAGTCCCACAATTTAAGACAGATAAACTGGCAAACATTGGTCAAAATAACAATTCTTCTACATTCTCATACATTCGGGGAAATTAAGTCATTCAGATGTTTAAATATAATTTAACTCTTGAGAGCGTAAAATGATACCAAATGGACCCTTGCAGGTCCATTTGGAATCATTTTACGATCTCAAGAGTTACAGATCGATAAGGGTCCATTTGGTTACCAACTGTCCATCATTTAGCTGGGGACCACTTGTCAGGGACCACTGGTTGAAAACCACTGTTCTGGTCTAATGATGGAGCATTAACTATAACTGACATCATAATGTTCAAACAATCTGTCTGTCTGCACACAGAGAATAGCAGATCTACAAGCTCACTGACACCTTATCTCACAGACTAACACACACACACACACACACACACACACACACACACACACACACACACACAAGTTAGCATGCTAGCTAAGCAACCTGCTCCATTCAATCCTAATGTGAGCTTCACTTATAAACTCACACACAATAAATAGATAAAATGGAGCTCACCATGTTGGATGATTTAAGCAGGAGGAGAGGAGGAGATCAGCGGGCTGTGAGGAGTCTCTACCCGGGGAACAGGCACTGATCAGCGGGGCTGTGGAGGAGTCTCTACCCGGGGAACAGGCACTGATCAGCGGGGCTGTGGAGGAGTCTCTACCCGGGGAACAGGCACTGATCAGCGGGGCTGTGGAGGAGTCTCTACCCGGGGAACAGGCACTGATCAGCGGGGCTGTGGAGCTCTCTCCACCCGGGGAACAGGCACTGATCAGCGGGGCTGTGGAGGAGTCTCTACCCGGGGAACAGGCACTGATCAGCGGGGCTGTGGAGCTCTCTCCACCCGGGGAACAGGCACCGTGTCTGGGCTGTTCAGCCCCTCATGGATCCATCCATCCGGATTCTTCTTCTTCTTTAAGAACTAAAACATTTTATTTTGCCTTTTAATTCTCTCTCTAGGCTCTGTATCTCTGACCATCCAGCAGTGGTGATGGTCACTTGGTCAGATCATGTGTAGATCTAAATACCAGGGGGGTGGTGAAAGATGTGTGTAGATCTGCTAGAGAATGGATCTCCCTGCCTCCATGGTCACTCTGGACAGAGCTGCTGATGCTATAATGAAGGATATTAATGTAATTTAAATCATTGTGTCTCCTTTATTCTCCCTAATGTCTCATCTCCAGACAGCAGCTCTCTGCTGTTCTCTCTCCAGGCAGCAGAATGGATCTGGAGGTTTTGCTCTGATCTAGCAGACCTCACGGCGGCTGCGCAGCGCCGCCCTGAGGTCTAGTAGATCTGCTGCCGCTCCGGCGGGGTCCTTCCTCTCAGAGCCATCTAGTAGAAGAGTTGCGACATTGAGGGGTCAGAAACTGAGCGCTTCAGCTGCTGTTCATGTAGCCCAAATAGGGACAAACTGGAGTTGGAAATACATTGTTTTCAATGAGGGCAGTGTGAATAAGCGCTGTTTTAGGGCATATGTGCGACATGACTGTTTTAAAGCAGCCTGTTGTAGAGTAACAATGTAAGACTATGTAGCCTAGTGTTTATGTTGTGTATGTGTCTAAAATAAAGGGATTTAAGATCATTAAAGCTGGACTGTTGCATGAGTCCACTGCATTCCTGCCTACTTCAAGTCTAGGACTTGTCCCTATTTGTAGTCCCATTTTAAATTAAAGAGAAGTCTATGTACAAGAGCCGCCATTGGACTGGCCCCATGAAGTGAACGGAGTTGTCGTAACTCTGTCTCTTTCTATGGCTCTACTTCCTCTCCTCTAGAGGTCACCGCTCGTGCGGGGCTGTCCGCGCATGTCGCCTGTTCAGAAATACCTGAACAGACCTGCGCAGTGACGTCACCGCCCCTGTTCCAGAAGTGGATTCCCCATTCATTTTCCTCATACACTTTTTTTTCGAAAATGGTTAATAAAAACACGATTGCGCCGCGGACAAAGCCATAACTCGGGTCGTGACAAATCATGACAAGAAACACAATATAATCATATAATATCTAATTAGTAAGACGTAGAAAACAGTTTTTTTTTGTTTCGTTTTTCATCTTAGACATTATTTGATTGTCCCAAAAGATTGTGTGTGTCATCATGACTCGTCACGACCTCAGTTGGCTTTGTCTTATTGGCTTTGTCTGCGGCGTAATCGTCTACATATGAATCATTTTCGAAAAATGTCGATGAAAAAATGAATGGGGAATCCATTTCTGGAACAGGAGCGGTGACGTCACTGCGAAGGTCTATACCTGAAACAAGCTCCGTTGAATGAGCTAGGATAAGGCCTTCAAAACAAAAGCACAGCCTCTCGCCTTAGTCAGTTATTAGAAAGAAAAAGAAACTCGCCGGTTCGAAGGGTTATCCTGCATGGCCTAATACATTAATTTATAGCTTTAATGTGCAAATTACACATTTTTGTTTAATTTACCAGGTGCTTTTAATTTGAAGGGCCCCGCCCCCCGAGCTTTATCCTAGCTCATGTATCCTACCTAAAACAACACACACACACACACACACACACACACACACACACACACACACACACACACACACACACACACACACACACACACACACACAGGCATGAATGACTGAACCCACATGGAAAGAACTTATAAAGAATATGTATGTTCATATATGTACATATATTTGGCATATATGAGACATATATGTCACATTCAGGTACATATATGTATAGAAGGTGGACATATATGAGACATATATGTCACTTTCAGGTACATATATGTATATACGGTGGACATATATGTCACATTCCGGTACATATATGTATATAAGGTGGACATATCTGAGACTTATATGTCACATTCAGGTCATATATGTATATAAGGTGGACATATATGGTTGCATATATGCCGCCTTCAGGTCCAAATATGTGTATATCTGTAGGTAAGGAGGACATATACGGCCCTTATATAGCACATACATCCCACATTAAGTCCATATGTGCAGATAAGTAGATCATACAGTTGTGTTCAAAATAATAGCAGTCTGTTTAAAAAATGAATAAAGTCCAAAATCCTTATAGTGGTTTTTATTTCCATGCATTGGGAACACTGCACATTATATTCTAAATCAAAACATGAAGAAAAAAGCAGAAATTATTTAATTACTTTACAGAAAATGAAGAAAAATGAACATTGGGCTGTTCAAAAAAGAAAATAGCAGTGTCTGCATTTTACTTTACAAACTCAAATATTTACTGTATTAACTGAAAAATATCCAAGATTAAGCATTCATGTGAATCACTAAACTAATATTTAGTTGTATAGCCACTGTTTTTGAGAACCGCTTCAGGGATCATGGATCAGTTTGGATACATCAAAATACTTGAAGAGGTCATGTTGCCTTATGCTGAAGAGGAAATGCTCTTGAAATGGGTATTTGAACAAGACAACGACCCCAAACACACCATGCAGCAAGCAGCTTCTTGGTTCCAGACCAACAAAATTAAAGTCATGGAGTGGCCAGCCCAATCCCCGCACCTTAATCCGATAGAAGACTTGTGGGGTGACATTAAAAATGCTGTTTCTGAGGCAAAGCCAAGAAATGCAGAGGAATTATGGAACGTTGTCAAATCATCCTGGCTGGAATACCTGTTCACAGATGCCAGAAGTTGGTCGACTCCATGCAACACAGATGTGAAGCGGTTCTCAAAAACAGTGGCTATACAACTAAATATTAGTTTAGTGATTCACAGGAATGCTGAATCCTGGATATTTTTCAGCTAATACAGTAAATATTTGAGTTTGTAAAGTAAAGTGCAGACACTATTTTTTTTAAACAGCCCAATGTTCATTTTTCTTCATTTTCTGTAAAGTAATTCAATAATTTCTGCTTTTTTCTTCATGTTTTGATTTAAAATATGATGATGATAAAAATGATGTGCAGTGTTCCCAATGCATGGAATTAAAACCACTATAAGGATTTTGGGGCTTTATTCAGTTTTTTAAACAGCATTATGCATATATGTAGACAAGGAGAACATACAGTAGATCCCACATTAAGACCATATACAATGGGGGAAATAAGTATTTGACACGCTGATGATTTTGTAAGTTTTCATGGTTAGAATGAAATGAGCACTCTGTCATTTTTATGGTACTTTTATTTGAACAAATAGAGACAGAATATCAACAAAAATGTCCACAAGAAAACATTTTTTAAAGGTTATGAATTAATTTTGTGTAGATCTGGGGAAATAAGTATTTGATACCCAAGCACAGTCTGACTTCGTACTTGGTGGAGAAACCTTTGTGGGCAAGCACAGTAGTCAGAAGTTTCTTGTAGTTGGTCACCAAGTTTGCGCACATCTCAGGAGGGGTTTTGGTCCACTCCTCTTTAGAGATCCTCTCCAAATCCTCAAGTTTTCGAGGGTGTTGCTTTCCAACTCGAAGCTTCTGCACCCTCCATAGATTTTCCATAGGATTAAGGTCTGGAGACTGGTTAGACCACTCCATAACCTTAATATGCTTCTTCTTGAGTCACTCCTTTGTTGCCTTGACTGTATGTTTGGTTCGTTGTCATGCTGGAAGACCGAGCCACGACCCATCTTCAGTGGTCTGGCTGAGGAAAGGAGGAAAGGATCCTTGATTGCCACTGCCAATCAGGCCTGCAAAGTGCAGGCCTGATTGTTTTTAATTGATGTGGAAAATCAGTGGAGTCTGGTATGTACCTCTTAAGTGTGCCATTCGCACATTATAACAACTTGGGAAACACGTGAAAAACAACATTATTCGTCTTTCACACATACTATGACACACATTGTGGTTAGTTCTATTTGCATTTATATTGTAGCCTATCTGTGTTGTTACAGGACAATCATTCCTTTTTTAATCTCCAGACTATGAGATAGCTATTATAGCATGTGCCAATTAAACAGATATGCATTTCTGTATTGTCTATACCAGGGGTGTAAAACTCAAAGTGATTTGCTGGGGGAGAATATGGAACAAGCATATATACAGTATGCTTATAACTTAATATGCAAAATCAACTAAAATGAGAAAACATCAATGTCATATTACATACACATATGTGAAAAACAACATTATTCGTGTTTCACTCATACTATGACACAAATTGTGGTTGATTCCATTTGCATTTACATCGTATTCCTTTTTTTAATCACTAGACTATGAGATGACTATTATAGTATATGCCATTTAAACATTTCTGTATTGTCTATACAGAATTGTATTGTATTTGTATTTGTATGTTAAAAATGGGAAAATAACAGGAGAAACAGTGCCCCCTCTGGTCTGGAAACAGCACTGCTTATCCTTGCTAACTCCCCCGGCCAACTCTTATCCTTGCTCATTCAACCATTTGTGACTTGGCTGTACTTGAGAGCCTATAACTTTTTAAAATACACCTCTCCTGCTTAGCGGAGAGTAGGGTGTTGTAGAGGAGGTCTGCCCGGACGTGTGGATATGCGTCACTTGTTGATACGAATAGCCGTCTTTGCCCCAGCGGCCAGTCTGAGTTTGAAATTTTGCCATTTTTGACATTTGACCTTACAAAAGGCCTATAACTTTTAAAATAAACCTCTCCTGCTTAGCGGACAGTAGGGTGTTGTAGAGGAGGTCTGCCCGGACGTGTGGATATGTGTCACTTGTTGATACGAATAGCCGTCTTTGCTCCAGCGGCCAGTCTGAGTTTGAAATTTTGCCATTTTGACCTTTGACCTTACAAAAGGGCCTATAACTTTTTAAAATAAACCTCTCCTGCTTAGCGGACAGTAGGGTGTTGTAGAGAAGGTCTGCCCGGACGCGTGGATATGCGTCACTTGTTGATACGAATAGCCGTCTTTGCTCCAGCGGCCAGTCTGGGCTCGAAATTTCGCCATTTTTGACCTTTGACCTTACAAAAGGGCCTATAACTTTGTAAAATACACCTCTCCTGCTTAGTGGAGAGTAGGGTGTTGTAGAGGAGGTCTGCCCGGACGTGTGGATATGTGTCACTTGTTGATACGAATAGCCGTCTTTGCTCCAGCGGCCAGTCTGAGTTTGAAATTTTGCCATTTTTGACCTTTGACCTTACAAAAGGGCCTATAACTTTTTAAAATAAACCTCTCCTGCTTAGCGGACAGTGGGGTGTTGTAGAGGAGGTCTGCCCGGACGTGTGGATATGTGTCACTTGTTGATACGAACAACTGTTTTTGTCTAGTGTCCATTTTGTCTGAAAATTGAGTAAAAACAGCAAATCTACAAGCTTAAAACACACCCCATTACGTTTTGAGCTTGTAGATCTACTTTTTAATATCCTACATGTATATAGCGTGCCCCATACTAGCACTTTTTCAATAAATCTATGACATTTAAAAGACCATAATAATTACAAGAAGTCGCGCTTTTATTTTGAAGGCCTTATCCTTGCTAACTGGCAGCGGCCATTTTTAATCCTTGCTAGAAAAACGGACCATCTTCTTCTTCCTCTTGTAGACGCAACATCCGGTCAGCTCTATCAGGCGTGACGTAGCAATGCAAAAAATAAATTGCTTTGCCCATTGTTATACACTGTGAAGTGCAATAATGTTTACAACAGTAATTACCTTGCTTTGCAATTTCCTTTTTCTTTTTATTCTCTTTTATAACCGTTGGGCTACGTTACGTCACATCCGGTTAAATAAATATAATATTTATTTACTCTGAGGAGCAAGTCTGGGACCAGCGCGCGAGTCCCGCTTTTTTTATAGTCTCGCGTGTTCTACAGATGAAACATATGAGCGAGTCAACGCGAGATTTTTATTTGAATGAGCGCCGGCCAGGAGAAGACCGAGAAGACAGGATCGTCAAAACAGTGGAGAAATGTATTGTTTTTAAAATGTTTGCGTTAATTGTGTTTGAAAACGAGCCATTGAAAACGAATTTCTTGCTGAAGGGGAACTAGTTGGACCAATACTGGTGGAATGGCGTGAAGGTCGCAAGAGAAACAAGGAGGCGCCTTGGTCAATATACTCTGCAAATGTTCAAAGTGTTGCATGTAAGTGGACATTTCTCTCATTGCTGTTACATAGTCGGTGTTATGAACCATGGCATGAATGACAGCGTGAACAGAATCACAGCTGTGGTTCAACTTTTTAACATTGATAACAAAGCTTGCGCAACGTCTTTCCCTACTAGTTTAATTAGGCTTATATGATCTACCAGGCTACTGTTTTCACGATTTTAATTCAATGAATCTCAATCAAGTAGTCTAAAGATTGCAATGTATCCCGTTAAAATAATCTATATGTGGCAGTGCATGTAACTGACACGGCACACCCCCTGTTTGAAAGGTCTGACGATGACGAACGAAGCAAAAATAATGCAGACTGCACTGACTGTGACGAGATAAAACGGCTATCTATGATGACTAAAATACGACGAGACGTTTGTGGCTTATGGTTGACGTGACGAGACGACAATGTAGTGGATTGACGAAAAGGTTTCAAAACCGCACTACGCACACCGTCACCGCTTGTTGCAACTGAATCAAAGCAATGAAGCAGTCTCGAAGTCTCCCTTCTTCACTAGATCAGAGCCATCTAGTAGAAGAGTTGCGACATTGAGGGGCCAGGAACTGGGCGCTCGAGCGCTGTTCATGCAGCCAGAACAGGGACAAACTGGTGTTGTAAATGCGTTTTCAACGACGGCGGCGTAAATAAGTGCTATTTTATGCATGTTCTCAACATGTAAACGGTATTGTACCGATTTAATTTCATTAATGCATTTCTGATGCATTTCTGCCTACTTCAGGTTCCGGACTTGTCCTCATTCTCTATTCAAGTCTAAGTAGAAGAGACGCCATTGAGCTGGCCCTATGGATTGGACGGAGTTGTCGTAACCCAAGTTCCACAGTGCGTGCGAACCAACCCCCCCCCCCCCCCCCCCCCCCCACCCCACACACACACACACAGAGCTGGCGTCGTCGGAACGGACACTGTTACTTCAAGGACTGATGGCCTACTCGGCCTATGGCTCTAGTCTAGCTCACCATAAACTGAAGAAACAGCACAGGGAGGATTTATTTGTAAGTAGCCTAGAGCAGGGCTAGGGATCTAGGGCATGGGGGAAATGCCCCCCTAAATGCCCAGACTGCCCCACCAAACACGATGGCATGCAAAACCACCCCAAGATATTTCAAATCAAAGTGCTTATAATTAAAATGATGTTATAACACTACGACTGCTACTAACTAACTACAGCTGTGTCACCACTAAACCAACAGAGTTTTCTGTTTTCAATGATGAAATGCTGAGTCAGACCTTTAGCTTTATGCATGCTGCGTGTCTGTTGCAACTTCAACAACAACTGATGTTGTTATTGATGCCCCCCCCCCCCCCCCCCCCCCCCTAAAACTTGAGTTTGAGACCCCTGCTTATGATGAATAATAACTACAACAGTACACACACTTGTTTTTCTATTCCCTGAAAAGTACCTACTAGCTGCAGAGCAGAGTTCAGCCCAGAACAATGTGAAGCCCTGACCAAGACTCTGCCAACCTCTGAGAAGTACAAGGTTAGTTTACAGTATTCTAAAGCAATCATTTCTATCAAAAGCCCTTGAAGATGATGAAATTTGATTAATTAAGGATTACTGTGATAATGCTAAGCTCACATACAGGCAGGCTTATGTCACACACACAATTCACTAGTACCAACCCCCCAAAATTGTAGAAGAAGAAGAAGATTAACAGTAGTAACCAGCCTGTTACCTCCCAGAATTTTCAAACACTACTGGGCATCATGTAGCCATAGCATAGCTGTAAATGGGAGGTACCAAAAGAGATGTTAAAATATTTTACATATTCTTGTTATATCGTAATGAGAGCAGTATCATTGCATACATACATATACATGCATTACTACCAGTCATTCCACGATTACACTGTATCTTAGGTCTGTCACGATTACACTGTATCTTAGGTCTGTTCTGATCCCTATGTGTTTATGTGAGGTCTGTTGTCTCTGATGTCTGCAGTCTGTGAACCACCTAAAATGTATTGAACGTGACCCCTCAGATCTACGGCTGCTGGGTGCTGGCTGGAGCGTTTGCAGATTTCGCTAATGGTCTTGAAATGATTGGCAAAATTTCCGCTTCTCTCCTTGATCTGTCCCTGAACAGAATACCATTCACTACAATGAAATGACTAAAGACCTGTAAGTACTTGTATCCACTTGAGGAGTAAAAGTTTCATTTTGCTTACTCAAATGACAATCTTATAGATATCACTACGTAGGTTCACAGCTGTGTGTGTTTGCGTGTGTGTGTGTGCGTGTGAACGCGCGCACGTGCATGTGTACAATGTGCATGCATGTGTTTGTTTTTGTGTGTGTTGTCATCCAGAAATGGCAAATGTGTGAGACGCTCTAGTGAAGCCACTGTGGTGAACAGAGTGCAGCTCTCACTCTGCGTGTTGGTGAATTTGGTGAGTTCCAGACTATAAAAAATAAGATAAGATATAGGATATATAGTCTATGCATAATTGCACTTTATCTAGGAAGGATTGTTAGTCAGTTTTTTTTAAATTTTGGTGTAATTTGTCATGTAATCCCAGGTGGGATTGAAGGAAATGGTGACATGACACAGATATAAAAATGTAATTGATTTAATTGATTGAATGATTAAGCGATTCATCAATTGATTGAATGATTGATTAAATCAATATAAGATAATATAGCGATTAAATGAGGTGAAATGAAATTACATTTTATACAGACAAATCAGTTCTGAATTAACCATTAAGCATGTTGCAATGTTGTAAATTGCATTCAATATTTGGTGGTGTGGTTCTACTCCTGTCATATTCTCTAGATTACATAGAGATAGATAGATTATCTTAAAACCAGCATCTGATATCACAGATCCCCCAGATATCATAAGATAGAGAAGAATCATTGACACATTGAAATCTTTGTGTGTGTGTGTGTGTGTGTGTGTGTGCATGTCACTGTGTATGTTTGTGTGTGTGTTTGCATGCAATCCAGTAAAAGAAGAGGATGGTGCACAGTCTAAGTATACTACAGATGCAGATGTGGTCTTCTACAAGACCTGTCCTAACTGTCTGGTCAGAATCTACAAAGCAACCTACTCTGGACAAGAGGCACGAGTTCTCTTCTTCCACAGTAAGTGACAGACCTACACATGCACATGTTTGTTGCCTGGTACAGAGACTGCTAGTCCTGACTCTTGCCTTGAGTAACGCGTGTGTGTGTGTGTGTGTGCGTGTGCGTGCGCGTGTGCGTGCACGTGTGCAGGAAGAGAAGGACAACACCTGGAAGTTGAGAAGCTGTTAGCTTCTGAAGAACACATGAAGAAATGGGCCAAATGTCTGAAGTTCAGTGTAGATCCTCACTGCCTGTATGATGGGAAGGCTGGTATGTATCAATAACATACTCGGGCCAAAGGCAAGAGCTTATGCTTTCACCACTGTCTGTCCTAGTGTGTCATAGAGATGTACACACAAATTGAGATTTCTTTCATTGAGTAAAAGGGGGGAAATTACTGTTATCATTATGTCCCTATAATGGTGATGTAAAAGGTCGTTACAGTCTGTCTGTGGGTTTTATAAATATTTCAAGGTGTACTAGGTAACTTTAACTGGTGGTCTTGCCGGTACTGCAGTTTTCAGATTTGTTCGTTAGTTTTTAGTTTTACATTTTCCAGCATTCCTTACACTTTAAGTCACATTTTGATTATAATTGTTATTGATTATAATTAAAAGTAATATCTATATGCTTGTGATAATAACTACATTGGATCCATCGGAACAAACATTATTTTTTATTTCCTGAATAGAAACTCCAAGCTGCAGAGCACAGCTCATCCCAGAACAATGTGCACCTCTGACCAAGACTCTGCCAGCTTCTGAGAAGAACAGGGTTAGTTTAGTGTTTGCTATCTAATTTCCAATGTGTAATACTGTATTCTGTCTGATGCCTCGTATGCGGTAAAGCATAGCTGCTGCTTTACAGCAATGGCAGTTAAAGGTAGGGTAAGTAATTTGAAATCCATCGTGTAGTACCAGCCTGGTGCGCCCAAGAGTAGCTACACTATCTGAACCAGCTGCTCGATCCTGATTGGAGGAGAATTCACCCTCCACCTGGGGAACTTTTATTAGCTCCTCTGCTAACGTGGGGGGGGAAAATCCATATATGGTCTGCACACCTTATAACAGAGCATTTTAACAGAAAAAAAATAGGGTGGTATCTGACAAAAGTGAAATCACTTCCCCTACCTTTTAAGAAATATGTTTAAAAAAATGTCCTTGTGAATGGAATTGTCAAGCAGATTGCAGGTTATTTGTTTTGCTTTCAGGGGGTAATTCCAGACCCTCTAGCATTCAGGAGTTGTAGCTCCAGAGGGCAGAGCACAGGGACAGGTGAAACCATATGCATTGATACTAGATACCATTCCATTATTAAACTGTATTTGAGGTCTTGTTATCTCTGGTCCCTGTGTGTTACTATGTCAGTGCTCTGTATGTGAGGTCTGTTGTCTTTGAACAACCTAATGAAGTACTACTACTACCACTACTAAGTACTACTAAATAAAAGGCACAATGTGACTCTTCAGATCTACGGCCAGTGGGTGCTGACTGGAGCGTATGCAGATTTCCAGGCGGGTTTCGAAATGATTGGCAAGATTTCCACATCTTACCTTCATCTGTCTCTGAAGGATGACAAGAATACCGTTCAGTACCATGAAATGAACACATACCTGTAACCACTTTCCAGTGCTTTCTTAAATGACAATTCTACACACATCAAGACATACGTTTTAGTTCATTGTGTGTGTGTGTGTGTGTGTGTGTGTGTGTGTGTGTGTGTGTGTGTGTGTGTGTGTGTGTGTGTGTGTGTGTGTGTGTTCATGCAGAAATGGTAAATGTGTGAGTCGCTCTAGTGGTGCCACTGTTGTGGATGGAAAGAGTACAGCTCTCACTCTGCGTGTTGGGGAATTTGGTGAGCCTATATAAAGATATAAGATATATTATACTGCATATAGTATTCATGTGTACAGTATCTATGTGGTATGTACAGTATAAGGCCGGATGTCATACCATCAGGAAGGATTGTTGTCAGCTGTTTTCTTTTTGTGTAACATGTCATATAATTATATACTGTAGAGTAGGTCTAATGAAAGGTCTTACTGAATTCATTCCTCCAACATAAGATGAATGAATAAATGAAATTAACCATTTATTGAGTTTAATGGTGTGACTTTACTCCTGTCAAATACTGTGTAGAATATCTTAAAACAGAACTTGAGATACAGTTATTGACATTAAAGTGTGTGTTTGTGTTCTAGTGAAAGAAGAGGATGGTGTACAGTCTAAGTATACTGCACATGCAGAAGTGGTATTCTAACAGACCTGTCCTAACTGTTTGGTCAGAATCTACAAAGCAACCTACTCTGGACCAGAGGCACGAGTTCTCTTCTTCTACAGTAAGTGTGTCTGTCTGCAGAATGCGTTTTTTGTTTATTTTCAATAAGGTCACAACATCAACTGCGTGTGCAGGTGCGTGTGCGCGTGATTATAGGAAGAGAAGGAAAACATTTGGAGCTTGAGAAGTTGACCGCTTATGAAGAATCCATGAGGAAACAAGCAGAATGCCTTAAATTCTTACCAGAGTCTAACTACATGTATGGTGGGAAGCCTGGTATGTTTTTATTGTTATAATCTGAGCAGTACTTTGCCCACCCATACACTCCCATCCATGGGCCAAGGATATGGTGGCTCATTGTTGAGGCCCCGAAATTTTCACATCAGCCTAATGATGGCAGTATAACAGGGTCTTTAATGTTTTGGCCTATAACTCTTGAACTGTAGAAACCATGACACATTTCCAAAATATGGATGACATGTTGAAAGTGTTTACTTTTGTTTGTAGGTGATTTTCCTAAATATTTAACCAATCGTATGTGTACTATATGACGAATAATAACTACAACAGAACACACACTTGTTTTTTTTTTGACAGTCTAGGTTGGCTTAGGGTTGACGACAGAGTCCAACATCTCGCAATGGGTCTGGTCCGCAAGATTCGATACTCTACCAAAATACCCTTGTACCTCTCCAAATACTTCCTAAATGTCAATGAGGTTCACTCCCACAACACCAGAGGGAGTGCCACTAACCATGTTCAACCCAGATTTGGCACAAACAAGGGACTTAATTCCTCCCCTCATATGCAACCAAAATGTGGAACTCCCTACCAAGTCATTAAGAGTTGTGAATCCCTTGACTCCTTCAAAACCGCTCTCAAGGGCCACCTACTCTGCTTCGAATGGCTGCAATTCGAAACTGGCCTCTGTAAAACAAAATTGTATATAAACCCCCCCCCCCCCTCCCCTCTTTGTACATTTCTCTTTTCCCTTTTTACCTCCACTATGATTTTACCTCCATGATCTGCTGCTTCTGACTTCACTGAAGTAGTTGTTTTGTATGTATTTGGATGCCTTAATGAAATGAACAAGTTGGCCACTATTGTAAACAAGTGTATGCTTAACTAGTGTGTCCAATCAGCTCTGTCAGATTTGATGTAGTCGTACTTGAATTGTACTGCAATTCTCCAAGCTGTTATCAGTTTTGTTGCAGTGTGTACTTGACTTGTACTGTAACTCTCATCTCTGTCAATAAAAAAATCATTCATTCATTTCTTTTTTTCTTTTCTTTTTGAAAAGTAACTACTAGCTGCAGAGCAGAGTTCACCCCAGAACAATGTGAACCGCTGACCAAGACTCTGCCAGCCTCTGAGAAGTACAAGGTTAGTCTCATATCTACTGTAATCTAATCACTAGTTTATCATTAATCTAAATGGTAAATGGTGCATTTATATATAAAGGCGCTATATAAATGCACCATTTACCACACATTCATACACTGATGGCGGCATAACCATGCAAGGCACAGCCAGCACATGAGGAGCAATTAGGGGTTCAATGTCTTGCTCAAGGAGCCACTGCCACCCCTAGTCTAATTCACTAGTGCCACAAAAATGGTAGAAGAAGAAGGAAAAAAGCAAAACAGACAGACAGACATTAGAAGACAGCATGCATCAGTCAGAGGGATATTAGGCCCATACATACAGCCTTCTAATGTGTGCTGTGCTCTCTATTAATGAATGTTTCTGAACACTCTGGGGGAGGAGGGATGATTGGAACTTTGTCCAGAAGACCTGCTCATCCACTGCTGCTGTGGACATGCAGCCAGAAGATTAACAGCAGTAGTAACCAGAATATCCCCACAAATTTCAAACACTACTAAAAATTCAGTAGCCATAGCTAGCTGCAAAAATAAATCTTAAAAATAATTTAATGTTATATTCTTGTTATAATGGAATGAGAGCAGTATATCACTGCATACATCATACATGCTGCATTAGGCTACCAGTCAGTCATTCCACGATTACACTGTAGGCTACAGTATCTGAGGTCTGTTCTGAATAATACCTGTGTTTTGTTAGTTCACTCTATGTGAGTCATTTGAGTGAATTAAGTCTGATGTCTGCAGCCTCTGAACCACCAATAAAATGTATTGAACGTGACCCCTCAGACCTATGGCTGCTGGGTGCTGGCTGGAGCATTTGCAGATTTCACAGCGGAAATGATTGCCAACATTTCCGCTTCTCTCCTTGATCTGTCCCTGAACAATGACAAGAATACCATTCACTACAATGAAATGACCAAAGACCTGTAAGTACCACTTAAGGTGCAAAAGTTATTTTCTTGTTTACTCAAATGGCAATTTTGTAAACGTGTGTGTGTGTGTGTGTGTGTGCGCGCGCGCGCGCACGTTTGAATGTGTGCAATGTATGTATGTGATTTTTTTTTGTGTGTTGTCATCCAGAAATGGCAAATGTGTGAGTCGCTCTACTGAAGCCACTGTGGTGAACAGAGGGAGTACAGAATTGCCTGCAGGGTCTTCGCACGAAGGAGACACCTCTGCACAATCTTTGCAGGTGAGTAATGTGTTTCACTGAAGGACAGGTACATGGGTATTTTGGTAGTTTATTAAATCTTGTGGATTATACCAAATGCAAGGTGCTCTACTCTCCGTTATTGACCAGTCATCATTGACCAGTCACCAAGAGGTACCAAGAGGTGCAGCCCAGAGCTATCTGAAGACAGAGTTCTGACATTCCCGTCACTTCCATGTTAAGGTCTAAACTGCGGCTGCTCACATTGATGAAATTAATGGGGTTTAACAGGGACCAGCAGACGAGGAAGGAAAACCTCATGTATTAATGGCTATAACCTCCTACGAGCCAGCACCTTAGGAGGTTCAATGTCTGGGGTTCAATGTCTTGCCCATGGACACTTAGACATGAGGAGCTAGCATTTGAAACGCCAATCCACGGATCATTGTACGACCTGCTCTTCCTCTTAAGCTACATTTTAAACTTGAATTTTGATCATTAGAATTTCGTATTATCCTCAACTTTGCTGCTCTGCTTTTAGACCTCCTGGAATAATGTGTTCTCTGTTGACAATACCTTGACCCTTGTTGCTTTCTCAGGTCATGGCAGCAAAGTAATACTGCTGCAGTAAAAGTGCTACAGCAGGTTTTGATCTGAATGCAAAAATGAATCTATATAATGCTTAAGCAGTTCAGTTATATTCAATGTTAATGCATTTTTCTAGTTTTTTAAGCCTCGATATAGAGATGCGCAGTGACGTCACCGACCCTGTTCCACTAGTGGATTCCTCTTTCATTTTCCTCATAGACTTTTCGAAAATGGTTTATAAAAACACGATTGCGCCGCGGCCAAAGCCAACTCGGGTCGTGACAAATCATGACAACAAACACTATCGTCATATAATATATAATTAGGAAGAAATAGAAAACGGCAAGACTCTTTGTTTCTTAGAAATTATTTTATTGTCCCAAAAGTTTGTGTGTGTCCTCATGATTCGTCATGACTCGAGTTGGCTTTGTCCCCGACGTAATCATCTTGATATCAATTATTTTTGAAAAATGAATCGGGAATCCACTAGTGGAACAGGGGCGGTGACATCACTGCGCATCTCTATACTGTGGTTGTTCAGAAAGTCTGTTTATAAAAATGGCAGCAAATTAACCGAGGTTAATATATAGTGATACAATTCTTGTTAATATTAATCTGAAAAGTTTTGTCATGTCACTATTCTTTTAAAGATAAAGTCAGTGCCAACTTCTACCCCTTATCCGGGGCGTGTTATGTGTCCAGAGAGCTCCAGACCTTCAGGTCCCGAGCTTCCTGAAATTGAAGCCCCTCCAAAAGTAAGCACATTATGTCAGTGCACATGAAATAGCTATCAGTGACAATCGTATCTTTTTTTGGTTAAAATAAAACGGTTGCATTATAGCAGAGCCCCCTTGTGTTCATTGGAATACCTGTATAATTATTATGCAGTGCCAGATACATGTAAACTAAATTAGTCAGCAAATGGACACTAAATGAACACTAACTGGTAAAATATGTATACACAACCGTAATTTTCAAGGTGGATTTTTCGGTGTACATTGATTCTACTGGGGACTGCCAGACATCCTGTTGCCATAAATAACCCATTTGGAGTTTCACTATTGACAATGGGAAGGTTCCATTTGAATCTGCTGATGGTCCCCAAATCCAACTGGCTTTCTAAATGTGTTAAAACGTTCATATTTTCCAGGTCGAAATCCTGAAGGGATCAGCCGTGCTTTGCAACAGGGCAACTTGGATGGCCGCCAGTAGCAGTAAAACCTGCACACAAATGGTCCGACAACTCCTGACAGAAGTCTTCTCCATTGAGGAGCTAGTGGAGAGCAACCTCAGTGGTAATATATTTATTTATGTCTCTTCAATCCATTATTATTGCAGAATTAAGAGTTGGACCTGCTTGGGATAGTGTATTTCTGGTTGCATCTCCAAACATAAATCTGATATATTGCTTAAGTGAAACATCATATAGTTAAATACTTCAATTGCACTGAAGTATTTCAGGTCTAAATGGTTCATCATCAGTCATGTAATTTCACCATATGCTTTTAGTTAAATGCATGTCTTATGACTAATTATTACATGGCTTGGTTTAATGCTTTATTCTGATTGGTCAGTTATCTCTGCTAACAGACCTCTGCATAATCAAACTCTCTGACCACTTGAATATTGCTGCCCTTAAGTTTCACGCTGACCGTGTGAAACCTAAGGGCAGTAATATTCTTATTCAATACTTTTGTCTTGTTTCTTGTTTAGCTGTCTTTTGAGCATCTATTTTTTGTGTCTATCTTGGTTAAATGTAAGTCACTCTGGATTAAGAGGGACTGCTAAATGCATAAATTGTAAATTGGGTCAACTGACTTCTTATTCTCGTCCTTTTATTTGGTTATATGTAGAAGTCACAATGAAGAAATTCCCGCAGTCGTCCAGGGGGCAGCTAGGATCAGTCATCAATGGTAAGCTGACGGAGCTGAGGCGGTCCCACAACAAGTAATAATATTGGCATAATTAAAATGAAATAATGTTTAGTCACAGGCTGTTGATACTAGTGTTGTAGTTCTTGAGACATTGTCTTGTCTTGAATCTCGTCTCGAGACCAGTCTCAAGACAATTTTTCATTGTCTCTGTCTTGTTTTTGTCTCACTTTGTTTTGTCTTGGTCTTGTCTCGACCTTGCGGCTCTCCACTTCATTTGTCTTGTGGTCTCGTTGTGTTCTTGCATAATTTTGTCTTGGTCTTGTCTCGACCTCGGAGCCATTGTCTCGGGTCTTGATCGCCAACAAGACCTCTCGAGACAAGACAATGCAAAGGAAAAGTTCTATTCATTGTGCGGAGCGAGGACCCATTAATTAAGACAGCTGCAGGCACAAATATACTTTTTTCTTCTGTAAATATTGAAAAGAAACAAGACAGACACTGGTATGTTTCTGATTAGGTTTTTTTTAATATTAATATCAACCATATCACCCCAGCCCTATTATATTAATAGTAGTTTTGTTTAATAATGTAATGGTGAACGGGAGCAAAACCATCAAATTCAGTGTTACTAATAATAGAAGATTGAAAATCATTAAGAACGTTATGTTAAAATGGGCATGGCAAGACTAGGTCTTGGCCTCAGTCTTGACCAGTCTTGGTCTTGTCTTGTTCTCGGCCCCTCTAGGTCTTGGTCTTGTCTTGTGCTTGGCTCCGCTAGGTCTTGGTCTTGTCTTGATCTCGACCCTCTAGGTGCTCGTCTCGTCTCGATCTCGTCTCTATCAAGTCCGTGGTTGTCTTGGTCTTGTCTTGGTCTCGATTTAAGTGGTCTCAACTACAACACTAGTTGATACATTTCATTGGATGGCCTTGAGTGCGCCACATAATGGCCAAACTTGGTATAACCCAGGGGTCGGCAACCCAAGATGTTGAAAGAGCCATTTTCGACCCAAAATTAAATTCAAAATCTGTCTGGAGCCGCATTTTATTATTTTTTTCCTGAGAGTGTGCAAATGGACCCTGGCAGATCCATTTGGTTCCATTTGCACACTCTCAGAAAAAAAGTTCCTCAAAGAAAAATCATTAACATGGTGAAACACAACCTTTCTTCAGAAATGGAGTTTCTAAAAAAAAAATAATAATAAAGGAGTTTTACAGAACTCCATTTCTAGTCCACACAACATCTCTATGGTATATTAATGACATAGTAAACTGAGTAAACCTTTGAAAATGGGTGGTTCAGATTGAAAGCTGTGGAGCTTTCAATCTGAACCACCACTGATAACTGCTGGGCTTTTTGACATGGCCAAGTGCTACTTTAACTTGCAACTGTCAGACAGCGCAATGCGTTTTGGGTGACTGAAATGTTTATATTATTTTGCTGCGGATCACCACTGTGTGTGTGTGTGTGTGTGTGTGTAATAATGCTACAGCCACTGAGCCACTAGGCTGTGTTCTGGAGCCGCAGGTTGCTGACCCCTGGTATAACCACACCGACTCAGGCTTAATGTCCACTAAACAAGCATGGAACTCCCCTTGACAATAAATTGATGATTTTATGTTATGATGCGATTGTAGCTTGTTTCTGAACTGCCTCTTATCTTTTATCCAAACAGATTCAGGGAGGACCTGGAGCGGAACTAAACTACACTGGGGCAAGATGGGCCGCGCACACACTCTTTTCTTTTTTCTTATATTTTTTCCATAGGGAAGGAGTTTGTGGTCTAATAAAAGTTAATAACCCCAAAAACATTGCTGAGGTCTTAATTCTTTTCTGACATATCTGCATATATTTGATTCAGAAAGGTAAAATGGTAAGTATTGTCGACATACTATAGGATAACCTTTACCATTTATGTTTATATATATGTTTCATATATGCACATACATGTTACATATATGCACATACATGTTACATATATTTTTCATCTATGTACATATATGCATAAGTTCATATATGAAATGCCCTAATTTCATATGTCGGCCATATATGTTTCATATATGATCGACATATATGTCATATATGAAATTTCGATTTTTTTCATATAAGTGACATATATGTCTCACATATATAAAACATATATGTACATATATGAGAAATGCCCCAATTTCATATATGTACATATATGTCGATCATATATGGCCGACATATATGTGGCTTATATGTTAGACATACATGTCTAACCTATATTTTTTATATAAGTTCTTTCTATATGGGAATGCCGTCACCCTGTGGTGATAACAGCACATTACACAATACATGTTTTTTAAACAATAATGAACTTTAACTAATATACAGCGTTTATAATGAGACTGAGACAATAATTATTATAATGTTGAATGGCTTTATCTGTAACCAAACATATCAGGCCTAGGGCCTTCCTTTACTTGTAGAAATTAATAATACAAGAAAAAACAAACAAAAAAAAAAAACAATGGTCCTTAATTATTATGTGTTCAATTCAAGAACTTGCCTCTGAGCAGATGGAATAGTCAATGGCGGAACGCCCTAGTCATGAAGACCAGTGTTGTGCAATATTACTATAGGAGAGTAATATCTTTACTTTACTTATGGTCCCTTAGAAAAAGTAATATTACATTACTTCTGTAATGTCTGTTTAACTTTATTTTATTTTTTTGCTGAAAAAGGTAATATTATAGTAATATGTAATATTTAATTAGGTACTGCCCAACACTGTGGTCGACTGCAATTCAAAATTGGCCTCCGTAAAATCTGATTCCCCTACCCTCCCCCTTTTTCCACTCACTAAAATGATGTTACTACTATGATGATTTTCTGCTAAGTGAATAGGCTATGTCTAAATGTGTTGATGGAATTAACATGGTGGATCCTATTGCCAACCAGTAGCAATGGTGTCATCCACTCACAGTTAAACTTAAGGTAGAATTAACCGGAAGCAGTGGTCTTTTTTTTATTATGGGTCCCACCGGATTTTCTGGCACTGGCACATAGGGTTTCTGAACCAATCAGAGCATGCATCCCTTCAGGCAATGGGAGAGAGAGGGGAGAGTGCTCTACTCTGAGCTCTACCACACATGACACATTTCATCACCGCTAAACCCCTTATTCCTTAACTTCTTTGCCTTTTTAAACTATTAAAAAAAAAGTTTTTCAATAATTAAAATGGCCAGTCTGCAAGCTAACAATGTGTCAATAGATTGGCATGTTGAACTATTCCAAAACGTTTGTCAAAATAGTAAAAAAAAAAAAAAAAAAAAAAAAAAAAAATAAGGGCTTTAGCACGTAACGAAAATGGAGTCCTATAGACCAGGTTTTCAACAGGTGGTCCGGGACCACCAGTGGTCCCTGAGAGGGTTCCTGGTGGTCCCCAGGCTAAATGATGGAAAGTTGGTATTTTACGGTAACCAAGTGTAACTCTTGAGAATGTAAAAATGAAACCAAATGGACCCTTGCGGGTCCATTTGGTTTCATTTTTACACTCTCAAGAGTTAAAATATCTATCATCTGAAGGACTGTTTAATTAAGAAGTCTGACGCTGTTCTGTTTGTAAAATCCAGCCTGGAATTGCGAACAAAACTAAAAGAATTCTTTAGTTTTAGGTCTGTGGGGCTAAAATGTCATCAAATGGTGGGCCGTGGCTCAAATGCTGAATAAATGGTGGTCCCTGGAGTCAAAAAGGTTGAAAACCACTGCTATAGACTCTACATTTACAATCGGCGCTCAGCTCTGCCACTTTACTGCTATGTGACTTATTTCTACCATGTTCAGATATATATTCTAACGTGATGATTGAGTTTAAACCCAGGATACACTGTCTGGATGCCAGAATGGGATGAGTATTTCTGACAGTAATCACAGGCACCTGTGTTTGTGGAGGACAAAAACAACAGGTCAGTTTAATTTCTATTAGATTTTATTGTTGTAGGCCTCATGATGTCATCATCCTGGGAGGAAGCAGAACGTAATATTATGCACATTAAAAAAAATCAAATTAAAATATTCACATAGGACAAAAGTTGGGGTCATTTATTATAATAATACTGATTGCATTATTTCGTTTTTACTACATAAGTGGCAAACACTAATTCGCAATTCAAAAAAACTATTCACTATATTTGACTACTCACTGTAAATCATACCTGGGCATCATGTGGCCCGGGGGCCAAATGCGGCCCTTTGGCTGACTCTGACCGGCCCGGGGACCACCAGTGGTCCTTCAGAGAGTTCCAGTTAGATATGGAAAGTTGGTTAACCAGATGTAAATCTTTGAGAACGTAAACATTAAAGACAAATTAAACATGAAAAACAAATGGACCCTTGCGGGTCCATTTGGTTTCATGTTTACACTTTCAAGAGTTAAAATATTCAACCTCTGAATTAGCCCAAAGTCTACCCAATTAAAGAATGTAAAAGAATGGTCATTTTGAACTGTACAAAAACGAAATAAATCTTTCCGTTTTGGGGTCTGTGGGGCTAAAATATCTGGTGGTCCTCTGTGGCTCAAATACTGAATAAATAGAGGGCCCTGGTGTCAAAATGGTTGGTCTTACTCTTACCTTTATCTTCAAATTAAATTAATACTATGCAGACTTTAGTTCAGCCTTTAGTCTTGTCTCTCCACAATATTTTATGTTTCTCATTTGGCCCCTTGGGAAAAATAATTGCCCAGCCCTGCATTTCACTATGTCATTAATAATAAACCTTAGAGATGTTGCTGAAATGATAAAAAAAAAAAAATAAAAAAAAAATAAAATAAAATAATAAATAAAATAAAAAGAAACATGCTGTGTTTCCTAGAAATGTAGAAATCAGACCTCCATTTCTATGTGGGGATTTTCTTATTATTTCCACACAACATCTCTAAGGTATAATATTAAAATGGTGAAAATGGGTGAAATTCGCCTTGACCAAAACATCTATTCAACTATTCAACATAAAGCTATAACTATTATGCAATTCACCAAACAGTTTGTTTTAGGAAGTTTAAAAGGTATTCTCCACGGTGGGAAACATCTCAGAACCAACCTTGGTGTAAAATACACTCTTAGAACACAAAATAAAACAAAGTCAAAAACCTCTAAAATGCAGCAAGTGTTTTTATTGACAGAATGTATAAATACATTACAGGGTCAACAAACACTTGTCTCTTTAATGTAACTTTACCACAAACACTGTTACACATAGAATGTACTGGTACAGTAACAGTGTTAATGTAACTGTGAACACAGTGAGTACCATACTATGGAAGCCAGACAGAAATTTCAGCAAGTGAGTGAGTGAGTCAAACACTCTATATTTGGTCATGACCAAATATGGAGTGTGGAAGTGAAGTGTGTCCTACTGGTGGTAACAGTTACATAGCATAGAGCAGAAAACCACTGAACACATTGTGGTTGGATGGGTTATCATAGAGCGTGTAGTGAGGTAAAACCATGTAAACTGTGTCTCCCTGCTCCAGCTCTAAGATCATTCCATTGGACACATATTCAAAATTGCCCTGATTATTGTATCCATAGTTATACATGAGCTGCTGACCATTTTTATACATCTGGATATACACATGCTGTGATGACGGCCAGTTAGCTGCAGTAAATCTAAACTGATAAACACCTTTCAGTCTGCATGTGAAGATACCTGGAGAGAGAGAGAGAGAGAGAGAGAGAGAGAGAGAGAGAGAGAGAGAGAGAGAGAGAGAGAGAGAGAGAGAGAGAGAGAGAGAGAGAGAGAGAGAGAGAGACCCGATATACTCAGTGAACACAGTCTCACAACCTGGCTCCCAAGAGAGGACAGACTATGTACCCACTACACACAGACACATACTGTCCACTGTACCAAGACATCAGAGACACATACCGTCCACTGTATCAAGACATCAGAGACACATAAGACATCAGACACATACAGTACTGTGCACTTTACCAAGACATCAGAGACACATACTTCCCAATGATCACAAGCACCCAAACAGAGTTTGAAAACATATTGAACATTTTTTGCCGAGTTGGCCCTACGCCCAGATGTATTGTTTGACCAGTTGTCTGTTGTGGCCACTTGGTTTTTGTGCCCACCTGACCTGTTACCGTCCACTGTACCAAGACATCAGAGACACATACTGTCCACTGTACCAAGACATCAGACACACATACTGTCCACTGTACCAAGACATCAGAGACACATACTGTCCACTGTACCGAGACACCAGAGACACATACTGTCCACTGTACCGAGACATCAGAGACACATACTGTACCAAGACATCAGAGACACATACTGTCCACTGTACCAAGACATCAGAGACACATACTTCCCAATGATCACAAGCACCCAAACAGAGTTTGAAAACATTACTGATGACAAAAACCCTCCCATACCTATTGGACGAGGTACAACAATGTGTAAACACAGCAGTGATATATACAGTATTTGTTTGCAACACAACCACCCTAAATAACAATCATTGGGGCTATCCTTGCATCAAGTGAATTGAATTGATCATTCTGACTTGAAATGTAGATCATTGTTATATTGATAGTATTTGTATTCATGTACCATTGTATTGTATTGCTTCTTGCTTTGGCAATGTAAACGTATGTTTTCTCATGCCAATAAAGCCCCATGAAATTGAAATTGACAATTGAGAGAGATAGAGAGACTTTAAAAGTATATTCAGTGATTTCACTGAATTAAAATATTATTTTCTTCTTTTTTGCCTACTGAGTGTGGTGACCATATAAGGAGTTCCTCCCCGTCTCCATTGAGCACTTGGGCTCATCAGGATCAAGTGGTGGGGGATGTGCTGTTGGCCTCTTGCACTTCCCCCCAAATCACTGAATGCTCCTTTAAATATTAAACTAATGTATTCTATGCAGCGAATTATCACAATGAATCATAACCAACCTGTAGATGGATCGTAGCCGTTGCCAACGTTGGTGAAGACCTTCTGGTAGACCAGAGGGTTGGCAACACTGACTCGTCCAGAATTATTACTTAACCCAACAGAGAAGGCTACCTTTGGTGGGTCTGTAAACACAAACAATATCACATTGTTAATGACATTAATATTAATAAAGCATGTATTATAGACAGCCCTATACTATTATTTCAATAACACTAATAATAACAATATTACTAGCAATAATAACAATATTAACTAGAAAAAGTGCCCTTCTAGGCACAGGTCTCCACCAGGTCAGGTCGTGGCCTCCTGATGTCGCTACAATAATGATAGCGTCTCGATCACATGACTGTAGAGCTCATGTGTAACGATTTGCGGGATTTGGGGACAAAATCTGGAGGAGTAATAGTACTGTGTTTTACAAAGATTGGCATCTTGGTGGCGCTATTATTCTGTTCTCTGTTCACCACTCAGAAACCGTGTTGTGCTTTTATCTATAAGCCTAGATTAGGTTGCGGACTATCATGCCATGCAGTCACTTAGGGGTTAATGTCACAAATAGCCGAAAAACTGCTGGCGCATGTGATGTGGTTTCAGCCTGCCCCAAAGTGTCCCATTAGTTTGGCTGTTGCTAGCCCATGCTGCTGCAGCCTGCATTAATTTCACACACTAGTCCTGTGGAAAACAGGCCCTTTTGTACAATTTATATATAAAAAAAGAAAACATATTCTCCACTTGGCTTATTTTTTTTCTTTAAAGTAGACACCTCAAGCTGTCTTTGGATATCATTCGTTTGCACAAATTCATAACAGAGGGTTTTCTATAAATTATTTTGTTATTATTGAGCCCAATGGGAGCAAGCTCAGCTTTAAACAGACAAAAAAAATACAGGTGAAAGGCTTGTGGTTGTCCTTCAGGGTGTGTGCATGCAATGTTTCATGCAGATCGCTGCAGTTCTAGGTAAACATGTGAAAAGCTGCCTCATCCACCTCCACCTCTACCTCCCCCTCCTCCTCCTCCCCCTTCTTCTTATTTGGTGTATTCATCAGATGGCCAGCTCAGTGTCTTCAGCCATGGCCTTGTCTCTGGACCTAAGTCAAAAAGGTTTCTGAGGATGGTCTATGTAGGGTGCAGTCTGTGATAATGTGCTTCTGAGGGTGGGCTGTGTAGGGTGCATCCTGTGATGAATTGCAAATTATTCTGCTGTTTGTCGACCTCAGAAAAACGTTCAACTCAATTTGGCACGATGGTCTGATGTACAAACTGTTGGAAAGTGGCATTGAGTGGCATTTTTACATTGATCGTAAAATCAACAAACGTGCAGTAAAAATAGGCGAAAAACATGCATACTTCGTCCCTCAAATCAGAGGAGTTACACAGGGATGCAGCCTGAGCCCAACACTCTTCAACATTGACAAAAAACACTGGAACAATCAACAGCTCCAGGCATCGCCCTAGCAAACACGGAAATCAAATGCTTACTCTTCGCAGATGATTTGCTGCCTGAGAGACAAAGCAAGAAGCCTTGAAAATAAACATCAAAGTAGATATCCCAATTAAGACTGGGTTTAAAATACTGGACTCCGTGATAGATAGATAGATAGATAGATAGATAGATAGATAGATAGATAGATAGATAGATAGATAGATAGATAGATAGATAGATAGATAGATAGATAGATAGATAGATGGATAGATGGATAGATACCGGGACCGGGAGGTCCTGTGGGAGGTGCTGAGGGAGTATGGAGTTAGGGGGTCCCTGTTGAGGGCCATCCAATCTCTGTACTCCCAAAGCGAGAGCTGTGTCCGTGTACTCGGGAGCAAGTCAGATTCGTTTCCAGTGGGGGTTGGTCTCCGTCAGGGCTGTGCATTGTCTCCTATCCTGTTTGTGATTTTCATGGACAGGATCTCGAGGCGAAGTCGTGGTGGAGAAGGTGTTCGGTTGGGGGAGCTTAGGGTTGCATCGCTGCTTTTTGCAGATGATGTGGTCCTATTGGCTCCATCAGTCGGAGACCTACAACTCTCACTGGACCGGTTTGATGCCGAGTGTACGGCGGCTGGGATGAGGATCAGCGTCTCCAAATCTGAGGCCATGGTTCTCAGCCGGAAACCGGTGGATTGTACAGTCCGGGTAGGGAATGAGGTATTACCCCAGGTGAAGGAGTTTAAGTATCTCGGGGTCTTGTTCACGAGTGAGGGGAGGATGGAGAGGGAGATCAGCCGGAGAATCGGAGCAGCAGGGGCGGTATTACAGTCGTTATACCGCACTGTTGTGACGAAAAGAGAGCTGAGCCAGAAGGCAAAGCTCTCTGTCTACCGAGCTATCTTCATCCCTACCCTCACCTATGGTCATGAAGTGTGGGTCATGACCGAAAGAACGAGGTCGCGGATACAAGCGGCCGAAATGAGTTTTCTCCGGCGGGTGGCTGGCATCTCCCTTAGAGATAGGGTGAGAAGTTCAGTCACTCGGGAGAGACTCGGAGTAGAGCCGCTGCTCCTTCGCCTGGAAAGGAGCCAGCTGAGGTGGTTCGGGCATCTGGTTAGGATGCCACTCGAGCGCCTCCCTAGGGAGGTCCTCGGGGCACGTCCCACTGGGAGAAGACCCCGGGCAGACCAAGGACCAGATGGAGGGATTACATCGACTCTCTGGCTTTGGATCGCCTCGGGATCCCCCAGGAGGAGGTTGCCAATGTTGCTCGGGACAGAGAAGTCTGGAGCTCCCTGGTGGAGCTGTTGCCCCCGCGACCCGACCTCGGATAAGCGGAAGAAGATGGATGGATGGATGGATGGACTCCGTGATAGAACCAATTTCCCTATGGCTGCGAGTTCTGGGGACCAATAGCAGACAATGACCTTGAAAAATGGGATAAACACCACCAAACCGAGACCCTACAATGAATTCTGCTAATCCATTCTCCGGACGCCGGATCCGACGGAGCTCGGATTTACTCAGGTTTTTTCGGGTGCGGAGCCCCTGTGAAGACCTCTAGCCGCTACTTAGTTGACTTTGTTGACTCACATCTCGGTGCCGTGAAAAGCACACACTAATCGCAGCCCTAGACCTGACCGGAGTCTCCAAGGGCTGTATTTCAAGGTCTGCTAGTATTTCACTTTACACCAATTCTCATAAAGCAGATGTAGCAGTTCTACAAGCTCACGCCATGTCACACTTTGGTGTGAGCTTTTTTTGTGCCAATGGTATAGTATAGCTATGGTTACCATAAACTGATAATACATTCACAGAACTTGTTTCAGATCATTACATTTTCTATGAGACGTTTCTAGGAGAAAGGTCGAGGAAGCAATGAGGAAGGGAAGGGCAGCTTCAGCTCCAGGGCCAAATGGAGTTCCATTTCGGGGGTACAAAAACTACCCTAATGTCCTATGCTTTGTGTGGAAGCAAATGAAGGTGACATGGATGAATCCCAAAAGCCTGGTGAAGAGCAAGGGAACTGGTAATCCTCAAGGAGAAAGAGGCTTCAAACATAATCTTCTTTAGCATTGTTGCTAAAGAATGATCAGTGCTTCTAAGTGGACTGCCTGTGTATGAATTATCTCTGGCCCGCGACATGATACTGAATTAGTATATAACTGGCTCAGTATATTGCACACGCTTTACTTGACCTTCTAATTTTTGAAAAAAGAAAAGAAAAATGAAATCAATGCTTGGCGAAGATCAAAGAAAGGAAACAAGGCTTTTAATGATGGGTTTTAGTTTTTAATGCATGCAATTTCCTCTTTGCATTTATTTTGGCTTGGCCTTCCGTGCTGCCTCAGCAACATCGGCTTATATGGACACAGTGCCATGGAACCCGAATCTAGCCTCACAAATGAGTTTAAATGCACCAAAGTGAGGCTGAACATGTCTCAAGATGATGCGATCCGTGCGGCTGCTCCCAGACTGATGGCAGGAAGGAAGTGGATCCCAACTGAGGCTGTTCAGAAGGCAAAATCTGCTCTCAGGCATGGAGAAATGCAACATGGAAGAGGCGGGCTTGGACTGGTAACAGGTAACAGGCAGACAGATGCTCAATGGCAGTCCAAACAGGGGCAGTGGACTAACTGGGTAAATGTGGAGCATCGGAAGCTCACATGGAAGGATCTTTGGGGAATGGAAGCTAGCCAAATCAGCTTCATCATCAGAACCACCTATGATGTTCTTCCCACACCCATGAGACTAAACCAGTGGCTTGGAGAAGATCCTTCTTGTGCACTGTGCCAAATTTCTGCAAAACTAAGGCACATCCTCACCAGGCTGCAAAACCAGTTTGTACCAAGGAAGATACACTTGGAGACACAACCAGGTCTTAAGACAGCTGGCAATCACCCTGGAAAAACGGAGAGCTACCACCAATGCCCTCCACCAATGCGCAGACATTCAAACACCATCCAGTTCGTAAGAGCAGGACATCTCCGAGCAAAGCAATCTGCAAGAACTGAAAACAACCATCCTAGACGCTGCCCGAATATGGAGGACCCCCCCCCCCCCAACACACTCACTCAGAGCATAACAGATCTACAAGCTCACTGGCACCTTATCTCACAGACTAACACACACACACACACACACACACACACACACACACACACACACACACACACACACACACACACACACACACACACACACACACACACACACACACACAGTCACTCACTCAATGCCAAGTTCTGATTATCTAAGGGATTGTAACATCTAGTCCTACAAGCTCAACTATGCATATGTATGCGCAGTATTCAGTTGTTAGTAAGTATGTTTATATACTATAGTTAAACTATAATAGTTTAACTATATATATATATATATATATATATATATTTTTTACTTGCTACTATTTGTTTTAATTGCAACTTTTTAATATTCATGTACAGTATATTGTTAGTATATAACATCAGTGTTGGGAATATTACTTTACCTTGTTAATGTATTACTTATTAATTATTACCTTCATTTTAAAGCAATACATTATATTACAATATTGCTGTCTGAGCGTGTGTAATATATTAATATTACTATTACATATTACTTAAAAAAACCTTTAGTGGAGGATGTAATCAACTTTTGACTTCAAGTTATGACACAGATATTCCCTTTGGCATGGAAGTACCTTAGGGTAATAGGAAAAGATTCATCCAAAGAGACAAGCTGTGTCGCCCTTCATTTCAGAAATATTCACGTTTTCAAAATGGCCACCGACAATGAACCAGTATTACACCATACCCCGTGTCTTTGCCTCTGATGGAGCTATAATAATAATAATGGTGTCGAAGTCTACATTTTTAGGGTCAAGGAATCCAATAAAATACATTTCAAGACTAAAAAACTCAATATTGTTTTCGTTACCATGGCGACCGGGGTAAAATAAGCAAATTTCATTTAAAAAAAATGGGTTTTAACAGGGTAACTTTATACCCCCTCACCTGCTAAAACTTCTATTTTGTTTTCTCTTTGGCATGGAACTACCTTAGGATAATAGGAAAATATTTATCTAAAGAGACAAGCTGTATCACCTTTCATTTCTGAAATATACACGTTTTTCAAAATGGCTGCCACCATTCTCAGCAATACAGCATAGCCCATAGCCTTGCTTCTGTTAGAGCTATAATAATAACATTGGTGTCAAAGTATACATTTTTAGGGTCAAAGAATCCAATAAAATACATTTAAAGACTAAAGAACCCAATATTGTTTTTGTTACCACAACAACAGGGGCAAATATGCAAATTCATTTGAAAAATATGTTTTAACAGTGCAAATTTATACCCCCTCACCCACTAAAACTTTCATTTAATTTTGTCTTTGGCATGGAAGAGGAAAAGATTTATCCAAAGAGACAAACTGCATCACCTTTTTCCTGAAATATACACAGTTTTCAAAATGGCCACCACCAATTAGAGCTCCTGTTAGAGCTATAATAATATCTGTGTCAAGTAATCCAATTCATGTTTGTTGCCAAGTAATCCAATTCAATAAACAATTGAATAAAAAGAAAACCAATACATTTGTCATTGCAATGACAGTGGTAAAATATACCTAGGGTTATAGGAAAAATATCCAAAGAAACAAGTTGTATCACTTTTCATTTAAAAAATACACACGTTTTTAAAATGTCTGCCACAAATATAGCAATACATCAGATCCCATCTTTGTGTCTGTGAATAAAATAATAGCATTGCTCTGAGGTGAGCAACACTGAATTAACAAACACACACAAAGCTGCATGTCCATAGTTATATGCCAAAATATATATATATATATGTTTTTTGTCATTATCGTCAGATTGATGGTGAAATATGCACACGTAAGTGTCAAATTTGGACCAATGCTGTGTCACCTTTTGTGAGTTACTGCCCAACACACAGTATCTCACGAAACAGACACAGATTTTACTTTGGGTGTACAGAGATTGAATGACCCACAACAAAGAGTCCCTCACCCCATATTCAAGAATGAATAGCTATTCAGATTCATGATCAGAACAGAATGCACCTTGCTCCTCTTGAAGAAGTTTGATTATCGTCTAGAACCTCCTTTTTAGTACTATACCTTAGTGTAAACTTTGTTTGGGGGACTAAGCAATCATATCTATAAATGGCACACATCTTATGGTTTCCTTTCTTAATGAGTGACAAAGCTAGCGAAGTCTGTCACTCTTTAGGTATTGTCCAATGTTGCATTCCATGCAACATTAAAAAAATATCCATATATCCATCTTCAACCACTTATATACATAGTTGGATCGCGGGGGTGACAGCTCCACCAGAGAGCTCCAGACTTCCCTCTCCAGAGCAACATTCATAACCGGTGGATCTATAGGGATTCCATTGCCAATGAGTGGTGTAATTCCTCAAGCCTATATCCTTGTTCTGCCTTGGGGTCTCCTCCCAGTGTGATGTGCAACAAGTATCTCTCTGTAGGGAGAAGCTTGAGTGGCATCCTAACCGAATTTCTGAACCACTATAACTGTTCATATCCCATGATCATAGCAGAAATCTAAGCCTTCGGTTCAGATGAGGGAGATCATTCCTCCCAATCATGCCACTCCCATGTGTCTGTCCATGCCCACATGTGCATTACTGAATCTATGCTACGGAATCCTCTACACAGGTACCCCATGCAGACCCCATGTGAGGTACGTTGAACACTGAATGCAAAGTTGATCAAAGTCTAAAACAGCTTTAATCTTGTCTCATACACATTATATAGGATTTGAAACTTCATTGTCATGATACAAAATGGTACATAAAAATGTACAATTTGAGGTTTACCATTATTATAGCTTTAACTGAAGTCCAAATATTACATACAATACAATACTTGACTGCTGTTGTATTATTTCAAAAGGTGGTGGCCATTTTAAACGCATACATTTCCAAAATTAAGAGTAATTTGTCTAATTTTGATAATGTCCTTATTGCCTTATGGTATTCCAGTGTGTCGGAGAGTTAAGTTATTATTATTGTATGGTGCCATGCCCTGTGACTTCCATGCCAAATGAAAAATGAAAAATTAGAGTGGTTTGGAAGGGGTGGAAAGTTACCCTGCTAAAACCTGTTTCTTCTAACTTATATTATACGAATATTCTCTTCACCATACTTTTTGTCCTAGTTTTAACAGAACTAAATAAATGGGCTATGCTGTATTGCTGTAAATGCGGCAATGGTGTCAGCCATTTTGAAAAAATTGGAACAGTGATGCAGTTTGTCTCTTTTGATAAATGTTTTCCTATTATCCTAAGGTACTTCCATGCCAAAGAGAAAACAAAATGGAAGTTTTAGCAGGTGAGGGGGTATAAAGTTACCCTGTTAAAACACATTTTTTGAATGAAATTTGCATATTTTACCCCGGTTGTCATGGTAACGAAAACAATATTAAGTTTTTTAGTCTTGAAATGTATTTTATTGGATTCCTTGACCCTAAAAATGTATACTTTGATACCAATATTATTATTATAGTTCTAACAGAAGCAAAGATATGGGCTATGCTGTATTTCTGAGAATGGTGGCGGCCATTTTGAAAAAAGTGTATATTTCAGAAATGAAAGGTGATACAGCTTGTCTCTTTGGATGAATCTTTTCCTATCACCCTAAGGTACTTCCATGCCAAAGGGATTATCTGTGTCATGACTTGAAGTTAACGGCATTTTTTTCGGGGTTAAATCCTCCACTACTTTACAAAATATATAATTAAATGTGAAGTATCACTATTAATCAAATATTGTGTAGGCGAGTGGCATACCTACAATAAAGCAAGCAAGCGTGATAGAAAATAAGTAATCATTTAACTTCTGCAGTTGTCAAGATAATTTCACAAGAACATTTTCAATGAGACAGATTGACAGAAAGTAATATTGAAAGTAATGCAGTAATGTAGAAAGAAAAGTATAATATATTAGATGGTTTTAGTTAGGTAATATAATTATATTATAAGTTACTGCATTTTGGTAATATATTATGTAATATATTAAGTTACGTAGTGCACATGTCCCAACACTGTATAACATTATATTTATAAAACATACTCTGAGTGGTCCAAGCACCTTGGCTGGTAAACCAGTGTGCCGCGGGTTTGCCTCCCAATCTCAATGGCATTTACTGCATGTCAACCCCCCCCCCCCCCCCCCCCCCCCCCAACTCTCACCCAGCACACAAACACACATAAAACAATAAGACTTACTACTCAGTTGTTCCACTTGTCTTTCAGCAGCAGTCAGCCTGGTGTCTGTGGTGTTCAGCTGAACAAGATGAGCTGAAATCAGTAAATCAGTACATTTAGCATTAAGTCACTTTTTGGCCTTTTTTTATTTTGTCATTTTTGTGTGAACTACTATTTAGCCTCAAAGTCCTTGTTCAGCACTCCACTGTTTGGATTCACTGAACAGCAAAGATTGACATAGACAAACTACAATGGCAGCGGTCGTAACCATTATTTGATAATTATAAGATTGACGTAGATCAACTGCACACACTGTACAACTCTATTAATTGATTGCCAGAGTCCCATGGCGGGAATTATGCTCTGGTTTTGGTGAACATTATATATTTCTGGTCATGGTGTGGGGGTCACTGGGGCCATGCAGTAAAAGTAAATAACCTAATATTGTTGGATTATTTCTCAACTGATAAGTGTGAACTAGTATCCAACCCAAATGAACACCCTTTTCAACAACACACAGGTATACTTGCATTCACTAATCACGATCTTAATCAAATTACCTTCGATTTCCCCTTTCAAGTCTTCAACCTGTACGTCACTGGTGTTGAGTCTGGTTTGAAAGTCTGCAACATGGACCTCATTGGTACTGAGTCTGGTGTGAAGGTCTGAAACATGGACCTCACTGGTGTTGAGTCTGGTTTGAAGGTCTGCAAACTGGACCTCACTGGTTCCTAGTCTTGATTGAAGGTCTGCAACATGGATCTCACTGGTGTTGACTCTGGTTTGAAGGTCTGCAACATGGACCTCACTGGTGCTGAATCTGGTTTGAAGGTCTGCAACATGGACCTCACTGGTGCTGAGTCTGGTTTGAAGGTCTGCAACATGGACCTCACTGGTGTTGAGTCTGGTTTGAAGGTCTGCAAACTGGACCTCACTGGTTCCTAGTCTTGATTGAAGGTCTGCAACATGGACCTCACTGGTGTTGAGTCTGGTTTGAAGGTCTGAAACATGGACCTCACTGGTGTTGAGTCGTGTCTGAAGCTCTGCAACATGGACCTCACTGGTGTTGAGTCTGGTTTGAAGGTCTGCAAACTGGACCTCACTGGTGTTGAGTCTGGTTTGAAAGTCTGCAAACTGGACCTCACTGGTTCCTAGTCTTGATTGAAGGTCTGCAACATGGATATCACTGGTGTTGACTCTGGTCTGAAGCTCTGCAACATGGACCTCACTGGTGTTGACTCTGGTCTGAAGCTCTGCAACATTGATCTCACTGGTGTTGAGTCTGGTTTGAAGGTCTGCAACATGGACCTCACTGGTGCTGAATCTAGTTTGAAGGTCTGCAACATGGACCTCACTGATGCTGAGTCTAGTTTGAAGGTCTGCAACATGGACCTCACTGGTGTTGAGTCTGGTTTGAAGGTCTGCAACATGGACCTCACTGGTGTTGAGTCTGGTTTGAAGGTCTGCAAACTGGACCTCACTGGTTCCTAGTCTTGATTGAATGTCTGCAACATGGACCTCACTGGTTCCTAGTCTTGATTGAAGTTCTGCAACATGGAACTCACTGGTGTTGACTCTGGTTTGAAGGTCTGAAACATGGACCTCACTGGTGTTGAGTCTGGTTTGAAGGTCTGAAACATGGACCTCACTGGTGTTGAGTCTGGTTTGAAGGTCTGCAACATGGACCTCACTGGTTCCTAGTCTTGATTGAAGGTCTGCAAACTGAACTTCACTGGTGCTGAGTCTGGTTTGAAGGTCTGCAACATGGACTTCACTAGTGTTGAATCCGGTTTGAAGGTCTGCAAAATGGACCTCACTGGTGCGGAGTCTTGTTTGAAGGTCTGCAACATGGACCTCACTGGTGTTGAGTCTAGTTTGAAGGTCTACAACATGGACCTCACTAGTATTCAGTTTGACAGCCATTACTGAAAAATATCAGACCAACATTATGCTACACTATGACACATTTTAAACAAATTGTATCCTGTTGATGTTTAGTGTGGAAGTAAAATGATAATTTTAATAACAATTTTTAAAATGTTTGGTAAATGTAAAGTTATAATACCGGCATTGCTTCTGGTCAGTTCCTCCACTCGACTCTCACTTAGATTCATCCTCATTTCAACGCTGGACAGCTGAGCTGAAATCATCATATTTAAAATGTCATCAATTTCAGTAGTTGAACTGATTTGACCTATGCGCGCGTGTGTGTGTGTCTATGCGAGCGGAAAATGTCATGTTATCACCTCGCAAGAAGGTTGTGGCATGTCCTCTACACTAGGTACCCCAGTTTTACCTGCATATTAGCTGTACAGACCATAGAGTAATAAAAGGATAAAGAGCGGACTAGAGCATTAGCCCAGCATTAGCCCCGCCCCCTCACCATTCATTTCAATTTTTTTTCAGTGGCGTACAATTACAACTCAATGAGTTGAGCGACCGGAAGTGTTAGCCTAGCCTAGCCTGGACCTCAATTTTGAGGTCCGGGATGACATCACGTGCATCAGTTGTGTCCATTGAATGCCTTTACAATGCTGTACTTCCACATTGCGATACGTTTTCACGATATCCCCTTCGCTTTTGCACTGAGGACCTCGATTAACACCTCGATTAATATTGTAAAAGTAAAATGAATGTTAATTTAAAGAGTTAAATTAACATTGATTGACAAGCATACTTGAGGGAGTTCCAGGGCCACTTAAAAATGGTGCCTTTTTGTCACTTTAGCATGGCTGAAAAGTTTGTCTACCTTGGTAGCACATTGTCACGCTCGGCCACCATTGATGAAGAAGTCCTTCACAGGATAGCCCATGGAAGTGCTGCCTTTGGTAGACTTCGCACCTCTGTGTGGGAGCGCAGAGGGATCAGCATGCAGACTAAACTAAAAGTCTACCGTGCTGTTGTCCTCCCGTCCCTGCTGTATGCATGTGAAACCTGGACTGTGTATAGTCGACATGCAAAACAACTCAATGGTTTCCACATGAGATGCCTCAGGAGGCTGCTCAACATCAAGTGGCAGGACAAGGTCCCAGACACCGAGGTCCTCCATAGGGCCGAAATGGAGAGCATCTACGCCATCCTCAAGCGCTCCCAGCTGCGCTGGGCTGGTCATGTGTGCCGCATGTCCAATGAACGTCTACCAAAAAGGCTGCTATATGGCGAACTGTAGGGCAAGCGTTCACGTGGCGGCCCGCGGAAACGCTATAAGGACACCCTAAAGGCCAATCTCAAGAGCTGCAGTTTGGACCCTGAGACCTGGGAGGCTGATGCCCAACACCGCTCCAAATGGCGCTCTTCAGTCAGACATGGAGTAGAGGAGTTTGAAAAGTGCCGCATCCAGGAAGCCGAACTCAAGCGCCAACGCCGAAAGAGCACAACCAGTTCCTCCCTCTCATCCAGTCAACCCCCTCACAACACATGCCCTCATTGCAATAGGACCTTTGGTGCACGGGTCGACTTCATCAGCCATCTTCGCACCCACAAGATGTGAAGTCAATGGTCATCTTCGCTTGCGAAGGACGAACAAGACAGCATGGGTGGTAATGCACAGTAGAAAAATGATCAAATTGTTCATACAGGTAAATGAACAATATGAGATTGAAATATATATTTTCAATTAATTATGAAGAAATGTATAAATATTTTAACCATTTGTATTGCTTTATTATGGAGATGAAGTTCAAAGGTTTAGGGACAAGCCGAAAACATTTCTGGTACTTCATTTTGAGTTTTCAACATACTGAAAAAATATTAAAACATTATCACTGATACACAATGTCCTCATAAAAGTTTTCTCATAAAAATATATTTTATAAAATCTATCTGGGGACAGGAAAATGTCCCCAAGTAAATATATAAAATAATAATAATACCTGCATTGTTTCTGGTCAGTTCTTCACTTGCACTCAGCCGCGTTTCCATCGCTGTCTGTTTGGTTTCCATCGCTGTCTGTTTGGTTTCCATGGCTGTCAGTTTGGCAAGGAGGGCTGAAAAAAGAGAATCAGCATTAGAGTCCTGCAAGTCTGTTGTGAGCTTGTAGATCAGCTCGCATCACAGACACGCTGGATGAAAAAACAAACCCACACTAAAAACGATCTAGCTTTTATTGTTTCGTTTTTTTTTTTTTTTGCACTCAGTAGGGCAAACTTGCGTGTTGCACACAAGTAGGCCATGGCCTACTCGTGCGTGAGCGGAGCAAGCTAATACTCATGACATTAGCTATAGAGGTCTCAATATTACGTCATCACCTAAACCATATGGAAAAACAATACTGTATATGCACACTCTGTGAAACGTATATAATTTTGTAATTTATAAGAATAATATATGACATGATAAACATAAATAAGATCCATATTTCTCTCGTAAAGGGCTTGTATGAAAGGTGTCACTTTCACGAGTTTGCAAATGAAGTTTTTGCCATAGGCCTATGGAAATCAATCGCTAAACTAACTGTGCCGGCTGCGCTCACACAAGTAATTAGTCAAGAACACTTACTGTTATTTATCTTGACTGTATTAATCCACCTGTGTTTAGTAAAGCCCCGTTGAAGTCACAATGATTATTCTTTCTATACGATTCCTCCCAAATAAATAGTATGTATTTTGAGATACTCAAAATATCACATAACATAATTTCAGGTTCCAATATTAAAACTGCAGAAATAGCAGTTCTACAAGCTCAATTTGTGCTTGTAGATCAGCTACTGTTGCTACTTTTGTGTGAATGACTAAATGCCCTCAGTGTACATGAGCCTGTTCACTACAGCCCAGCTCTGTCTACAGTGTGCATAGAGTCTGTTCATTACATTCTTACCTGCATTCTGCTCCGTCAGTGACTTCAGAGCATCCTCCAACTTCTTGTCCAGAGTTCCGATGTTCTTGGCGTTGTCACACGGCCTGACTGCGATGCACACGTCTCCAGTGTAACATGCAGCGGCAGACTGCAGAGTTGCCCAGGCCAAGAGAGCCAGGACATGAGTCTTTGCCATCATGAGGACGTCTGTGTTCTCTATATGTGTAGCACTGTGTTCTCTATGAACCTGTTAATGGTAGGAGCCAACTGGATGCACTGAGCGGAGGCAGAGCTGTCACCTGACAGATACCTGAAGGGGAATGTCCTTGTCCTTTTATAAGGAAATAGTGGTGGTAACTACTATAAGGAAATACTTTTACATTTACCCAAGGAAATACCAAGAGTGAGTTTAACAGAGATGATAACAAAATGTTTATGAGGGCAGCACCAATGTTAAAATAGTTTGATATTTCAGTTTTGGTTAATTTAGTTCACTTTAGAATGGGTTTGCTATTTTTTATTTAGGTGAAAATGTTTAGTTTTAGTTTAATTCATTTAGCTTTTTCCTACTTTCATGTATTAGTTAGGTAGAGGATTTTAAAAAGCAGGGTCATTAGAAGTCATTCATTAGAATAGATACCATTTAAAAACATAAACTTGTAGAAATGTTACAGTACTAAGCTGCATGTTGATGACCTTTCTGTTGTGGTCATAAAGATGTGTTGCATTCCATTACATGCATGCATAGGACAAATGAAAAACCTTGAACAGTTTCATCAGAACAAGTTCTACCTGCTAGCAACCTTTTACGTTTGCCAAGACAATAGTTGTGGTTCACCTTCAAGCTGATGATTAAATATTCTCTGTTAATGAGAAAGTGCAAGGCATGAGGATGTACCGTAATGCCTTGCACGCGCACGCACGCACGCACGCACACGCACACGCACACACACACACACACACACACACACACACACACACACACACACACACACACACACACACACACAGAAACAAGGAAACTTGAGGAAAAACAAAACAACAGATAAAGCATGATGACCGTAGGAACTGCACCTAACTTTGGTCATAACACTAACATGCCTGAAGAAAAAGGGACAAAATTAACATATGCTTATATTCATATTCATGAACTGTTTCAGATGTCCAACATTTCTGAGATGTAAGAATGCTGATGCAGCAGCATTTTATAGGGCTATATGACATCATCAACTAGTGACAGGAACAGTCCCTGTTGAGTTAAATATTTTATATTTATGAAAGAAGTTTTTTTATTCCCCCCACTGGTCTGCATTCACATCAGTCATGATTCTTCCATTCGACTGTAATGTTGCTCATGTGCCTCAGGGGGGCGCTGTGCTGGCCATTCAAACACAGCAGATCTACAAGCTCTGTGCCCACTTAATGTCACAGCAGATGTAATTAGATCACAGTAGAAAGTAGATCTGCTGGGATGCCAGCACATTAAGTGGACACAGATCTTGTAGATCTGCTAGGATGCCAGCACATTAAGTGGACACAGATCTTGTAGATCTGCTAGGATGCCAGCACATTAAGTGGACACAGATCTTGTAGATCTGCTAGGATGCCAGCACATTAAGCATTTGAGCCACAGACCACCATTTGAGAACATTTTAGCCCCACAGTCCCCAAAACTAAAGATTTATTTTGCTTTTGTCCATCTTCTAGTTGTGTAGACTTGGGCTAATTCAGATGATGAATATTTTAACTCTTGAGAGTGTAAAAATGAAACCAAATGGACCCGCCGGGGTCCATTTGGTTTCGTTTTTACGTTCTCAAGAGTTACATCTGGTTAACCAACTTACCTGGGGACCACCTGGAACCCTCTCAGGGACCACTGGTGGTCCACGGACCACCTGTTGAAAACCCCTGTGCTACACTGATGAGTGCCCAACCACCCCCCAGGGGCAGGCCCACCCAAAACTCTAGTTCAGGCTTCACTACTGAACCAAACTGACCCTATATTATAGTTTTTCATGTTGGTATATTTGGTTTATGTATCTCTGCCCTACTAGTAGTGAGTGGGTGTGATAGTGTAGTCGGCCGGGAGGCGAACCCGGGACCTCATAAATACAAGCCGCGTACGTTACCAATCACGCCAAAGAGCCATGGCCCAATGGGCAAGTAGTAACGCGGCCACCTATAGCCTACAGTCGTCCCCCACCTAGAAGTGCGTCCACGCGCGCCAGCCAGGAGCGAGGCTCAACTGACCGGGGGGACCTCCACTCCAGGTGGGGGAGGGACCATCGACTACGCTCGGTCTGTGCCGCCCGGGTGAGACCCATACACACCGCCATTGTGACCACTGCCACCAATGTAGTCGGCCGGGAGGCGAACCCGGGACCTCATAAATACAAGCCGCGTACGTTACCAATCACGCCAAAGAGCCATGGCCCAATGGGCAAGTAGTAACGCAGCCACCTATAGCCTACAGTGGGTGTGATAGCACGCGTGTTACACAACAAACCAAACCACTTCCATCCGTTTTGCATCACCTGGTAGGGTTGCCAGGTTAGAGAGAGAAACATGCAAGCATCTACTGTATATGGAAACAAGCCCAAAAGAAGCCTCACTATAATATTTTAGAAAACAAGCTCAAGGCTGCTTATAATGAGCAGACATGGCAACACTCCAGTGTCTGCTTGTCTGACAAAAAAAGGAAAAGCCTAAGCACGCAGCCTGGCTGCGGGTTTAGGACAGACACACGCATGAGTAGCCTATTCTCAAAGATTATAGCTCTCATTTTCAAACAATTATAGCTCGGTCAATTCTCAATCATTTCTTACCATTCAACATGTTATGTTGAAAAAACATGTTCCATGTTTTTTTTTGCTGCTCAGTTACATAACTTACATAAATACTGTAATTATGAACACAAACACTTCATCACTGTCTACTAGATGTATTATAGTGTTAAAACAACCACTAAAACACACTATAAACAACTGTACTTTTGTATTAAGTGCTTTTTTATTGACAGAATGTATAAATACATTACAGGGTCAACAAACACTTGTCTCTTTAATGTAACTTTACCACAAACACTGTTCCACATAGAATGTACTGGTACAGTAACAGTGTTAATGTAACTGTGAACGCAGTGAGTACCATATACTATGGAAGCCAGACAGAAATGTCAGCAAGTGAGTGAGTGAGTGAGTGAGTGAGTGAGTGAGTGAGTGAGTGAGTGAGTGAGTGAGTGAGTGAGTGAGTGAGTGAGTGAGTGAGTGAGTGAGTGAGTGAGCGAGTGAGTGAGTGAACTTCGTCCTACTGGTAGTAACAGTTACATAGCATAGAGCAGAAAACCACTGAACACATTGTGGTTGTCTGAGGTATCCCAGAGTGTGTAGCCACCAGGTATAACCATGTAAACTGTGTCTCCCTGCTCCAGCTCTAAGATCATTCCATTGGACACATATTCAACCTTGCCATGATTATTGTATCCCCAGTTATACATGAGCTGCTGACCATTTTTATACATCTGGATACGCACATACTGGGATGGCGGTTGGTTAGCTGCAGTAAATCTAAACTGATAAACACCATTCAGTCTGCATGTGAAGATGCCTGGAGAGAGAGAGAGAGAGAGAGAGAGAGAGAGAGAGAGAGAGAGAGAGAGAGAGAGAGAGAGAGAGAGAGAGAGAGAGAGAGAGAGAGAGAGAGAGAGAGAGAGAGAGAGAGAGAGAGAGAGAGAGACTTTAAAGGTAGATTCAGAGTGATTTCACTTCATTAAAATATTGTTGTTGTTTTTTTGCTAATCCTCCCTACTATAGAGTGTGGTGACCATATAAGGAGTTCCTCCCTGTCCCCAGTGAGACCTTGGGGTCATAAAACCCTACATTCAGTTTGGGGCTATAGGAGAAAAACCTTTCATCCAATCAAGATGAGAGAGTGGACCTTCCTCCAATCAGGGTCGAGTGGTGGGATGTGCTGTTGGCCTGTTGTACTTCTCCCACTGTCGAGTGTGTGCATGTGCACATCATGTTACCGGAGGTATCTTTTTTCCCAAATAACCTAATGCTCCTTTAAATATTAAACTAATGTATTCTATGTATGCAGTGAATTAGCATAATGAATCATAACCAACCTGTAGATGGATCGTAGCCGTCGCCAACGTTGGTGAAGACCTTCTGGTAGATCAGAGGGTTGGCAGCACTGACTCGTCCAGAATTACTTAACCCAACAGAGAAGGCTACCTTTGGTGGGTCTGTATACACAAACAATATCACATTGTTAACTTGAAAAGATACACTCGGGTTTAACAACATAATGATGACAGGTCCGAGTTTCGAGGGGCATGTGTCCAATTCCGACCCTGTTCGATTGACTTTGATAAAATTGCTACTTTTTATATTCATGTACTGTATATTGTTAGTATATAATATTATATTTATAAAACACAGCATAGGCCGTGGCAGAGTGGTCCAAGCACCTTGGCTAGTAATCCAGTGTGCCGTGGGTTCGACTTCCAATATCAATGGCATTTACTGCATGTCAACCCCCCCCCCCCCCATCTCTCACCCAGCTTACTGTCTGTCCATTTACAAAACAAATACAATACACCGCGTTCCAAATTATTATGCAAATCATGTTTTTGTTTGATTTTCCAACATATTTGATGCAAATGATGATCAGCATAATTTTCAAGTCATTAGCTGTCAATTTTTATTTCAAATGTTATTGAACAAACCTACTAATGAAAACACAATTTAGATAATAAATTAAAAACTTGGAACAGTGCGTTTCGCACTGTTCCAGATTATTATGCACATCATAGTTTCAAGACATTTTCTAGTTTGTAAAGAACTGAAAATAGTAATTTATTGAATTCATAGCAATAATGAGGTCATATGTACTGGAAAAAAAAGTTATTTCAATCCATAACATCTTAACAGGTCCAGTTACATGTTAACATGGGCCCCTTTGTTTGATAGCAGCTTGCGTCCATCAAACTTGTGAGTTTATGGAGAGTTTCTGCTTGAATGTCTTTGCAGGATGTCAGAACAGCCTCCCAGAGTTGCTAATTGGATGTGAACTGCCTCCCACCCTCATACTGTACATGAAGACCATTTTTCAAAACAGTCTTGTTCACTGATGAGTGCCGTGCAACCCTGGATGGTCCAGATGGATGGAGTAGTGGACTGTTGGTGCATGGCCACCATGTCCCAACAAGGCTGTGACGTCAGCAAGGAGGTGGCGGAGTCATGTTTTGGGCCGGAGTCCTAGGGAAAGACCTGGTCGGCCCCTTTAGATCTTTCGCTCGAGGACTCGAGGATGCTCCAGACATTCTCAATAGGATTGAGGTCAGGGGGGGGGGGCACACCATGATTTTTTTCCCCCTTTTATGCCCATAGCAGCCAATGAAGCTGAGGTATTCCTTGCAGCATGAGATGGTGCATTGTCGTGCTTGAAGATGATTTTGTTTCAGAAAGCATGATTCTTCGCTTTTGTACAGTGGAAGAAAGTGGTCAGTCAGAAACTCAACATACTCTGCAGAAGTCATTTTCACACCTTCAGGGACCCTAAAGGGGCCGACCAGATCTTTCCCTAGGATTCCGGCCCAAAACATGACTCTGCCACCTACTTGCTGACGTCGCAGCCTTATTGGACGGCACTCATCAGTGAACAAGACTGTTTGAAAATTGGTCTTCATGTACAGTATGAGGGTGGAAGGCAGTTCACATCCAAGCAGCAACTCTGGGAGGCTGTTCTGACATCCTGCAAAGACATTCAAGCAGAAACTCTCCATAAACTCACAAGTTTGATGGACGCAAGCTGCTATCAAACAAGGGGTCCCATGTTAACATGTAACTGGACCTGTTAACATGTTTTGGATTGAAATAGCTTTTTTTCCAGTACATATGACCTCATTATTGCTATGAATTCAACAAATTACTATTTTCAGTTCTTTACAAACTAGAAATGTCTTGAAACTATGATGTGCATAATAATTTGGAACAGAGCTTTTGAAGTTTTTAATTTATTTTCTAAATTCTGTTTTCATTAGGAGGTTTGTTCAATAACATTTGGAATAAGAATTGACAGCTAATGACTTGAAAATTATGCTGATCATCATTTGCATCAAATATGTTGGAAAATCAAACAAAAACATGATTTGCATAATAATTTGGAACGCGGTGTAAAGGCGAAAGCCACACATAAAACAATAAGACTTACTACTCAGTTGTTCCAATTGTCTTTCAGCATCAGTCAGCCTGGTGTCTGTGGTGTTCAGCTGAACAAGATGAGCTGAAATCAGTACATTAGCAATAAGTAAGTCATACAGTAAATACTCATTATGGCTGCAAATATTGGCCAATAACGACTAATATTGCTAATATTAGTTAGTCGTCTAATATTTCGTTTTTTTTTTGGCATTTTGTGTGTGAACTATTATTTAGCCTCAAAGTCCCTGTTCAGCACTACATTGTATACTTGAATTCACTGGACACCATGTTGATCAAACCTTCACTTTTGTCACTCTGGACGTCACTAACATTAAATCTGGTTTCAAAGCTTTCAATCTCTCACTAGCACTAAGGCATTGGCTACACGACTCCAGAATGGTTCCTGTGTGTGGGCCTTTCAGCCACATGCAAACGGCATTTTCGGCATGCTGCTCGTTTTTCTTTTTTTTTGCTGTTTTTTTTTTTCTTTTTTTTTTACAAACCAATAAATAAGTGAAGATTTTCCAAAATATGTCAAGTGAAATGGAGCTTTCCAGGAAACAGTAACGTCACCACTCATTAGCGCAGGTCATGCTTACTATGATCTAGGCTAGAAATGCAGCGTATGCTTAGAAACTACACAGATTATCTGTCCGATTGTTCATGTCTTTATATCACTGTGTTAACAACTTCATTGTTGCATCAACTGTAACACGTTGTCAACAAGCAAAGGTTCTGTATGTTGTGTTCAATATATCAGCCTATACTAGTCCTGTCCAGGGTGGCCATCAGATGTTTGTGGTGCGGGATAGCTTAGGTATCAGAGTTTAACACTTATTCCACCAGCATTTCTTTTTTTTTCATGTAAAAGCCATATTTCATATTTTGGTTCATGTTTCTAGTCGGACATGTTAGATTGGCGCACAGGATGTTACTTCCGTTCTGTTTCTTATTTGGGTCCCTCAGATCGCAAGAGGAGGCTAGCGCTGCTCGCGGCCGCTAGCATCGGGATCGCATCAAACAATAGCAATACTAATCAAAGATTGACATAGATCAACTGCAATGGGAACAGTCGTAACTATTATTTAATAATTGGAAGATTGACGTAGATCAACTGCACACACTGTACAACTGTAATAATTGATTGCCAGAGTCCCATGGCGGGAATTAAGTACTGTAACACCATTTTCAACAATACACAGGTATATGTACTATGTACATTCACTAATCACGATCTTAATCAAATTACCTTCGATTTCCTCCTTCAAGTCTTCAACCTGGACGTCACTGGTGTTGACTCTGGTTTGAAGGTCTGCAACATGGACCTCACTGGTGTTGACTCTGGTCTGAAGGTCTGCAACATGGACCTCACTGGTGTTGACTCTGGTTTGAAGGTCTGCAACATGGACCTCACTGGTGTTGACTCTGGTCTGAAGGTCTGCAACATGGACCTCACTGGTGCTGAGTCTGGTTTGAAGGTCTTTAACATGGACCTCACTGGTGCCTATTTTGGTTTCAATGTCGGCAACATGGACCTCACTGGTGCCTAGTCTGGTTTGAAGGTCTGCAACATGGACCTCACTGATGTTGAATCTATTTTGAAGGTCTGCAACATGGACCTCACTGGTGCCTAGTCTGGTTTGAAGGTCTGCAACATGGACCTCACTGGTACTGAGTCTGGTTTGAAGGTCTGCAACATGGACCTCACTGATGTTGAATCTATTTTGAAGGTCTGCAACATGGACCTCACTGGTGCTGAATCTGGTTTGAAGGTCTGCAAACTGGACCTCACTGGTGCTGAATCTGGTTTGAAGGTCTGCAACATGGACCTCACTGGTACTGAGTCTGGTTCGAATGCCTGCAAACTGGACCTCACTGGTGTTGAATCTGGTTTGAAGGTCTGAAACATGGACCTCACCAGCATTCAGTTTGACAGCCATTACTGAAAAATATCAGACCAATGTTATGTTATATGAAACATTTTAAACAAATTTCAACCTGTTAATGTTTAGTGTGGAAATAAAATGATAATTTTAATAACATTTTTGTAACATGTTTGGTGAAGTTATAATACCTGCATTGTTTCTGGTCAGTTCCTCCACTTGACTCTCACTTAGATTCATCCTCACTTCAACGCTGGACAGCTGAGCTGAAATCATAACAATCAATTTCAGTAGTTGAACCGATTTGACTTGTGCGTGTGCATGTGTATTACAATATTACTGTCTGCGAAGGTGTAATATATTAAGATTACTATTACATATTACTTAAAAAACAGACAAAATATATGCAGGTTCCATATACAGTAGAATTAAATATTTAGTATCACTATTAATCAATTATTGTGTAGGTCAGTGGCATATAGTGTCGTGTGATATGTATTTCCGTAGGACTTTTGTGTGTGTGTGTGTGTGTGTGTGTGTGTGTGTGTGTGTGGGGGGGGGGGGGTCATCTATTTACAGGGAAACATACATAAGGATCAACTGTGAAAAGCTTTGTAAAAAGCATTTTATTGAATAGTTATATAATTTTCCCTGTTATATGCACAGTATATGCAAAGTACTTGACACGTGTACATATAACAGGAAAAAAACTATAATAAAGCCATAAAGGCTTTACTAAACTTTTCTCAGTTGATCCTTTTGTATTTTTTCCTGTAGAATCTATTTCTGCAATATATTTCACATAATTATTTAGATAATTTACGTATTTAGTAAAATATGGTAATTATCTCATTAAAATGGTCAGTCCGTGAGGTCCCAAGTGAGGAAACATCCCTACCAAAAGTCAGAAAACATTCTTCTGACCACTTTATAAGATGAAATGAAATGATCTCAGAATGATTTAAATATATAAAGCAATTCTAATATTGTGAAAATTGGACATTAACTGGCTAGCATACTGTTCTGGGAGAAATGGGTCGGGGGGCAGGGGAATTTTCACTCCCTCATTTTTCCAAAGTTTGGACCTCATAGAACCAAGATATGAAAAAATATAAATTTTAGCACAAGAATCCTACGGGAGCTGTTTTTTGACATATCAAACCACACAAATACCTACAATAAAGCAAGCGCAATTGGCTATGGACAGTTAAATGTATTCCTGGAATTCATGGAAGCCAGTCAATAATTTGATGACAATTTATAGAATTATTTAACTTTTGCAGTTTTCAAGATAATTTCACAAGAACACTTGCAACGAGACAGATTGACAGAAAGTAATATTGAACGTAATGCAAAAAACTTTTTTTGTTAAGTAACATTAATATTACAAGTTACTGCATTTTGGTAATATATTATGTAATATATTAAGTTACGTAGTGCACATGTCCCAGCACTGGCGTGGAAGGGGGGTATCTATGCGAGTTATGTTAACAACTTACAAATGGCATGCGGTCGTAACGATTATTTGATAATTGTAAGATTGATGTAGATCAACTGCACTCACTGTACAACTGTATTAATTGATTGTCCCATGGCGGGAATTATGCTCTGGTTTTGGTGAACATTATAGTTCTGGTCATTTTGTGGGGGTCACTGGGGCCATGCAGTAAAAGTAAATAACCTAATATTGTTGGATTATTTCTCAACTGATAAGTGTGAACTAGTATCCAACCCAAATGAACACCCTTTTCAACAACACACAGGTATACTTGCATTTACTAATCATGATCTTAATCAAATTACCTTCGATTTCGCCTTTCAAGTCTTCAACCTGTGCGTCACTGGTGTTGACTCTGGTCTGAAGGTCTACAACATGGACCTCAATGGTGCCTAGCCTGGTTTGAAGGTCTGCAACATAAGCCTCACTGGTGCTGAGTCTGGTTTGAAGGTCTGAAACATGGACCTCATTGGTGCGGAGTCTGGTTTGAAGGTCTGAAACATGGACCTCATTGGTGCTGAGTCTAGTTTGAAGATCTGCAACATGGACCTCATTGGTGTTGAGTCTGGTTTGAAGGTCTGCAATGTGGACCTCACTGGTGCTGAGTCTGGTTTGAAGGTCTGCAATGTGGACCTCACTGGTGCTGAGTCTGGTTTGAAGGTCTGCAACATGGACCTCACTAGCATTCAGTTTGACAGCCATTACTGAAAAATATCAGAACAACATTATGTTGTACTATGAAACATTTTAAACAAATTTCAACCTGTTAATGTTTAGTGTTGAAATAAAATGATAATTTTAATAACATTTTTTTAAATGTTTGGTAAATGTGAAGTTATAATACCTGCATTGCTTCTGGTCAGTTCCTCCACTTGACTCTCACTTAGATCCATCCTCACTTCTACGCTGGACAGCTGAACTGAAATCATAACAATGTTAACTTTACTTAATTAAAATGCCATCAATTTCAGTCATTGAGCTGATTGACCTGTGTGGGTGTGTGCGTGTGTGTGTGTGTGTTTGTGGGGGGGGGGGGGGGGGGGGGGGGGGAACTTGACATCAGCAAACTGTGGCCGCAAATCCAACAGGAGTTGAGGAACTGCTTCAGCGCTCTTGGTGCTCTATCTGACCCAACTGATGAGGAGCCTATCGTCCACAAGCAGAGCTGCCGAAGCAGACAACCCGCAACACTCCATGTTAAAAAATATTCTTCCAGGTGCAAGGCCCAGAGATATACGCAGAAAACAGAGAAAATGCCAGCACTCATTAAATGTCCTTTCTAATGTTCTTTATTTACCTCGCATAGTGTACAGCAACGAACGCGTTTCGACCTGTGTGGTCTTCCTCAGCGTTGTGGTGGACAACAGATAGTGAGGTGAATATATACAAGTTAATGCCATCATGTGGTCACAAGGTAATTGGTCAGCTGACAGCTGTCCACCAATCACATGACATCAGTGACAGACATAATAATTGATACAAGAAATATATACAACAGTAAATATGGACCCAAAAAAAGGGGTTATAAAAGATCATACCCTTCTAGAATCTATACTATATTTGGGCCGGCCCCTAAACTAAGTCCTCTGTGAGGCTGTTGAACCAAACAGGAAAATATTAAAGACCTTTGAGTCTTGTCAAAGTGAGACTCATGTTATAGAAATAGATAATATAAAAAATGTAATAATGTAGAAGATGGAAGGACCTGGAGTCTACCCAGACTGGAGCTATATAGTAGAAAAGTTTAATAATTGTAATTAGAGAATTTAGTAGTGACCAATCAAGGAATATTAAAGTACAAAATGCAACCCAAGAGGAGCTTTTGGGTGCTCAGTCTGGAGTATATGAATCCAAAACCTTCACGTTACAACAACAACATGTCCCAAAAAAAAAAAAAAAAAAAAAGAAAAAAAACTTTCTTTTCATGGAGTCTAGTCAAAGTGAGACTCGAATAGTAGAGAATATAGACAATATAGAAAAATGTATTAATAAAAGAGTAATATAAAAGAGTATTGTAAAAGCCGGAAGCTCCTGGAGTGTACCCAGACTGGAACTAAATTTATTAGAGAAGGTTTAATGAGTGAGATAGAAGAATTTAGTAGTGTCCAATAATGAATCGTTAAATTACAAAAAGCAACCCAAGAGGAGTTCCTCGTTCAGACCTTTAGGGTGCTCCGTCTGGAGTGTATGAATCCAAAAAGCTTCACGTTGCAATAACAACCTATCCTGATCCCCCCCTCTTTTCATGGGGTTCACAACCTCAATACCCTGAAACCGCAAAGAGCTGACTGGGTGACCCACAGAATTAAAATGTCGTGCTACAGAAGATTTTTCATCATTATTCCGGATAGAACTCTTATGTTCTGAGAATCTAGTTTTAATTTCCCTCCCTGTTTTTCCCTGTTTTTTTAAGGACAAACCCTTATTTGCCCACAAGAGGGCCAAAAACTTGAGACACACTGGTGAGAGCAGACCTGTATAGTCCACCTAAGCACTTCTTATCTACACTCTCTTACCCTCTGGTAATTTCCCTTGCCACAATTGTATACACTGTAATGCTATGGTCAAAAGCGACATTTCTACACCCACATTCGGGGAAAAAAATATTCCGTCAAAGGGAGGATATCCTGCAAAACGAAACATGTAGTCTATCTCTTAAAATGCCCATGTGGCCTATGTTATGTAGGAAAAACAGGGAGAGATATTAAAACTAGATTCTCAGAACATAAGAGTTCTATCTGGAATAATGATGAAAAATCTTCTGTAGCACGACATTTTAATTCTGTGGGTCACCCAGTCAGCTCTTTGCGGTTTCAGGGTATTGAGGTTGTGAACCCCATGAAAACAGGGGGGGATCAGGATAGGTTGTTATTGCAACGTGAAGCTTTTTGGATTCATACACTCCAGACGGAGCACCCTAAAGGTCTGAACGAGGAACTCCTCTTGGGTTGCTTTTTGTAATTTAACGATTCATTATTGGACACTACTAAATTCTTCTATCTCACTCATTAAACCTTCTCTAATAAATTTAGTTCCAGTCTGGGTACACTCCAGGAGCTTCCGGCTTTTACAATACTCTTTTATATTACTCTTTTATTAATACATTTTCTATATTGTCTATATTCTCTACTATTCGAGTCTCACTTTGACTAGACTCCATGAAAAGAAAGTTTTTTTTTTTTTTTTTTTTTTTTTTTGGGACATGTTGTTGTAACGTGAAGGTTTTGGATTCATATACTCCAGACTGAGCACCAAAAGCTCCTCTTGGGTTGCGTTTTGTACTTTAATATTCCTTGATTGGTCACTACTAAATTCTTTAATTACATTTATTAAACTTTTCTACTATATAGCTCCAGTCTGGGTAGACTCCAGGTCCTTCCGTCTTCTACATTATTACATTTTCTATATTATCTATTTCTATAACATGAGTCTCACTTTGACAAGACTCAAAGGTCTTTAATATTTTCCTGTTTGGTTCAACAGCCTCACAGAGGACTTAGTTTAGGGGCCGGCCCAAATATAGATTCTAGAAGGGTATGATCTTTTATAACCCCTTTTTTTGGTCCATATTTACTGTTGTATATATTTCTTGTATCAATTATTATGTCTGTCACTGATGTCATGTGATTGGTGGACAGCTGTCAGCAGACCAATTACCTTGTGACCACATAATGGCATTAACTTGTATATATTCACCTCACTATCTGTTGTCCACCACAACGCTGAGGAAGACCACATAGGTCGAAACGCGTTCGTTGCTGTACACTATGCGAGGTAAATAAAGAACATTAGAAAGGACATTTAATGAGTGCTGGCATTTTCTCTGTTTTCTGAGCCTATCGTCCACACCAAATGGGACGCCATCAAAACCACCTATGTTGAGACTGCTACCAAAGTCCTGGGATATAAGAAAAAGAACAACAGGGAGTGGCTGGCACCTGGCACCTGGGAGAAAATTGACTAAAGAAAACAACTAAAAGCCAAGATACTAAATACCATGTCACTGAGGCTCCAAAAACATGTCCAAGAAGCCTACGCACTCAAAGATAAGGAGGTCAAAAAGATTGCAAAGAATGATAAAATGGCTTTTGTTGAGACGATAGCTTGCAAAGCAGAACAAGCAGCAGCAAGAAGTGAGATGAGTGTGCTATACAAAATCACCAAACAACTCAGAAAACCCTCAATCACTCTGCTCCTGTAAAAGACTGGAACAACCTCTTAACTCAGAGTGAACAGGCAGTAAGGTGGGTTGAGCATTTCCACGAGGTCCTCCACTGCCCTGAACCAGAACACCCTGCTACTCTGACACCAGAGGACGGCGTACTCGAGATCGACATCAGGCCCCCAACCAAAACAGAGGTCAAGACTGCCATCACAGCAAACAAGAGAAGCTACAGGGGCTGACTCCATTCACACTGAGATGCTAAAGACTGACCTCTATACCTCAGTCAAGGTCCTGCCTGATTGCCAAAATTCTGAAGAAAGGGAACCTGCAGAACTGCAATAACTGACGAGGCATCACATTGCTCTCCATTCCTTCCAAAGTCTTCTGCAGAATCCTACAAACCATCCTACAAAGAATCCTACAAAGAATCCTCACAAACCAGCATTTTTCATTGGCTCATAGAAAAGTAATTCATGTTCATGCATTTTGATCAAAGATTGTAGGAGATGTATTTTAACAGTTTTTGATATAATTTAAGATGGCGGGTCATCTAAAGGTCAGAGGTCAAAAGTGAGATTACAAAAGCTGTTTGGCATAAGGAGACGCATAAGAGAATATAAGTTACATTGCCAACGGTCAAGCGATTCATGAGTGTTTGCATTTTAAGGTGAGTGCTATAGCGTCATCATCATTTGGCCAGTGGTCACAGGCTTCGCATCATCACCGTTTGGCATCACCTTCTACAAGATTACCAATTTTCGCGAAAACCGACTGCACGGTTCAGCCAGAACAGCTATTTTTGGCGGAAGAAGGATAAGAAAAAAAAAAGACAAAAACAATAAAGGGATCAAGTCCACTTTGTGGACTGCTTGGTCCCTTAATAACAATAATAATAATAATACCTGCATTGTTTCTGGAGAGTTCCTCACTTGCACTCAGCCGGGTTTCCATGGCTGTCTGTTTGGTTTCCATTGCTGTCAGTTTGGCAAGGAGTGCTGAAAACAGAGCATCAGCATTAGAGTCCTGCAAGTCTGTCCGGTGGTCAAGGCCAGCTGTGGCTGACTGAGTCAGCACTGTGAGCTTGTAGATCGACTCTTGAAAGTGGCACCCTTCACATAAAGTGAAACATGTATAATTTTGCAACAATATGTGACATGCAAAACAGATACAGTAGGCTATACGGTAAGATGATCCATAGTATTTTTCTTGTAAAGTTAAACATATTTAATTTTGTAATTTATAATAATATTTGACATGCAAAACCGATCCATTCATTTTTCATGTGAAGTCGTTTGTATGAAAGGTGTCACTTTCAAGAGTTTGCATAGGCTAGTTTTTTCCATATGGGAAACAATGACTAAACTAAACTGCACCCGCTCCGATCACGCAAGTAATTAGTCAAGAACACTTACTGTTATTTATCTTGACTGTTTCAATCCACCTTTGTTTAGTAATGCACCTGCAGTATTTTATTTTATTCATTTTTGCAAAGTGCAAAGCCCCATTGAAATATCAATGATTATTTTTTCTATACGATTACTCCCAAATAAATAGTATTTTGAGATACTCGAAATATGAAAACATTATAATTTCAGATTCCAATACTAAAACTGCAAAAATAACAGTTCTACTGTACAAGCTCAAATTGTGCTGCAGTGAAACAAGTTTTGCTTGTAGATCAGCTACTTTAGCTACTTGTGTGTATGACTAAACACAGTGGTTGTGAGCTCAGTGTGCATAGAGCCTGTTCACTACAGCCCTCTGTCTACAGTGTGCATAGAGCCTGTTCACTACAGCCCTGTCAGTGTGCATAGAGCCTGTTCACTACAGCTACAGTGTGCATAGAGCCTGTTCACTACAGCTACAGTGTGCGTAGCCCCAGGCACCCGCTTCGACCTCTATCCATCGATTGAATAGACACTTATCAACAGAAATGTTACGATCCAATCGTGCCGGTATAGCAGATATTCAGATACCCGCCGGGC
>CM076972.1:5612742-5670242 GCA_039105355.1 Benthosema pterotum | reverse complement strand
CCTGCCTTAGCCTATTGTAGCAAGGACCTGTACACAAAATGTTTTAAATTTGTTCATTAAAAATCTTCTCTGCCCAGCCCCCCGTGACCGCCAATGGGCCTAGTTCAGGGGTCAGCAACCTGCGGCTCAGGAGCCGCATGCGGCTCTAGAACACATGCTAGTGGCTCCCTGACACTAGCATTATTACATACACACTGGGGTGATCAGCCAACATAATATAAACATTTCAGTCACCCAACACGCCATGTGCTGTCTGACAGTTAACATAGTGCTTACTATATCATTAATATATCTTTGAGATGTTGTGTGGACATGATAAAAATGATGTGTTTCCTAGAAATGGAGGTCTGAAAAAACATCATTAACATGGCACAACACAGCTTGATGATGTCATCAAGTTGTGTTTCACCATGTCTTCTTTTAGGATTTTTCTTTTAGGACCTTTTTTCTGAGAGTGTACAAATGGAACCAAATGGACCCGCCAGGGTCCATTTGGTTCACATTTGTACACTCTCAGAAAAACATTTTTTGCGGCTCCAGAGAGATTTTGAATTTAATTTTTGTTCGAAAATGGCTCTATCAACATCTTGGGTTGCCGACCCCTGGCCTAGTTATTAGAAAGGTGGATATAGATCATTCTGGAGATACATGGCATGAATGTGTTGACACTGACAGAATCTAGTGTCAGAAACTAAAATCTAGACTTAGAAACGAACTAAGGAAACTAGAAACTAAGAGTCAAAAACTGCAGACAGTAAAATTTAGTGTCAGGAACTACAATCTACTGTCAGAAACTACTAGAGATGTTCTGATACTTTATCGATATCGGGAAAAGTATGGCATTGGCCTTTTTTGGTCACATCGGTATCGGCAAATACTGTATGGGTATCGGAAAAGTATCGGTATCAACGCTTATTTGTCATTATCGGGTCATATTGGTATTGGCAAATATGCCAGTCTAACTGCAGGTCTGACACAGGGGTAAGGGGTTGACACTATTGTAGTTAAATGAAATGTTGGGCCATGTGGAGTTTGCTTTAGAGTTGCCCAAGTGCACATTTCAGTAAGGAGTCTGCTATTCCCTGTTGGTGGAGTTCATATAAGATCTTTTTTTCTTTTATGTTATTGTATATATTCTTCTCTGGAATCGGTATTTGGTATCGGTATCGGCTAATACAGAAAATGCAGTATAGGGATCAGATCGGGAAATGAAAAAAGTGGCAGCGGGACATCCCTAGAAACTACAGAAACTACAATCTAGTGTCAGGCTGTAGAATCTAGTGTCAGGATTATAAATGGGTTAAGCCACTCTCACTGCTAATGTTATTTTAACCCTGGTTAAACGCATTATGTTACACTTTAGCTATTGAAAAATATCAGATCTACAAGCTCATATCGCGCCACCGAGTGGCGCGATATGAGCTTGTAGATCTGATATTTTGTAGATCTGATATTTTTTTTGAAAAATTGTGAAAATGATGCGCAAATCTAAGAATATATTCTATTTGACACCTGATTGTAGTTCTACAGTAGTTTCTAGTTTCTGATGCTAGATTCTGACAGATTCTAGTTTCTCTGAAGGACCACCAGAATTATCTATATTTGAACAATATCAGAGCTACAAGCTCACAGTGCGCCACTCGGTGGCGCACTGTGAGCTTGTAGGTCTGATATTTTTCAATAGCTTAAGTGTAACATAATGGTTTGAACACCAAAACGTGTTCAGTACACAGAGGGTTAATATGCCAACAGGATTAGAGCGTGAACACCACGCCATACGTCATGTATCCATTTGAACCTCCATGTACGGTATATACCAGGGCCGGATCTAGTCTAGAGGGGGGCATTGTGCATCCTGCCCACCCAATGAATGGTAATATCAGTGGTTTTCATCAGTGGCCCAGGATTCCAGGTGGTCCCCAGCTAAATGATGGACAGTTGGTAACCAAATGGACCCTTATAGATCCGTAAATCTTGGTTCCATTTTATGCTCTCAAGAGTTAAATTATATTCAAACATCTGAATGACTTAAATTTTCAAGAATCTACACTTTTAGAAAATGTAGAAGAACAGTTATTCTGACCAACATGTTGCCAGTTTAACTCAAAAAAATGTGGGCAAAAAAAACAAAAAAAAACAAAACAAAAAAAAACTGTTTCAATTCAAGGTCCCCCAGTACAGTTAGACATGCATTACACACCCACCATTTAATGGCATTTCTATTTCTGAGACCCCAACATCAACATTAATGTAAATTGATGACCTCACAGGTTCACTTGGATATTAATTCATTTTCATATAAAGTATTGTTTGTGTTCATTCCACATGTCCTCTCTCTGCTCTCTCCACTGATACGGAATGTCACACAATGTTAAAGTTATTTTCTTATCTTAATGTTGCTGTAATGTAACACGATTCACATACAGTAGTCAGAGGAGAGAAGCAGAGCCGTATGTGTGTGTGTGTGTGTGTGTGTGTGTGTGTGTGTGTGTGTGTGTGTGTGTGTGTGTGTGTGTGTGTGTGTGTGTGTGTGTGTGTGTGTGGTGTGTGTGTGTGTGTGTGTGTGTGTGTGTCCTATCTTGTATTCAGGGTTGTCGAGGTCATGAAGTTCCTGGACATAGTGTGAAAATATAACAAACAGGGGCGGATGTAACATTTCATTGGGGTGTTTCAAAGACTTAAATATAAGCACTGAAAGATCTTGGGTTGTTTTGCATGCCATCATGTTTGGTGGGGCAGACTTCCACCCCCCCCCCCCCCCCATGCCTATATGCCTAGATCCGCCCCCGAGAACAAATATTTTCAATTCCAGTAAAAGGGGATGTTTATGCTTGTATGACATACTGTAACCTACAGGGGGAATATGCCTCAATAAGCAAACTTTATACAGATTATACAGAGTTGAACAATATTACTTAGTAATATTATGCAAAAAGAATAGAGATGTACAACACAATGTGTTTAGTGACAAATTGTAGTGTAGGTCATGTGTGCAGATTAATGTGGTGGATTAGGATCTACAAACTACTGCACATCTCTGTTGTTATTTGATGAATAGTTACGCTAGCAGAAAGGCCCAGTACGTGCTGGAGGCCCCTGCTCAGGCTAGAACACGCTGCTAAATCACTCACTCTAGCTACTTACAGACCGTAATAGGAGAGCAGGCCTGTGACTGATCTGGACTGCATTTATACAATACTGCTATCCTCAGTATAATGCAGGAATATGAGAATACATGATTACTGACGATGTGTAGGAAGTATAGTTATGTGTAATGTATGTAACAAGACGTGTGTAAATACAGGAATGTATGTGTGTGTTAAGGAGACAACAATGTAGGCCTATATTATGATAGAGCAGGGGTGGGCAATTATTTTTCCCAAGGGGCCAAATGAGATACATGAAATACTGTGGAGGGCCAAGACTAAAGACTGGAGTTGTAATATGAATTTAATTTCAAGATAAAAGTAAGAGTGAGACCAACCATTTTGACACTAGGGCCCTCTATTTATTCAGTATTTGAGCCAACTAAAGATTTCTTTTGCTTTTGTCCACAATTCCAGGCCAGATTTGGAAACCAAATAGTCAAACATACAGATCAAAATGACCATTAATCTTCTACATTCTCTAGTTGTGTAGACTTGGGCTAATTCACATGATGAATATTTTAACTCTTGAGGGTGTAAAAATGAAACCAAATGGACCCGCAAGGGTCCATTTGGTTTCATTTTTACATTCTCAAAGAGTTACATTTGGTTAACCAACTTTCCATATTTAACTGGAACTCTCTCAAGGACCACTGGTGGTCCCCGGACCACTGGTTTAAAACCATGGTACCCTTTCACGGGCCGGTCAGAGTCAGCCAAAGGGCCACATTTGGCCCCCGGGCCACATAATGCCAGGTATGTGATAGAGATCCGTCCTGAGATTCAGTGCATGCATTTAGGACACACAGTAGCATCGGACCAACTCTTTACTATATGTTGTCGTTACACCACAGTTGGTGACCTACACAAACACGTGACTCAAAGTGTGGTCCGTGTGGACTCCCTAGGGTATAGTTAGGAACCAAGTAGACCCTTACAGGTCTGATGGGGAGTGAGATTCGCTGCCTTTAAAAATATGTGTTGGTGGGAATTATTCATTTAGCCACTAAATCATCTTGTGAAACTACAATAATCTACGGGTCACTGAGGTGTGACCCGTATTTTTTAATATCTACTACAGTCCGAATAAACCCCAGGAAATTATAACGGGCCACAGAAGGTCACAGGATCTACTGAATGTGAAGGAGGCAGCACACCACACTGCACTTTACACATGAAATCACAACAAATCACATTAAAAGTTTGCAAACACTTATGTATTTGGAACAATGTTTGAATGCCCCCTCCCAAGATAAAATCCCTTAAACTAAAGAAAGCAAGGAATGTAAAATATTAACACATCGTTTAGTTTCTCTAATAATAACCTAAAACATGAAGCTTGGAAGAAAAAAAGTTGTCCTTTAACTCTCTCAGAGTTACAGACTGGAAGGCTAAGGGTCCATTTGGTTCCTAAATATCATGTTGATGTGTGTGTGTGTGTGTGTGTGTGTGTGTGTGTGTGTGTGTGTGTGTGTGTGTGTGTGTGTGTGTGTGTGTGTGTGTGTGTGTGTGTGTGTGTGTGTGTGTGTGTGTGTGTGTGTGTGTGTGTGTGTGTGTGTGTGTGTGTGTGTGTGTGTGTGTGTTTAAATAAATGAACTTACCTTAAAATAATACTGCACTGGAATCATTACAGTCCACAAAACAACACAAATAAATAAGAACTAAGCCAGACAGATGTTGTTGTTCCACTATAGATTTATAATATGATAAAAATATTAATATAATAATCAGTTGGTCTTCTGTTCACATACACACTGTTCAGGGGGACACAGTTAGAGGTGACACAACACTGCAGTGTGCTATTTGTGTTCCCCTGGAAACAACACACTACACAACTTTAGTTCCTGTCAGGCTGACAGAAACTTGTAGTGGAATTTATTTACAAATGTAACCTTTATTTAACTAGTAAAACAGAGAGGGTTGCAGGTGGTCCCCAGCTGATTGATGTGACATTGTTAACCAAATGGACCCTTATAGATGTTCTGAGAACTCCTGAGAGTGTAAAACCACTGATATCAGCCTCCAATCTGTGTCTTTTTGCCCTTTTCATCAATGTAGGTTAAAGGGATATTTCACTTCACAAAAAAAAAATGTCATGTGAACACCACAGACAGTTTAATATTATGATAATAATAAACATTTTTGTATAGCACCTTTCATGACATAAAATGCAGCCCAAAGTGCTTTACATGGCAATAGAAAAAAGTTACTCCATTCAGTATTTAGATATTTGCTGTTCATTTGAACTGCCCCGCCCCCTTCCTATCCAGACCAATTAAAACTCCATTTTAATATTTGAGGGGGTGTGGAATTTCATTGACATTTTATTCATTTATTTTAATATTGTTGAAAATGTAGCAGCCTGCCTGGCATGCCCATCCTGGCTGCAGCCAAATGAATGAAACAATATTTTAAAAATAAAATTAAAACAGTAAATGAGAAAGCACACCCTCTGATGTGTTAGGAGGACAATATCAGTCACCAGAAAAAACAGGTGATGATGAATCAATTATGTTTAAAATGGAGTTTTAAGTTAATAATGGGTTTTAATAATAATAATGGGTTTTAATAATAATAATGGGTTTGTATAGGAAGGGTGCAGGGCAGCTACAGTACAGTATATGAACATCCAATATTCACATGAGACTGAGTAGAACATAAAATGACGAAGTGAAGTTTTTTTTTTTTTTTTAAAGTGAAATATTCCTTTAACAAGACAAAACAATCTGCATTCTAAATCGTTACCAGTAGGATCTTATTGGTGTCACTAAAAGATTGAAATTCAACACCTGTGGGAATTCTCATCAGAAACAGGTCCATGTCAGGGTACTAGTCACAACCTATAGAAGGCAAAACATGCAAAACATCATCATGCTTTATGTAGCATGTGATATGTATATCTAGAGGGTTTTCATCATGCTTTATGTAGCATGTGATATGTATATCTAGAGGGTTTTCATCATGCTTTATGTAGCATGTGATATGTATATCTAGAGGGTTTTCATCATGCTTTATGTAGCATGTGATATGTATATCTAGAGGGTTTTCATCATGCTTTATGTAGCATGTGATATGTATATCTAGAGGGTTTTCATCATGCTTTATGTAGCATGTGATATGTATATCTAGAGGGTTTTCATCATGCTTTATGTAGCATGTGATATGTATATCTAGAGGGTTTTCATCATGCTTTATGTAGCATGTGATATGTATATCTAGGGGGTTTTCATCATGCTTTATGTAGCATGTGATATGTATATCTAGAGGGTTTTCATCATGCTTTATGTAGCATGTGATATGTATATCTAGAGGGTTTTCATCATGCTTTATGTAGCATGTGATATGTATATCTAGAGGGTTTTCATCATGCTTTATGTAGCATGTGATATGTATATCTAGGGGGTTTTCATCATGCTTTATGTAGCATGTGATATGTATATCTAGTTTTCATCATGCTTTATGTAGCATGTGATATGTATATCTAGTTTTCATCATGCTTTATGTAGCATGTGATATGTATATCTAGAGGGTTTTCATCATGCTTTATGTAGCATGTGATATGTATATCTAGGGGGTTTTCATCATGCTTTATGTAGCATGTGATATGTATATCTAGAGGGTTTTCATCATGCTTTATGTAGCATGTGATATGTATATCTAGAGGGTTTTCATCATGCTTTATGTAGCATGTGATATGTATATCTAGAGGGTTTTCATCATGCTTTATGTAGCATGTGATATGTATATCTAGAGGGTTTTCATCATGCTTTATGTAGCATGTGATATGTATATCTAGGGGGTTTTCATCATGCTTTATGTAGCATGTGATATGTATATCTAGGGGGTTTTCATCATGCTTTATGTAGCATGTGATTGTGATATGTATATCTAGGGGGTTTTCATCATGCTTTATGTAGCATGTGATATGTATATCTAGAGGTTTTTCTTTTTTCATCATCCTTTATGTAGCATGTGATATGTATATCTAGGGGGTTTTCATGATGCTGAATCCACTGCAAAAACAGAATAAAAAAAGAAAAGTGTGCGACTATAACCACATTTATAATGACAGGTTTTTTAATCTGTTTTTATAGGGAATGTTTTGTAGCAAAACAAATGTTCCTCTTCCTCCTTCCACTTAATTAAGAAGTTAACACAATTAGACAATGTAGAAGATTAATGGTCATTTTGATGTTTGCCTATTTGGACTTCGAAATCCAGCCTGGAATTGTGGACAAAAGCAAAACAAATCTTTAGTTTTGGGGTCTGTGGGGCTAAAATGTCATCAAATGGTGGTCCGTGGCTCAAACCACTGCCCTAGAGGCGTCAAAAAGACTTAATGAGAAACATAAAAACAATGTCATTATTATCTTGACCATAACATTACATATAGGAACTTTAAAGGGGAATTCCACCCATTTTCAACATTTTACTGAGAGTGGCATTTGGACACTCTGAGAAAAAAGAAATCCATTAACATGGTGAAATACATCTTGATGATGTCATCAAGGTTGTGTTTCACCATGTTAATGATTTTCTTCAGACCTCCATTTCTAGGAAACACAGAATGGGGGAAACGTTTTTTATCATGTCCACCCAGCACCTCTAAGGTATCTTAATGACATATTGGAATGTTGAGTTCCCCTTTAACTGCCTTTCCCTTTTTACGTTTTTTTGTTTTTGTTTGTTTTAATAGTTTAAAAAGTCAAATAAGTTAAGGGATTAAGGCTAAAGGGTTTAGTGGTCTCTGGTCTAATCCTGGATCAGAGCCATATGCATCCATATATGGAGATTCTGAGGATCCAACAACATACATTATTGGTTCAATATGTGAGGGGATTATGTATTAAACCAGGGGTAAACCGGTGGTCCGGGGACCGCCAGTGGTCCCTGAGAGGATTCCAGGTGGTCCCCATGGGCTAAATGATGGAAAGTTGGTTAACCAGAAGTAACTCTTTGAGAGCGTAAACATGAAACCAAATGGACCCTTGCGGGTCCATTTGGTTTCATGTTTACGCTCTCAAAGAGTTAGCTGGGGACCACCTGGAACCCTCTCAAGGACCACTGGTGGTCCCCGGACCATTGGTTGAAAACCACTGATGTAGAAGATTAATGGCCATTTTGATCTGTATGTTGGACTGTTTGGTTTCCCCCAAATCCAGCCTGGAATTGTAGACAAAAAAGCAAAATAAATCTTTAGTTTTGGGGGGTCTGTGGGGCTAAAATGTCATCAAATGGTGGTCCTCTGAGGCTCAAATGCTGAATAAATAGTGGTCCCTGGGACCAAAAAGGTTGAAAACCACTGCTATAATCTGTCACTCACAGTTAGCCTTTGAGCAGGCAAATCACTGGTCCACAAGTAGACTAGTGAACAAGTGCTCACTATCTCCAAGCACTAGTGAGCAAGTAGTGGTGACGTGGGTTGTGTCCTGGAAGTTGGTCACTATAGTGAACCGGACACCTTTCCTGACTGTTTGACTACTGAGCACTTTTTAGAATGTTTGTGTTCACTATATAAAGGAGAACACCCTTAGAACCGGTGGTTTGTTTCCTAATAACTGACCGAGGCACATGCAGCCGAGGTCAGTTATTAGGAAACAATCCACATGGCTTACATCAGTGGTTTTCAACTAGCGGTCCCTGAGAGTGTTCCAGGTGGTCCCCAGGCTAAATGGCAGAGAGTTGGTTAACCAGATGTAACTCTTTGAGAGCGTAGACATGAAACTAAATGGACCCGCAACATAAACATGAAACCACATGGACCCGCAATTGGGTCCATTTGGTTTCACACTCTCGAAGTTATAATATTCATGACCTGAATGGCAACGGCATGTAAACAACCAAATACGTAGCTAACCAAATGGACCCGCTAACGGCGTGCTGGAACTAAATGCGGAAGCACATCGCAGATTTATATCAGCACAGCTGTTTGCACTTTGAGGACCTTGATTATGCAGCGGTGAGTTATAGTGACATTTCTTACTGCTCACGTGACCAGAACGCTGGCTTCTGATTGGAGCATTCATTCAAGCCATGTAATAAATGGTTTTAACCAACACACAGAGGTAATGGGTGTTCAATAGCATTGATTTATGAAAAAAACAAATGATCAAACTCATAAATGGAGTTAGGTGTTTTCCTACTGACATAAATACTGTAATTATGGACACAAACTAGATTTATTATATTGTTAAACACACTATGAACAACAGTACTATTTTAATAAGTGTTTATTATTGACAGAATGTAGAATACATTATTGGGTCAACAAACACTTTGTCTGTTTAAGGTAACTTTACCACAAACACTGTTATAATGTACCAGTAGTAACAGTGTTAATGTACCAGTAGTAACAGTGTTATAATGTACCAGTAGTAACAGTGTTATAATGTACCAGTAGTAACAGTGTTAATGTAATGGTAGTAACAGTTACATAGCATAGAGCAGAAAACCACTGAACACATTCTGGTTGGATGAGGAACCATAATCATGGAGCTCACCAGCTAACTTCATGTAAACAGTGTCTCCCTCCTCCAGCTCTAGGGTCAGTCCATTAGACGTGGATACCCAATGACCAGATTCACTAAATGGATCGTTACGAATGAGTTGCCAATCATTCTTATACATGTAGACAGACGCAAACGATGATGACGTCAGGTGAGCTGCAGTGAAGGTGAAACTATAAAGACCTTTGACCTTTGATGTGAAGATACCTGAGAGAGAGAGAGAGAGAGAGAGAGAGAGAGAGAGAGAGAGAGAGAGAGAGAGAGAGAGAGAGAGAGAGAGAGAGAGAGAGAGAGAGAGAAAGAGTGGGGGGGGGGTTAAAGAGAGAGAGAGACATTAGATTGTTATACAGCAGAAATAGAACATGTACAGCTCACACAGTGAGTTTGTAGATCTGATATTTCCACAACATCTAACTAAGCAGTAAGACGCTGGACATGACACCCCAGATGTCCTTTTATGGGCATAAGGAGCAACAGTTTGATCATAGGCTTGTTAATTCACACATTTATGCTGTTTCTGTAGCTGTTTTGGTTTACTTCCATTTGGGGTGTAAATTACACCTTTGGCTCCAATCATTATATATTTGCTCACACTGTAGGATTGTTTTGGTGTGACGTAATCATATAATTCATCACCACCAGTATGGTGGTGACTATGTTTCACCCCCTGTCCGTTCCTACGTCTGTCCGTCCCTACGTCTGTCCGTTAGGGCTTTAACCAAAAAATCGATAGTTCGATGCATCGATTTGCATAACACGTGTCGACTACAAAAAGCCCGAGTCGATAAGTTGTTTTTTTTCCCTTCCTCCGAGGGAAAGAAGTAAGGAGGAGGAATTAAACATTTACCTTTGTTTTTCCCTTTTTTCTTTCTCTGTGTGTGTATATAATTCAACTGTAATATTGGTTACTGTCACTCACGGACAGAAGTCTCCTTTGCAACTCTATCGGAGTTCAGGCCTACCAATCTTACTGCAACTGCATGCGCTCTTGTGCTCTCGGCGCGGCGAGAAATATAGAACTTCATCAACCAACACCTCCCCGTGTTACAGTGACCGTCTTGTTCCTCGTTTCGCATTAGGCTACGCACGGGACGCATGCTTCTGTCCGCGTCATTCTCATTAATTTACTGAACTAGGGCCTTACCCGTTGTGAATATGAACACCAAATGATGTACTGTGTGGGTAATGTGATATCACTGAAGATGCAAGTATTTTGATGAAGGATTGCTTTAAAGCACAAATTTGCACAGACACTGCAATGGCCAGTCATAAAGTGTGTGTGTGTGTGTGTGTGTGTGTGTGTGTGTGTGTGTGTGTGTGTGTGTGTGTGTGTGTGTGTGTGTGTGTGTGTGTGTGTGTGTGTGTTTTGCTATTTGCATTGCCCCCTGTGGCCGAAAAGGGAAGGGAATTGCCAATGTTAAGTGAATGGAGAAATTTAATGCACCAATAAATTCATTATTAATCAACAATTTGTTAATTTGAAAAAAGAGCTTCGTCAGTCTCTTCCTAATGTTATGGTCAATGACTGTGTGAAAAATCATAGCGATCGGTGCAGCCAGTGATGAGTTATGCTCGCTTCAGACATTCAGACATTCAGACATTCAGACAGACAACTCCTTAATTATAGTATTGATGGATCAGAAAAGAAAAGCGGCGCGATATGGTGGTGTTGGAGGAGGAGGAGGCTACATGTAAATGGATCGTATTCTGATAATGTGGCCGCTATGTTAGAACGAGCATGTCTTCTGTTGCGTTCTAACGTGTGGGCTGGCTGCTGTGTATTGATAATGTTGTGTTTTTATGGCTGGCCTGGGAGTGGACGTTGTGCTGCGCTGTGTGCCAATATTGTTTTCATATTAAGCTTGCCACATGCGTCATGCGTAGCCTCGCGATGTGTTTTGTATAAGCACTGCGCCGGCATCATAGCGGCACCATTTGATCCCCGACCCCCCTCGGGGAACCACCACGACGGACCTTCCCACGACGCCCCCCCCCCCCCCCCCCCCCCCCCCCGAATTCTTCAGGATCATTAATATTCATTCGCGTGGTAACCTTAGCGAGCGAGTGGTTCAAATCCCGAGCTTCGGTATACAGCCTTACCGCACATGCACGCACGCACGCACGCACACACACACACACACACACACACACACACACAAAAAGATCGACTTGAGTCGACTTGACTTTGACTTTACTGTTCAACAAAGTCGACTTCAAAAAATCTCACGTCGTTAATGACTAGACAGCTCTGACGACAACTAAGATCAATTAATTAATAAGCAAGTTTGATTTCTAGTTTATTTTTATTAATCAATTCTAAGAAGATAAATAAAGAGGGCTGTCATGAACCTTTAAATAAAGAGTGTCCTGTACCTTTAAATAAAGAGTGTCCTGTACCTTTAAATAAAGAGTGTCCTGTACCTTTAAATAAAGAGTGTCCTGTACCTTTAAATAAAGAGTGTCCTGTACCTTTAAATAAAGAGTGTCCTAAACCTTTAAATAAAGAGTGTCCTGAACCTTTAAATAAAGAGTGTCCTGAACCTTTAAATAAAGAGTGTCCTGAACCTTTAAATAAAGAGTGTCCTGAACCTTTAAATAAAGAGTGTCCTGTACCTTTAAATAAAGAGAGTCCTGTACCTTTAAATAAAGAGTGTCCTGAACCTTTAAATAAAGAGTGTCCTGAACCTTTAAATAAAGAGTGTCCTGAACCTTTAAATAAAGAGTGTCCTGTACCTTTAAATAAAGAGTGTCCTGAACCTTTAAATAAAGAGTGTTTCCTATACCTTTAAATAAAGAGTGTCCTGAACCTTTAAATAAAGAGTGTCCTGTACCTTTAAATAAAGAGTGTCCTGTACCTTTAAATAAAGAGTGTTTCCTATACCTTTAAATAAAGAGTGTCCTAAACCTTTAAATAAAGAGTGTCCTGAACCTTTAAATAAAGAGTGTCCTGTACCTTTAAATAAAGAGTGTCCTGAACCTTTAAATAAAGAGTGTCCTGTACCTTTAAATAAAGAGTGTCCTGTACCTTTAAATAAAGAGTGTTTCCTATACCTTTAAATAAAGAGTGTCCTGAACCTTTAAATAAAGAGTGTCCTGAACCTTTAAATAAAGAGTGTCCTGAACCTTTAAATAAAGAGTGTCCTAAACCTTTAAATAAAGAGTGTCCTGAACCTTTAAATAAAGAGTGTCCTGAACCTTTAAATAAAGAGTGTCCTGAACCTTTAAATAAAGAGTGTCCTGTACCTTTAAATAAAGAGTGTCCTGTACCTTTAAATAAAGAGTGTCCTGTACCTTTAAATAAAGAGTGTCCTGAACCTTTAAATAAAGAGTGTCCTGAACCTTTAAATAAAGAGTGTCCTGTACCTTTAAATAAAGAGTGTCCTGAACCTTTAAATAAAGAGTGCCCTGAACCTTTAAATATAGAGGGCTGCCCTGAACCTTTAAATAAAGAGTGCCCTGAACCTTTATATTTAAAGGTTCAGGGAATTCTTTATTTAGAGTGTCCTGAACCTTTAAATAAAGAGTGCCCTGAACCTTTAAATATAGAGGGCTGCCCTGAACCTTTAAATAAAGAGTGCCCTGAACCTTTAAATAAAGAGTGCCCTGAACCTTTAAATATAGAGGGCTGCCCTGAACCTTTAAATAAAGAGTGCCCTGAACCTTTAAATATAGAGCTGTCCTGAACCTTTAAATATAGAGCTGTCCTGAACCTGGATATTCCAAAAAACTTTTGGTCATTTTATGGTCTCAGTCTCATTTGAACACACCAGACAGTTTATAAGTTACTCCTTTCAGTATTTAGATATTTGATGTTCATTTTGGCACCTCCAGCTCCTTCCTATATAAACCCATTATAACTTAAAACTCCATTTTAACCATGACAGATTATTCGAAAACAACCAATCTTTTTTCTGGTGACTGATATTGTCCTTGAAATACGTGAGAGGACCGTGGAATTTCATTTACAGTTTTTATTTATTTTTAAAATATTGTTTTATTCATTTGGGTAGGCTTACCGAAATATGGAGGTGGCTACATTTAGCAAAACAATATTTTAAAAATATAATAATATAAATAAATAAAAACTGTAAATGAAATTCCACCGCCCTCTCACGTATTCCGAGGACAATATCAGTCACCAGAAAAAAGATTGGTTGTTTTCGAATAATCTGTCATGGTTAAAATGGAGTTTAAAATTATAATGGGTTTCTATGGGAAGGAGCTGGAGGCGCTAAAATGAACATCAAATATCTAAATACTGAAAGGAGTAACTTATAAACTGTCTGGTGTGTTCACATGAGACTGAGTAGACCATAAAATGACCAAAAGTTTTTTTGAAAGTGGAATATCCCTTTAAGCATCAAGGTTTCCTATCAGGACCAGAACTACACACAAGCCAAACTCTGTAATACTTTGTGTACTTCATATCAGCAGCAGGATGGACTAGTGCTGACAGATTTAAATGTTCTTCACATGGGGTCACTTTGGCTCATTTTGGACATTCTAACTGAATTAACATGAATAAATCATAGCCAACCTGTTCATTGGTTTAAACTAATGTATTCTATGAAGTTAATTACCATAATGAATCATAACCAACCTGTTTATTGGTTTAAACTAATGTATTCTATGAAGTTAATTACCATAATGAATCATAACCAACCTGTTTATTGGTTTAAACTAATGTATTCTATGAAGTTAATTACCATAATGAATCATAACCAACCTGTCTATTGGTTTAAACTAATGTATTCTATGAAGTTAATTACCATAATGAATCATAACCAACCTGTTTATTGGTTTAAACTAATGTATTCTATGAAGTTATAATGAATCATAACCAACCTGTAGATGGATTGTAGCAGTTGCCAACGTTGGTGATGACGTTCTTGTAGATCAGAGTGATGTCAGAACTACCAGCTGTAACATGTCCACCCAACCCAGCAGAGAACGCTACCTTCGGTTGGTCTGTCAACACAGAAATATTAACACATTGTTTATAGCATTAATTTGAGAAAAAAAATATTTATATTGTTAACTCATTCTGTGTCACTGACGCGGTTTTTCAGTTTCCACCTGAAATAAAGCAGGGGGGTTGGGAAGGAGCGCTTGTTTTACCCTGCCGGCTACTACTAGTAGGGCGGGGCGAAGGAAGTTTTACTTACTACTAGGTTTAGGCATAGTTTTACTGAGGTTATGTTTAGATTCGTGGTATAAGACTTCAGTGTTTTGTATCTTACAACATTATGTATGAGTGTAACGGGTGGGTTTTTATGTGTCCCGTCATTAATACACCACACAGAGGCGACAGGGTTGGATGAAGTTGTTCACTTTTACTGGCATAGCTGCAGATGAGTGGTCCACAGCACAGGACACTTTGTTTTAAGATGAGTGGTCCACAGCACAGGACATTTTGTTTTAAGATGAGTGGTCCACAGTACAGGACACTTTGTTTTAAGATGAGTGGTCCACAGTACAGGACACTTTGTTTTAAGATGAGTGGTCCACAGTACAGGACACTTTGTTTTAAGATGAGTGGTCCACAGCACAGGACACTTTGTTTTAAGATGAGTGGTACACAGATGAGTGGTCCACAGCACAGGACACTTTGTTTTAAGATGAGTGGTACACAGATGAGTGGTCCACAGCACAGGACACTTTGTTTTAAGATGAGTGGTCCACAGCACAGGACACTTTGTTTTAAGATGAGTGGTCCACAGTACAGGACACTTTGTTTTAAGATGAGTGGTCCACAGCACAGGACACTTTGTTTTAAGATGAGTGGTACACAGATGAGTGGTCCACAGCACAGGACACTTTGTTTTAAGATGAGTGGTACACAGATGAGTGGTCCACAGCACAGGACACTTTGTTTTAAGATGAGTGGTACACAGATGAGTGGTCCACAGCACAGGACACTTTGTTTTAGAGCCCCTCCACTGTATATTGCGTCACAGCAGAAGGCTAAGCTGACTGTGTATAGTAGCAAACATTTTTACATTCATACAAAATGGGTACTGAGTACTTCCGGCTTGACGGCAGCAGCACGGGAGCGCTGGTGAAACACGACATGACAAACATTTAAAACTTTACGGACTTTACGAACATTAAAAAGAACAACTTTGAACGAAAGGACAACTTTGAGCGAACGCTTTAATAATGCCGCCTAATATTTTCTGTTCTGGAGGAGATTTACAAGAACTGCTAGATCTGGTTACTAGAGAATTATGCAAGTTAAAAAGGTGGTTTGATAAAAATAAACTGTCATTAAATCTGGCTAAAACCAAATTAATGATATTTTGTAATTATAAAATAGATAGTCAAGTAAATATACATGTAGATGGTGTTGAAATTGAGAGTTTCCGAAAATAAATTTCTTTGAGTAATAATTGATGATAAAATTAATTGGAAATCTCATATAAAGCATATACAGTACATAATAAATTATCTAGCAGTATTGAATAAAGCAAAGCACCTTTTAAACTATAATTCACTACATATGTTATACTGTTCCCTGGTATTGCCATATCTAAATTATTGTACAGAGGTCTGGGGAAATACTTACAAATCATCACTTAATGCAATATCTATACTGCAAAAACGAGCTATAAGAATTATATATAATGCTGGATATAGAGATCATACTAATATATTATTTATAAAGTCTTATCTTGTAAAATTTATAGATATAATAGAGTATAAAACTGCACTTATAATGTATAAAGCTAGGAATAATCTACTCCCTGGAAATATCCAGGGGATATTTTATGATAGAGAGGGGGGTTATAACTTAAGGTACAATTTAAATTTTAAAACTAGAATGGCTCGGCACGACACGAAAATCTTTTTGTATATCAAATCTGTGGAGTAAAACTATGGAACAGTATGTATAGGGAACTCAAGCAATGCCCAAGTATGAAACAATTTAAGAAAATGTATAAAGATGGCATTATTATGAGGTATAGGGAGTTAGAGTTACAATAATGTAAAGTTTAGATAAATAAAATAATGATGATGATGATGGTTTAAATAATTATAATTACGATTATGTTATTATAAAACTATTATCATAATCAGTAACTGCAATTGTAGTAATGATAATTTACTTTGATAATCATTTGTGCTAGGTTGTTTTAACCATATTGGTATTGGCTGCTGTATGTCAAGCGATGACAAGGCACTTATTGTTTAGGAAATATTGGGGTAGGGTTATATAAGTTTTTTACTTCTCCCTACTCCATTCCGAACAAACGAACAAAGGAAAGATTAAAATTTAAAAAAAAAAGAAAAAAAAAAAGAAAAGAAAAAAGTTATAATACTTATGCCAGTGAGGCTCTGATTTATTTTTTCATTTATTATTATTGTTATTTATTATTTTTGTTTTCTTTTTGAATAATGATAAATTGTATTACTGCGAGTGTCTCAAAATGGCGCAGGTTCATAGCGATATGAACACATCCACAGATGGCGCCTCCAGGCTTGAAGTTGCAGGAACTGGTGGTCAATTTTGGTACTGCAGGCTGGTGGAATTCATGCAGGAGCGCCCCGAGAGCACGCAGCCACGCACGCTGGTTTGCTTCGTGCACGCGGACAGGACAGTTTGTGTTTAACTTGTTTTCTGGATGAACCAGCGGTCCTCACGTCATATACTACCTCTCAAAACATGATGAATGTATTATATGAGATATGAGATAATAAGCTCACCACAAACCCAAAAGCTTGTTTTTTGATGCCGTTTAGTTTTTTTTTTCCTTTGCTCGTTCTCGACGGCGCTCGTTCATGAATCCTTTCCGTTCCCATAATCCCTTGCTTCAGGCTCGTTCATGGAGGAAATACTTCTGCATTTGACCACCAAATTTTGGTGGTCAAATGCGGAAATAGACACACTTCCGGCGGTCTTCCGGGTGCTTCAAAACGCCACTGAGCAACTTGTATTGAAATGAATAACAAGGGGGCGGGGCTATCGCTCCGGTTACGACTATATTTTATTACTCTATGGATATGAAATTGAAACGTCTTTGACAGAATATTTACAACAATAGGGCAGCACTGTAGCACTATAGTACAACAATAGTGCAATGACAGTTACCTGCAAATGAGTGGTACACAGCACAGGACACTTTGTTTTAGCTCCTCCACTCTTAATGGCGTCTTTGAAGATGACATCGTTTTCATTATAAAACTAGTAGTACAACTAACACGACCAATTAACTTAATACAAAACAAAAATTCGGCAGTACAGCATGTCCAATGCTGTAACCAGTGAAGAGGATAACGGCGTTATCAGTAGCGCCGTTATGTAATCAGATTACCTTTATTAGTAACGGAGTAACCTAACGAGTTATTTTTGCAATTTAGTAGTTAGTTACTTAGTTACATTTCCAAAAAAGTAACTCCATACTATAGTTCGTCCCAAATCATTTTCTTGAGATTGCCCGGTGTTGTAGCCTATATTCCTCCTTCTGTTAGTGTAGAATAAGCCGACTGCACGTTGTGGCTTCATCCTTCTGTGAGTGATGTGCGTAGTTTACATTTTCTGTCTGCACATCCTGTAAGTCCGCCTAAGAAATAAAAGTAAACCTACTGTCTAGCTAGTGTCTAGTTATACTCTAGTATGAATCTTTTATTTTGAAAAGGAAGAAAGAGGAAGTCCGCTGGCTGCTTGCGTAGTGAACCAGCTACTCTAGGCGCGACTTGCTGAAAGTTGTAAACAATGACGCCGTACACTTTTGGATTAACACAAAACATAGTACATCCTCTGCAAAATGTGCAGCGGACGTAAAAGATGTACATGGTCTGACATTTACTGTCTCTCAGCCAGTCGGGAAAAAAAAATTGTCCAACCGAACCCAACCGTTGAGCCGGTCGGACAAAAAATATTGTGTGAAAACGTTTTTTTTTTTAAATATATATATATATATATATATATATATATATATATATATATATATATATATATATTTTTTTTTTTAAATAGAGATTGTATATTAATGTGTCAGTTATTGATGTCAGTTATTGATGACAGTGATTACATATGATCACAATCATTACATATATAGTTTAATGACTGTATGATAAATACAGTAAATGAGCTCATCTGAATGAATGAACACTCAGTGGACCAATCAGAGGAGAGGAAACCATGCAAGGCGACAACCTGCAATCTCTTGCTCAAAGACACTTGGTCACCAACGCTGGGGAGCTCACAGGGATTGAACCGGGAATCTCTCGGTTTCCTAACCAGCTGCTCTACTGACCACTCTACCGCTGAACCACTGACACCCCCAAATAAATTACCTTCACTTTGTTTCTTCAAGTCTCCAACCTGGACCTCAGTGGAGTTCAGCCTGGCCTCTGTAGCATCTAGTCTGGCCTTGTGGTCTTCAACGTAGCCCTCTAGTCTGGTCTCTGAAGCATCTAGTCTGGTCTCTGTAGCATCTAGTCTGGTCTCGTGGTCTTCAACGTAACCCTCTAGTCTGGTCTCAGTAGAGTTCAGCCTGGCCTGGAGCTCTGCAAAATCATTGGGAATTTCCTACTGGTCTGAATATTATCAGTAGTTGTAGGAGCCGAATTATAATGGGCCATCTCATTGACATTATTTATGTGCAATGACTAACATGTCCCTTTGTCACCCTCTGCAGACCAACACACCCTCTGCAGGGAGAGGAAAGAGGAAATAAGTACCTGGCCATCAGTTGGCCAGGTGTAGTTGATTGGAGGTTCACAGCTTTTTACGTCTGGTTTTTGTTCCTGCTATACCTCCTATATCTAAGTTACATTTTTATTTTGTTTTCTACAGTTACAATAAACCCTTTTGAGTTCAACTTTAACCATCGCCTGGACATTCCTCATTTTCATTTTTTCTACATGTTTGAGAACAAAGCCAGTCAGTTACAAAAAGGGGATACTCTCAATCAGCTACCAAGGACCATACACTAGGTTTGTGGTGAACAGTGACATGATGACCTTAGAATTTTATTTCTAGGAAGTTCATATGGGTTTAGCTTCAGCATGAGAGCTGCGCAGTGACGTCACCGCCCCTGTTCCGGAAGTCTTTTCCCAATTCATTTTTCTCATAGACTTTTCGAAAATAATTTATATCAAGACGATTACGCCACGGACAAAGCCAACTCGAGTCGTGACGAATCATGATGACAAACACAAACTTTTGGGACAATAAAATAATTTCTAAGATGAAAAACGAAACAAAAAGTCTTGTATCATGCCGTTTTCTACTTCTTCCCAATTATATATTATATGACGATATTGTGTTTGTTGTCATGATTTGTCACGACCTGAGTTGGCTTTGGCCGCGGCGTAATCGTCTTGATATAAATTATTTTCGAAAAGTCTATGAGAAAAATGAATGGGGAAAATACTTCCGGAACAGGGGCGGTGACGTCACTGCGCAGCTCTATAGCTGCGTGGGCCCAGAGACACAGAGATTTATACATCTTAACAGTAAAACTGTATAAAATTCTCAATGAATGCAATGTAAATGTTCTATATAAAGTGCTAGCCCGCCGTGAAAAGGTGCCATTCCACAATGCCAACCTCCCGTTCAAAACTGGGTAGTTAGAAATAACCCAATTTGAGTTATTTTGTAACCCAAATGCTACGTTGAAAGGGACCAGCGCAACTTTTCGGTTACTTCAACACAAAAAAAGGAGTTACCCCATGGACATGACGCTAGTAGGCTATGTTCCAACCATTCCAACCATTATTGCTGAGTGCCAAGCAGGGAGGCATTGGGTCCCATTTTTCTTTGTCTTTGGTATGACCCGGCCGGGAATCGAACCCCGACCTCCCAATCTCAGGGCAGACACTCTAACCACAAGGCCACTGAGCTGGTAGGGAAAATGTGGTGACATAAAGGGTTGATCTGAAAATACAGGTCCCCGCCCTTGCCAATAGCCACTAGTCATCCTGGCCAATAGCCACTCCAACAGCAACTGCCACTGATAGGCAGTGGCTGAAAGCCTTAATGGAAAAAAGCCATAGAGATTTAAGCCTTGGTCAAACAGTCAGAAACTGAAAAGGACTAAAGCATGTACAGTATACATTCAAATTATACAATGAATCAATCAATTAAGCAAACAAACCCAACTCTAATCCAACAATGTAGTTACTCTCAGGAAAATAACCCAGAAATCCTAACTCCTATCCTAACTTATAACAACTCATGAGTTGGTAATAACCCAGGGAAATGGTTATGGCTTGGAAAAATAACTCAGAAATATAACTCAACCCTTGTAACACATCTGTGTTACAGAAATAAATATACATTGTTTTTAGAGAGTTGTTCTGAATTTACGAGAAGCAAAACCCTACCCCCTCCAACCGTAACCTTGACGGTTTGTGAGGTGGTTTAGGGTTGGGGTTTAGGGTTAGGCTCACCCTCATCCTCACCGTAACCATAAGCACGTTGCAGCTGATTTCCAGTGGATTTCCAGCGCATGTTTGGACTAATGGAAGTTAGATCAGTCCTCGGACGTACGCATAGGTGTACTCATAAGTATTTATAAGGTTTGCAGCTCTGGACATTTTTAACTTTTGTTTATGTTTATTTAAATAATAATAATAAAAGTTGTTTTTTTAATTGCTTCATGAAAAAGAAAACGTGCTGCGTGATGGCATACCCATTATCACATCAATAAAAGCCAATTGAAGTTAAGCTGAGCTGTTTTTATCCCGTTTATGAATAGTCGTCCACAATCACAGGTGTCTTGATTAGAGAAATACATTTTTAATCCCATTCTGGCATCCAGACAGTGTATTACTGGGTTTAAACTCACTCATCACGATATCTGAACACATTATATGGTATAAATAAGACACAGCAGTAACGTGACAGAGCTGAGAAATGAATTGTAAACAAACATTCCAAGTGACACGTGTCTCAGCGTAAGCCGTCCCTCGCACTATACCACCCCATTGCCTGAAGGGATGCATGCTCTGATTGGTTCAGATTTAGAAACCCCAGATAATCAGATGGCATATATCATAAAAACCTGCATTGTCCTTGGCCATGGTTTCCATTTGGATCTGCATGTAATCTCGTTGAGCGTTCACGTTGTCGATGATGAGCTTCATTTTGCTCTCCAGTAACTTCAGCTTCTGCTCCATGATCTCCTCTCTGTCAGCCTGAGACACCGTTACACACACACACACACACACACACACACACACACACACACACACACACACACACACGCACACACACGCACACACACACACGCACACACTATTTAGGAAGGCTCTCTGAGAGAGAGAGAGAGAGAGACAGACACACAGACAGACAGACACTTCCTCAGCTGAGGAAGTGTCTGTGTCTGAGGAGGTGTCTAGACACTTCCTCAGACACAGACACTTCCTCCTATCTATCAAACAGAAACTATTATGTAAAGCTAGCTGAGTTTGACTCTGACAAACATGACATCAGTTCTGGTATCCCACAGGGCTCAATACTCGGTCCCCTTTTGTTCTCCCTATATATACTGCCGCTAGGAGAACTTATTACAAAAATCACAAAGTGAATTGCCATTTCTATGCCGATGATACCCAGCTATATCTTTCCGTAGCCCCAAATGATCCGATCCATTGCTGACCTGTCTGTCTAGCATTAAATGCTGGATGAGTGAGAACTTTCTCAAACTAAAGGAGGATAAAACAGAAGTTCTCATAATGGACTTTATGCAGCCAAACACTTCCTGGTTGGTCTGGTGTTCACAGATCCTGTGAATGTATTGGTTGTGAATTTCTTGGAATAAAATTCAGTTCTTTAAACCACACTTTTCCATTTGATAATACCATTTCCTAGTTCTTCATAATTTGTATTATCTGTGGTGTGCTGTTGACATGATCAAATGAGTTAGAAATGACTAAAATCTTCAGTTAAAATCATGAGTACTTCATGGATTTCTCCAACTGTTGCCATGTCTTATAAGTGACCCTTTTCAGTACATTTGCTTGAAAATAATGACAGTTTACTATTTTCAGGATTTTTAAGGCTTGTTCCATAGCTGTGATTCTGCTCAAATGAACAATGAGTCAAAGGACCCCATGTTCTGTGCATCTGTGCACACAATTCCCATCTGTAAAATTTTGTGCCAGCCAGGTTTATATTTTTCATCTGTATACAACTAACAAGAACTATTTTGGAAAATATCAGATGCACCAGCTCACAGTGGCACAATTTGAGTTTGCAGATCTGCTATTCTCAAGTAGCTGCCAATGTATAGGCTTAGAGTATAATGCATAATATGTAATGTATATACTGTATGTATAGCTCATGATTGACTGCTTATCTCTGAAAAAGAGCTAAAAGACATGCACATCCATCCAGTAATAGGGCAGGTGCTGAGCAACAAACAATTGAAACCAAAAATGATAAAGAAAAGCTCGCACACTGAGGGCTCAGATGCTGGACTGGTACCTTTTATTGCACCATAAAGGTGAGTAACGTTTCAAGCACAATGCTCTTCCTCAGACAGAGGACAGTCTGAGCCCTCAGTGTGCGAGCTTTTCTTTATCATTTTTGACTGCTTATCTCTCTCACACAATCTGGCAACACCGGAGCAAGTACAATGTTCCAGATTGTGTGAGAGAAATAAGCAACCATGGTCTATGACATGGGGTTTCAACTAATTGTGAACCAGGGACCACCAACCTGACTTAGAATCAACATGGGGACGACCACAGTTACCCTAAATCCATCCTGTTACTTTATTCAACCTTCCATTAAAACTTAGGTTAAGCAATATACAGTAGCCTAATGATAGTGTAGACATATGGCATTATTACTCCCACAATAATGTAATTAAAATGAAATCAGGCAAGCATTCTTGAGATTCTAACACCCATTTCTGTGGATTTTCTTATCCTCAATCAGACTTTCAGTAACTGACAACATTGGCATGCTTACATTGCACAAAGCTTTAGTGTGCTGTTCTATGGAAGGCAAGAAATGAATACATTCCAGGACCACAAGTGCTCTATGGTCCCTAACCCTATTGAAAATACCTGGACCTGGACTATAAAAACCAAATGAGCTACTATATCACTCTTTAAGACTTTAAGGTTCTTAAAGACAAGAATTTGAGATTTGTTTTTCATTTGGGGTCTGTCTGTGTGTAGGCTACAGATAGGCCTAGTCTACATAGGGTTCCCTGGATCCTTTATGAAAAAGTTTGAGGGGGATCACAGGTTTAAGCAACATTAGGCAAGCTTAAATAAAACATGCAACTATTAACTACATTATTTTCAAGCAACTTTACTAAAAAGGTTGCTTATAAAAAGCGGACATGGCAACACATGTCCACTTCCTGTCAAGACTGCCGACAGGAAGGATCTGTGAACACCAAACCAACCAGGAAGTGTTTGGCTGCATAAAGTCCATTGGCTCCAGTGAGCAGAAAGAATCAATACTAAGCAGACTTGGCAATCTGATTGTAGAAAGTAATAGTACAGTTAAGAACCTGGGGGTCTTCATTGACTCTGAATTGAATTTTAATTCACACATTAATCATGTCACCAAGACTGCCTTTTTTCACCTTGCACGAATCAGAGCCTATCTGTCAATGGATGATGCTAAAACCCTGATCCACGCCTTTGTATTTTCCCGGCTTGACTACTGCAATGCACTCTTTTCTGGTCTCCCCAAGAAAACAACTGACAGATTACAACTAGTCCAAAACGCGGCAGCCAGAGTTTTAACTAAAACTAAGATGAGAGAACATATTACTCCTGTCCTAGCCTCACTACATTGGCTACCGGTTGTGTTTAGAATTGATTTTAAAATTCTTTTACTTGTCTATAAAGCGCTTAATGGTCTTGCACCTTCCTACCTACATGGCTGCCTGATAAGTATGTCCCAGGCCGTCCCCTCAGGTCTTCCACTGCTGGCCTGCTTGCGGTGCCCAAATGCCCTAAAAAACACGGTGAAGCAGCCTTTTGCTTCTATGGACCGATGGCGTGGAACAAACTCCCATTATACATTCGACAGGCAGCCTCTGTAGACATTTTTAAAGCACAGCTCAAGACGTACTTCTATGCACTTGCTTTTAACTGATTCTCTGTGATTTTATATTTTATGATTTTATATTTTATGCCTTATTTCAGGTCCTCACTGTACTGCTTCTTTGATGTATTTTAATGATCTCTTTAATTCATTCCCACTATTTTTTGTCTTCTTCTCTATTGCAATGTAAAGCACTTTGAGCTGCATTTTATGTCATGAAAGGTGCTATACAAATAAAGATTATTATTATTATTATTATTATTACTACTACTACTACTACTACTTACACAGACAGGTGACACGTGACAAAGATACAGTAGGCTATATGTGTCCACATACACTGCCTCATTTTCAGAACGGCTCCTCTTACCGTAAGTACGGCTGCTACGATACAATCACTGTAGATGTCAATATCATTAAGCAAACAGCCGTCCACAATGGTGACAGGTTACCATGGTGTCTATGCATTGTGTGTCAAACAGGCGTTGTGGACACTAGCCAAGAGGCCAATGACCAAGAGGGTCGACTTACGTTTGCTTCCTGACTCTAGAAGGAGGGGCCGGGTACAATATTAGGAGACCGGAAGTATGTTGGAGTCTATTCATTTCCAATGGTAGAATGAACGTGAACACAACTTATAATCCATTCCTTAACTCCATGGACACTGAACTAAATACTGGACCCGATCATCAAAAGGCATATAATATTTACAGCATATTCATAGTAAAATGGCTTCTATTAGCTAAACAGAACAGAAGAAATTTCACTTTGTTATAAATTATTCTTTATCCCACTGCCCAACTCTCGCGAGATTTGTTGAGATTTGTGGAGATTTATTAGGAGTCAGGAAGAGTCTCTTTGTAATCTGCAGTTTCACATACGACAGATAGGGGGCTCTGATCTAAACCATGGGCTATACTACAACCCCAATTCCGTTGAAGTTGGGACGTTGTGTAAAATGTAAATAAAAACAGAATGCATTGATTTGCAAATCGTTTTCAACCTCTATTCAGTTGAATACACCACAAAGACAATATATTTAATGTTCAAACTGATAAACTTTATTGTTTTTTGAAATGATACAATCTTTTGTAAATTGATCCCTGCAACACGTACCAAAAAAAGTTGGGACGGGGGCAACAAAAGACTGGGAAAGGTCATGAATGCACAAATAACGCCTGTTTGGAACATTCCACAGGTAAACAGGTTAATCTTAAAAAGTTTAATATCGTGATTGGGTATACTAACAGGACCATCCCAGTCGTTCACAATCAAAGATGGGGCGAGGTTCACCACTTTGTGAACAATTCTGTGAGAAAATCATCCAACGGTTTAAAAACAATGTTTCTCAACATTCAATTGCAAGGAATTTTGTGATTTCATCATCTACAGTCCATAATATAATCAAAACATTCAAAAAATCTGAAGAACTTGCTATACTAAAGCGACAAGGCCGAAAACCAACACCGAACACTTGTGACCTTTGATCCCTCAGGTGGCCCTGCATTAAAAACTGACATCATTGTGTAAAGGATATTACTGTGAGGACTCAGGAACACTCAGAAAACCATTGTCAGTTTACATAATTTGTCGCTACACCTGCGATTGCAAGTTAAAACTCTACCATGCAAAGCAAAGCCATACATCAGAAAGGTTGGTTTGAAAAACAACCAGAAATGCCTTCTCTGGGTCCACTATCATTAGAAATGTGGACTCATCAGACCACAGCACACTTTTCCACTTTGTGTCTAACCATTTCAAATGATATTGTACCCAGAGAAGGCATTTCTGGTTGTTTTTCTGGTTGTTTTTTCAAACCAACCTTTCTGATGTATGGCTTTGCTTTGCATGGTAGAGTTTTAACTTGCAATCGCAGGTGTAGCGACAAATTATGTAAACTGACAATGGTTTTCTGAGTGTTCCTGAGTCCTCACAGTAATATCCTTTACACAATGATGTCAGTTTTTAATGCAGGGCCACCTGAGGGATCAAAGGTCACAAGTGTTCGGTGTTGGTTTTCGGCCTTGTCGCTTTAGTATAGCAAGTTCTTCAGATTTTTTGAATGTTTTGATTATATTATGGACTGTAGATGATGAAATCACAAAATTCCTTGCAATTGAATGTTGAGAAACATTGTTTTTAAACCGTTGGATGATTTTCTCACAGAATTGTTCACAAAGTGGTGAACCTCGCCCCATCTTTGATTGTGAACGACTGGGATGGTCCTGTTATACCCAATCACGATATTAAACTGTTTAAGATTAACCTGTTTACCTGTGGAATGTTCCAAACAGGCGTTATTTGTGCATTCATGACCTTTCCCAGTCTTTTGTTGCCCCCGTCCCAACTTTTTTGGTACGTGTTGCAGGGATCAATTTACAAAAGATTGTATAATTTCAAAAAACAATAAAGTTTATCAGTTTGAACATTAAATATATTGTCTTTGTGGTGTATTCAACTGAATAGAGGTTGAAAACGATTTGCAAATCAATGCATTCTGTTTTTATTTACATTTTACACAACGTCCCAACTTCAACGGAATTGGGGTTGTACTTAGGAGACCATTTGTAGGCTTTGTAGTCCATGTCATTTTATATAGTGGCGCCAATGGGAGTATGGCCATCTTTATAAATAGAGTATCTTTGACACTAGGTTAAAGTGTAGGTTCTGCCGTAGTAGGAACAGCAAGCAGCACGGATCGACTTCCTGTTGCCGTAGTGGAGACGTCGCCATTGTATTGCATAAAGTCCCTAGTGGCGGGTATTTGCTTTACCTCTCAATGTTTGGCAGGGTCCTCTATATCACCAAGTTTCATGAAAACCAACTGCACAGTTAGGCCACAACTGATAATTTTTGTCAGAAGGAAAATTCTGAATCACACGTGTGTGAAGTGAGGGCCGCTCTTATCATTGAACATCATTACATTGCTAATAAAAATAAACAATTTGAATCAATGAATCAATTTTCTGTCTTCATTTTTTTGGGGTACGGATGGGTATGGTTTTGGGTACAGATGGGTATAGTTTTGGGTACAGATTGGGTACAGATGGGTATAGTTTTGGGTACAGATGGGTATAGTTTTGGGTACAGATGGGTATAGTTTTGGGTACAGATGGGTATAGTTTTGGGTACAGATGGGTATAGTTTTGGGTACAGATTGGGTACAGATGGGTATAGTTTTGGGTACACATGTCTTTGCTTCATGTCATATGAAAGCAGAGAATCATAATATGAGCTTCAAATTGACTTTTTTTTTTTGTTTAGTTTGAGCCATGCACCAGTATAGGAGATATGGCTAACATTACACCTATAGCTATGTTTAAGCATTTATTTCATATTTACATGTCTTCTGTGGACTCTAACTTTACACCTATAGCTACATCCTTATTACAAGCTCAAAGTACAGTTAAGAGCGTTGAGCATAGAAGCTGAACCGTTAAGCTGAGCCATTAAGCCCCGCCCAATCTGCTATACATATCAGTGCAAATTTGCTCAGTGGCGTATTGAAGCTGCACACTTCCTTATCATTATCCGGACCGGCCTTTAGTCCAACGCAATCCATGCCTGCAGTTCCCCCTCTCGCCACTAGCCAAAACGCTTCAACATTGTATGCAGCTCTGGGGACAAGGCCTCAAAGCGCTTGTAATGGTCTAACCCCCCCAAAACATGCACAAATGCCACCAAAACCCAGCCCCCACTTGCTTATTACTGCAGCACGGTTCTAAGCCGCACATCGCGCACCTAATGTCTGCAAACCATCTGTTCTAGAAATACATCACATCTTTGCGATCAGGCGCCCGATGCGGCCACCTATTTTCCACGGAAGCACGGAGGGTTGTGTTGCGGAGGGGGGTGACTCAGCCACAGCCATTCTCTCTGTCAAACTTCCCATCGCCATTACAAGGAACACAACACCAGCAACAATGCCACCGCGACAGAAAAGCAAACCGAGACGGATTAAAAGCAACCTCAGTACACGTACACGGAATGCCAGGGCAAGGAAACACGCACTTCTACTTGCCATAACTTAGGTGTCTTCATCTGTCTTTAATACCACTTTCAGCCAGCCTCAGCCTCTTCTACATATACAGGTCCAATCCAAAAAAATTAGAATATCAACGAAAAGTTGTTTTATTTCCACAATTCCATTCAAAATCCCGAACTTTCATTAATTATAGATCCAGTGCTCACATTGTAAATGATTTCAAGTATTTATTTGTTTATTTTTACACAATTTTGGCGTCCAGTTCATAAAACCCACCAAATCAGGAAAATTAGAATATTTTATGAGACAACTAAAAATGTGTTTTAAACAAGAAATGTTGACTATTTGAAAAGTATATTAATGTACTATGCAATTAATACTTGTTCTGGGCTACTTTAGAACAAATTATTCCATTAATGGGGCGTAGCATGGAGGTGATCAACCTGTGGCACTGTTGAGGTGTTATGGAAGCCCAGTTTTGCTTCAATAACAGCCATAAATGAATTTGTATTGTTCAGTCTTATGTCTCACACCTTCCTCTTGACAATACAACCCAGATTCTCTGTTGGGTTAAAGTCAGGACAGTTGGCAGGTCAGTTGAGCGCAGTAATACCATGGTCAGTACAGCAGTTAGTAGTAGTTTTGGCTCTGTGGGCAGGTGCCAAATCGAGCTGGAAAGGAAAATTAGCATCTCCATGAAGCTTGTCAGCATACCGAAGCATAGGGTACTCTAAAAGATGGCTGTGTTGCAACCACTGGTGAGTTTTCACTGTCAGTGGATTAACACCAGCCGATAACATGGCTTGGAGACTGGACATGGCAAAACACATGATTTAGGCCATGTTATCGGCTGAAAACTTCAACACAGCCATCTTTTAGAGTACCTTGTGCTTCGGTATGTTGACATGCTTGATGGAGATGCTAATTTTCCTTTCCAGCTAGATTTGGTACCTGCCCACAGAGCTAAAACTACTAGTAGCTGCTGTACAGACCATGGTATTACTGTGTTTATTAAACTACTAGTAGCTGCTGTACTGACCATGGTATTACTGTGCTTAACTGACCTGCCAACTGTCCTGACTTTAACCAAACAGAGAATCTGGGTTGTATTGTCAAGAGGAAGGTGTGAGACATAAGACTGCAAACAATACAAATTAATTTATGGCTGTTATTGAAGCAAAACTGGGCTTCCATAACACCTCAACAGTGCCACAGGTTGATCACTCCCAGACTGCCTACTGCCCCGTCTGGTGGAGTCGGGTTAGTCACCAAGCAGTAATAAATGTTCATATACTGTACCATAACGCCGGTGGGCGGGGCAATGAGAGCTCTGAAGCACAGCAGCAGCAGGAAGGTCTGTCTGTAGGACCAGCTGGAGGTGATGGACGCCATGCTCCGTCAGCAGCACTCAATGAGTTAACAACACCAACACAGAGAGAGGAGACGTCTGCTCCTAGAGCAGGTCTGTGTGTCTTTTAAACATACGTATTGGAGGGGAGGAGTGTGTGTGTGTGTGTGTGTGTGTGTGGGGGGGGGGGGGGGTGACGGGAACCTTAGGGGAGTGTGGTGCACTCCTTAGGGGGTGTATTTGGGTTCATTGCTTCAGTCCATATTGGTCAATGTGGTTACTGGAATAACACAGTGAGTCAGCAGTGTGTGTGTGCGTGTGCGTGTGCGTGTGCGTGTGCGTGTGCGTGTGTGTGTGTGTGTGTGTGTGTGTGTTGAACTATTCCAAAAGGTTTTTTGAAATAGTAAAAAAAATGATGGTAACTAGATGGTAACAAAAATGAAGCCCTAGATCTGTATGGACTGATGACATCACAGATCTATACAGAGTAGATCTGTATAGACTGATGACATCACAGATCTATACAGTATAGAGTAGATCTGTATGGACTGATGACATCACAGATCTATACAGTATAGAGTAGATCTGTATGGACTGATGACATCACAGATCTATACAGTATAGAGTAGATCTGTATAGACTGATGACATCACAGATCTATACAGTATAGAGTAGATCTGTATGGACTGATGACATCACAGATCTATACAGAGTAGATCTGTATAGACTGATGACATCACAGATCTATACAGTATAGAGTAGATCTGTATGGACTGATGACATCACAGATCTATACAGTATAGAGTAGATCTATATGGACTGATGACATCACAGATCTATACAGTATAGAGTAGATCTGTATGGACTGATGACATCACAGATCTATACAGTATAGAGTAGATCTGTATGGACTGATGACATCACAGATCTATACAGAGTAGATCTGTATAGACTGATGACATCACAGATCTATACAGAGTAGATCTGTATAGACTGATGACATCACAGATCTATACAGAGTAGATCTGTATAGACTGATGACATCACAGATCTATACAGAGTAGATCTGTATGGACTGATGACATCACAGATCTGTACAGTATAGAGTAGATTTATATAGACTGATGACATCACAGATCTGTACAGTATGGAGTAGATCTATATAGACTGATGACATCACAGATCTGTACAGTATAGAGTAGATCTATATAGACTGATGACATCACAGATCTATACAGTATAGAGTAGATCTATATGGACTGATGACATCACAGATCTATACAGTACAGAGTAGATCTGTATGGACTGATGACATCACAGATCTATACAGTATAGAGTAGATCTGTATGGACTGATGACATCACAGATCTGTACAGTATAGAGTAGATCTATATGGACTGATGACATCACAGATCTATACAGAGTAGATCTATATAGACTGATGACATCACAGATCTATACAGAGTAGATCTATATAGACTGATGACATCACAGATCTATACAGAGTAGATCTATATAGACTGATGACATCACAGATCTATACAGTATAGAGTAGATCTGTATGGACTGATGACATCACAGATCTGTACAGTATAGAGTAGATCTGCATGGACTGATGACATCACAGATCTATACAGTATAGAGTAGATCTATATGGACTGATGACATCACAGATCTGTACAGTATAGAGTAGATCTATATAGACTGATGACATCACAGATCTATACAGAGTAGATCTGCATGGACTGATGACATCACAGATCTATACAGTACAGAGTAGATCTATATGGACTGATGACATCACAGATCTATACAGAGTAGATCTATATAGACTGATGACATCACAGATCTATACAGAGTAGATCTATATGGACTGATGACATCACAGATCTATACAGTATAGAGTAGACCTGTATGGACTGATGACATCACAGATCTATACAGTATAGAGTAGACCTGTATGGACTGATGACATCACAGATCTATACAGTATAGAGTAGATCTGTATGGACTGATGACATCACAGATCTATACAGTATAGAGTAGATCTGTATGGACTGATGACATCACAGATCTATACAGTATAGAGTAGATCTATATATTCTGATGACATCACAGATCTATACAGTATAGAGTAGATCTATATAGACTGATGACATCACAGATCTATACAGAGTAGATCTATATAGACTGATGACATCACAGATCTATACAGTATAGAGTAGATCTATATAGACTGATGACATCACAGATCTATACAGAGTAGATCTATATAGACTGATGACATCACAGATCTATACAGAGTAGATCTATATGGACTGATGACATCACAGATCTATACAGAGTAGATCTATATAGACTGATGACATCACAGATCTATACAGTATAGAGTAGATCTATATAGACTGATGACATCACAGATCTATACAGTATAGAGTAGATCTATATAGACTGATGACATCACAGATCTATACAGAGTAGATCTATATAGACTGATGACATCACAGATCTATACAGAGTAGATCTATATGGACTGATGACATCACAGATCTATACAGAGTAGATCTATATAGACTGATGACATCACAGATCTATACAGAGTAGATCTGTATGGACTGATGACATCACAGATCTATGCAGAGTAGATCTACAGTATAGACTGATGACATCACAGATCTATACAGTATAGAGTAGATCTATATAGACTGATGACATCATAAGGTTCACTATATGTGTCACAATCTGATACTGTGAGGCTCAAGCAGCCCAGGCCCCAGGGTCAATTTTATGTTTTTTACAGATTATTAAAGTATGCAACGTAAGCTTTCATATGATGCATCACTCAAGGAAATTGGAACATTTTAATATGAATAAAAAACGATTTTAGACAAAAATGAAAAATATACTTTAGATGGCTGTAAAAGGAAAACAGCCTTGGCCTACATGAGGACCAAAGCACCAGATTCTATCACATATATTAGATATCACTATATAGTATATATTTATATTTATTCATCTTGTTTGTGTTCATTCCACATGTCCTGTCTCTGCTCTCTGCACTGATACAGAATGTCACACAATGTTAAAGTTGGTTGTGTTTTATCTTAATGTTTCTGTAATGTAAAAAGGTTCAGGTAGTCAGAGGAGAGAAGCAGAGCCCTGTGTGTGTGTGTGTGTGTGTGTGTGTGTGTGTGTGTGTGTGTGTGTGTGTGTGTGTGTGTGTGTGTGTGTGTGTGTGTGTGTGTGTGTGTGTGTGTGTGTGTGTTCTATCTTGTACTCAGGGTTATCAAGGTCATGCAGTTCCTGGACATAGTGTGAAATTAGAACAAATATTTTCCCTTCCAGTAAAAGTGGATGTTTATACTTGTATAACATACTGTAACCTACAGGGGGAATATGAGTCATATTTAAGCCAACTTTATACAGATTTTAAACAGAAAGACAACTATTAGAGCATTTGATCACTGGTGGCTGTCAGTCACAATGTGAGACAGACAGAGTTGAACAATATTACTTAGTAGAGTAATATCTTTACTCTACTTATGACCACTTAGAAAAAGTATTGCTATTATGTTACATATTACTTTCCCCAATTCCTTCCTCCCACCCGCTAAAGGATAGAGATGTACAATACTTAGCAGTCGGCCCTTTTCTTTATAAGGCAAATTAAAGGAAAATCAACAGGATCGTCAGGCAAAATTAGTGTGAATAAGAAATGTAATAATTGTTTTTCCTGTCCCTAATTCTGTCCCTATAAAAGGAAAATAGTAAATTTCTGGCTGTCATCCCGCTGAGTGTTACACGCATTATATCACTGGTACACAATGACATGCATTATAGCCAAGCAGACCAAATATTATAACATAATGTACATCAACACAACACAATGTGTTGCTGTGGTCGATTAGGACCTACAAACTACTACATCTCTGTTGTTATCTGTTAATAGTTTGTAAATCTGTTCTATTTTCACATTATGCATCAACAATTAAGCTCATTTGTAAAAAGTGATGAGGTGTGTTTTAGCAGAGTAACATATAGTAACATGTCCTATCCTTACACTACTTTTGCTGTAAAAGGTAATATTACAGTAATCAGGGTCTCAATATGAAATCTGGGGGCTGTAAGTCAGTTTTTAAGCATAAAGTATTATGATAGAAATCTGTGTATGACTTGCAGTTACTTTTTTAGGACACACGGTGGCATCAGAGCAACTCTTTACTAGAATATAGTAGGTCACCAACTGTGGTGTAACAACATATTATATTGTTACACCACAGTTGGTGACCTACAGAAACCCGTGACTCAACGTGTGGACAGTCTGAGGCCTTAGTGTCCCTCAGAACAAATCATAGTTAGGAACCAAATAGACCCTTACAGGTCTGATGGGAGTGAGATTCACTGCCTTCAGTGTTGGTGGGAATTATTCATTTAGCCTGTGGAAAAAAATGATAAGGGGTCTAGAAAGATGGTAACAGAAATGGAGCCCTAGATCTGTATGGACTGATGACATCACAGATCTATACAGTATAGAGTAGATCTGTATGGACTGATGACATCACAGATCTATACAGTACAGAGTAGATCTATATAGACTGATGACATCACAGATCTATACAGAGTAGATCTATATGGACTGATGACATCACAGATCTATACAGTATAGAGTAGATCTATATGGACTGATGACATCACAGATCTATACAGTATAGAGTAGATCTGTATGGACTGATGACATCACAGATCTATACAGTATAGAGTAGATCTGTATGGACTGATGACATCACAGATCTATACAGTACAGAGTAGATCTATATGGACTGATGACATCACAGATCTGTACAGTATAGAGTAGATCTGTATGGACTGATGACATCACAGATCTATGCAGTATAGAGTAGATCTATATGGACTGATGACATCACAGATCTATACAGTATAGAGTAGATCTGTATGGACTGATGACATCACAGATCTATGCAGTATAGAGTAGATCTGTATGGACTGATGACATCACAGATCTATGCAGTATAGAGTAGATCTGTATGGACTGATGACATCACAGATCTATGCAGCACAGAGTAGATCTGTATGGACTGATGACATCACAGATCTATACAGAGTAGATCTGTATGGACTGATGACATCACAGATCTATACAGTACAGAGTAGATCTATATAGACTGATGACATCACAGATCAATACAGAGTAGATCTATATGGACTGATGACATCACAGATCTATACAGTATAGAGTAGATCTATATAGACTGATGACATCACAGATCTATACAGTATAGAGTAGATCTATATAGACTGATGACATCACAGATCTATACAGTATAGAGTAGATCTATATAGACTGATGACATCACAGATCTATACAGAGTAGATCTATATAGACTGATGACATCACAGATCTATACAGTATAGAGTAGATCTATATAGACTGATGACATCACAGATCTATACAGTATAGAGTAGATCTATATGGACTGATGACATCACAGATCTATACAGTATACTGTAGATCTATATAGACTGATGACATCACAGATCTATACAGAGTAGATCTATATAGACTGATGACATCACAGATCTATACAGTATAGAGTAGATCTATATAGACTGATGACATCACAGATCTATACAGTATAGAGTAGATCTATATAGACTGATGACATCACAGATCTATACAGTATAGAGTAGATCTATATAGACTGATGACATCACAGATCTATACAGTATAGAGTAGATCTATATAGACTGATGACATCATAAGGTTCACTATATGTGTCACAATCTGATACTGTGAGGCTCAAGCAGCCCAGGCCCCAGGGTCAATTTTATGTTTTTTACAGATTATTAAAGTATGCAATGTAAGCTTTCATATGATGCATCACTCAAGGAAATCAGAACATTTTAATACGAATAAAAAACCATTTTAGACAAAAAATGAAAAATATACTTTAGATGGCTGTAAAAGGAAAACAGCCTTGACCTACATGAGGACCAAAGCACCAGATTCTATCACATATATTAGATATCACTATATAGTATATTCATATTTATTCATCTTGTTTGTGTTCATTCCACATGTCCTGTCTCACACTGTTTTCAATGTTAATGTCTCACAATGTGTCACACAATGTTAAAGTAGCTTTTTTATCTTAATGTTTCTGTAATGTAAAAAGGTTCAGGTAGTCAGAGGAGAGAAGCAGAGCCCTGTGTGTGTGTGTGTGTGTGTGTGTGTGTGTGTGTGTGTGTGTGTGTGTGTGTGTGTGTGTGTGTGTGTGTGTGTGTGTGTGTGTGTGTGTGTGTGTGTGTGTGTGTGTGTGTGTGTGTGTGTGTGTCTATCTTGTACTCAGGGTTATCAAGGTCATACAGTTCCTGGACATAGTGTGAAATTAGAACAAGGTTCAAGGTTCAAGGTTTTTATTTGTCACTCCAGTGTATGTCAGGACATATACAGGGATGAAATAGCGTTTCCATTTTCCACAGTGCAATAGACAAGACAGTGTAGTAAGACAAAAGTCAAGACAATAGACAGTGCAATAAGACAAAGTTGAGACAAATAGTGCAATAAGACAAGGTCGAGACAATATATGGACGAGACAACAGTAGTGCAGCAGACCAGTAAAGTGCAAACTGTACACCTAACTTGAGGTGAAGGTGCTTAGCTAACCAGGTGATAAAGTGGCGGTAGTGTGAAGCTAAAACAGACAGGACGTATATACAACTACTAGAAACTACTACTAGAGACTACAGTATACTACAGCTAGAAAACTACAACTAAAAAATCAAAAGCTATATACAAGGTTACATAGCTACAACTAGAACAACTAAACAAACAACACATACTGTAGCTTACTATGAGGTGAGGTATACATGTGCAAGATAGGATAGGATAGGATAGCAGCAGTTCGATCCAGTCCTTCGGTTGTATGTGTGAGTTGACCATGTGTGAGTGATCATGTGTGAGTGCGTGTGAGTGACCACACGCACATGTGTGAGTGACCATGTGTGAGTGCGTGCATGTGCGTGGGTGTGTGTGCCTGTGTAAGGGGTGGTGGGTAGTTGAAGTCCAGCGTCCGTGTGCATGTGTGTGTAGGGAGTACAAATATTTTCACTTCCAGTAAAAGTGGATGTTTATACTTGTATAACATACTGTAACCTACAGGGGGAATATGAGTCATATTTAAGCCAACTTTATACAGATTTTAAACAGAAAGACAACTATTAGAGCATTTGATCACTGGTGGCTGTCAGTCACAATGTGAGACAGACAGAGTTGAACAATATTACTTAGTACAGTAATATCTTTACTCTACTTATGACCACTTAGAAAAAGTATTGCTATTATGTTACATATTACTTTCCCCAATTCCTTCCTCCCACCCGCTAAAGGATAGAGATGTACAACACTTAGCAGTCGGCCCTTTTCTTTATAAGGCAAATGATTAACTAAAGGAAAATCAACAGGATCGTCAGGCAAAATTAGTGTGATTCAGAAATGTAATAATTGTTTTTCCTGTCCCTAATTCTGTCCCTATAAAAGGAAAATAGTAAATTTCTGGCTGTCATCCCGCTGGGTGTTACACGCATTATATCACTGGTACACAATGACATGCATTGGCCAAGCACACCAAATATTATAACATAATGTACATCAACACAACACAATGTGTTGCTGTGGTCGATTAGGACCTACAAACAGGGGTGAAAGTGAAGGGGGCCCGCCCAGGTCTGGGACCCGGGAAAAGATTTCACGCAGGGTCCCGCAGGGTCTAATAAAATATTAGGTTAAATAACCTGTCACCGCACGGAGAGAAGTCTCCTCTTGTCGGTTCGCACAGCCAGAGCCACAGAGACAGAGTATCGACAGAGTTACGCCATCTATACAGTATAGATAGAGTTATGCAAACTCCGTTCACTTCATGGGGTCAGTCCAATGGAGGCTCTTCTACATAGACTTCTATTTAGAATAGCAACAGCAAATAGGGACAAGTCCTGAAGCTGACATAGAAAGAAATGATGTGGACTCGGGCAACAGCCTGGCTACTGGTGTTATTCTTTCTCAAACAATTTTAAATCGTTTTCAAATGGACCATGTGTACACTCTCAGAAAAAAAGGAAACTCATTAACATGGTGAAACATATCTTGATGATGTCAAGCTGTATTTCACCATGGTAATGTTTTTTTTTTTTCAGACCTCCATTTCTAGGAAACACAGAATGGGGGAACTTTATCATGACCTCTAAGGTATATTAATGACAGTAAAATATTGAAAAATGAGTGGAATTCCCCTTTAAGATTCTAATTGTGTGGACTCTTGAAAATTACATAATTCAGATGTTTGACTCTTGAGAGCAGTAAAATGGTTTCATTTTAGGGCATATTATGGGGGTTGAAATAATGTTCTTTTGTAGTAGTTTGTAACAAAATAAAATCTTAAATGAAACCTATTTCTTGTGTAGCCTAATGCCTCAAATACAAAACAGTTTAATCATGCTGAAATGGAGTATAGGGAGCCTAATGCAGGTGTAAGGCAGACCTGCTGTGTTTTATATTATGTTCCAGGTTAGGTTAGGTTAGCTTACAGTGCCACAAAAAAACATTTTCCTATGCATTTTAGGGACACTGTGGAGTTTGAACCTCCAAAAAAAAAATTCGGCCTGAACGCGTCACACGATGCTGTTTCCTATAGACCCGGCAAGAACTTCAAACCACTTTCATCTCTGCCTACAAACTACTGCATCTCTGTTGTTATCTGTTAATAGTTTGTAAATCTGTTCTATTTTCACATTATGCAACAACAATTAAGCTCATTTGTAAAAAGTGATGGGTGTGTTTTAGCAGAGTAACATATAGTAACATGTCATATCCTTACACTACTTTTACTGTAAAAGGTAATATTACAGTAATCAGGGTCTCAGTATAAAATCTGGGGGCTGTAAGTCAGTTTTTAAGCATAAAGTATTATGATAGAAATCTGTGTATGACTTGCAGTTACTTTTTTAGGACACACGGTGGCGTCAGAGCAACTCTTTACTAGAATATAGTAGGTCACCAACTGTGGTGTAACAATACAATAACATATTATAGTGTTACACCACAGTTGTCGACCTACAGAAACCCGTGACTCAACGTGTGGTCCGTGTGGACCCCCTGAGGCCTTAACAGTGTCCCTCAGAACAAATCATAGTTAGGAACCAAATAGACCCTTACAGGTCTGATGGGAGTGAGATTCACTGCCTTCAGTGTTGGTGGGAATTATTCATTTATTTTAGCCTGTGTAAAAAAATGATAAGGGGTCTAGATGGTAACAAAAATGGAGCCCTAGATCTATATAGACTGATGACATCACAGATCTATACAGTATAGAGTAGATCTATATAGACTGATGACATCACAGATCTATGCAGTATAGAGTAGATCTATATGGACTGATGACATCACAGATCTATATAGAGTAGATCTATATGGACTGATGACATCACAGATCTATACAGAGTAGATCTATATAGACTGATGACATCACAGATCTATACAGTATAGAGTAGATCTATATAGACTGATGACATCACAGATCTATACAGTATAGAGTAGATCTATATAGACTGATGACATCACAGATCTATACAGAGTAGATCTATATGGACTGATGACATCACAGATCTATACAGAGTAGATCTGTATGGACTGATGACATCACAGATCTATACAGAGTAGATCTGTATGGACTGATGACATCACAGATCTATACAGAGTAGATCTATATAGACTGATGACATCACAGATCTATACAGTATAGAGTAGATCTATATAGACTGATGACATCACAGATCTATACAGAGTAGATCTATATGGACTGATGACATCACAGATCTATACAGAGTAGATCTGTATAGACTGATGACATCACAGATCTATACAGTATAGAGTAGATCTATATAGACTGATGACATCACAGATCTATACAGAGTAGATCTATATAGACTGATGACATCACAGATCTATACAGTATAGAGTAGATCTATATGGACTGATGACATCACAGATCTATACAGTATAGAGTAGATCTATATAGACTGATGACATCACAGATCTATATAGAGTAGATCTGTATGGACTGATGACATCACAGATCTATACAGTATAGAGTAGATCTGTATGGACTGATGACATCACAGATCTATACAGAGTAGATCTATATGGACTGATGACATCACAGATCTATGCAGTATAGAGTAGATCTATATAGACTGATGACATCACAGATCTATACAGAGTAGATCTATATAGACTGATGACATCACAGATCTATACAGAGTAGATCTGTATGGACTGATGACATCACAGATCTATGCAGAGTAGATCTACAGTATATGGACTGATGACATCACAGATCTATACAGTATAGAGTAGATCTGTATAGACTGATGACATCACAGTTCACTATATGTGTCACAATCTGATACTGTGAGGCTCAAGTAGCCCAGGCCCCAGGGTCAATCTTATGTTTTTTACAGATTATTAACGTATGCAACGTAAGCTTTCATATGGTGCATCACTCAAGGAAATTGGAACATTTTAATATGAATAAAAAAAACGATTTTAAACAAAAAATGAAAAATATACTTGAGATGGCTGTAAAAGGAAAACAGCCTTGCCCTACATGAGGACAAAAGCACCAGATTCTATCACATAAATTAGATATCACTATATAGTATATATTTATATTTATTCATCTTGTTTGTGTTCATTCCACATGTCCTGTCTCTGCTCTCTGCACTGATACACAATGTCACACAATCTTAAAGTTGCTTATTTTTTGTAAAAAGGTTCAGGTAGTCAGAGGAGAGAAGCAGAGCCCTGTGTGTGTGTGTGTGTGTGTGTGTGTGTGTGTGTGTGTGTGTGTGTGTGTGTGTGTGTGTGTGTGTGTGTGTGTGTGTGTGTGTGTGTGTGTGTGTGTGTGTGTGTGTGTGTGTGTGTGTGTGTGTGTGTGTTCTATCTTGTACTCAGGGTTATCAAGGTCATACAGTTCCTGGACATAGTGTGAAATTAGAACAAATATTTTCCATTCCAGTAAAAGTGGATGTTTATACTTGTATAACATACTGTAACCTACAGGGGGAATATGCCTCATATTTAAGCCAACTTTATACAGATTTTAAACAGAAAGACAACTATTAGAGCATTTGATCACTGGTGGCTGTCAGTCACAAGTGAGACAGACAGAGTTAAACAATATTACTTAGTAGAGTAATATCTTTACTGTACTTATGACCACTTAGAAAAAGTATTGCTATTATGTTACATATTACTTTCCCCAATTCCTTCCTCCCACCCGCTAAAGGATAGAGATGTACAATACTTAGCAGTCGGCCCTTTTCTTTATAAGGCAAATTAAAGGAAAATCAACAGGATCGTCAGGCAAAATTAGTGTGAATAAGAAATGTAATAATTGTTTTTCCTGTCCCTAATTCTGTCCCTATAAAAGGAAAATAGTAAATTTCTGGCTGTCATCCCGCTGGGTGTTACACGTATTATATCACTGGTACACAATGACATGCATTATAGCCAAGCAGACCAAATATTATAACATAATGTGCATCAACACAACACAATGTGTTGCTGTGGTGGATTAGGACCTACAAACTACTGCATCTCTGTTGTTATCTGTTAATAGTTTGTAAATCTGTTCTATTTTCACATTATGCATCAACAATTAAGCTCATTTGTAAAAAGTGATGAGGTGTGTTTTAGCAGAGTAACATATAGTAACATGTCATATCCTTACACTACTTTTGCTGTAAAAGGTAATATTACAGTAATCAGGGTCTCAATATGAAATCTGGAGGCTGTAAGTCAGTTTTTAAGCATAAAGTATTATGATAGAAATCTATGTATGACTTGCAGTTACTTTTTTAGGACACACGGTGGCGTCAGAGCAACTCTTTACTAGAATATAGTAGGTCACCAACTGTGGTGTAACAATACAATAACATATTATATTGTTACACCACAGTTGGTGACCTTAACAGTGTCCCTCAGAACAAATCATAGTTAGGAACCAAATAGACCCTTACAGGTCTGATGGGAGTGAGATTCACTGCCTTCAGTGTTGGTGGGAATTATTCATTTAGCCTGTGTAAAAAAAAATGATAAGGGTCTAGAAAGATGGTAACAGAAATGGAGCCCTAGATCTGTATGGACTGATGACATCACAGATCTATACAGTATAGAGTAGATCTGTATGGACTGATGACATCACAGATCTATACAGTATAGAGTAGATCTATATGGACTGATGACATCACAGATCTATACAGAGTAGATCTGTATGGACTGATGACATCACAGATCTATACAGTATAGAGTAGATCTGTATGGACTGATGACATCACAGATCTATGCAGTATAGAGTAGATCTGTATGGACTGATGACATCACAGATCTATGCAGTATAGAGTAGATCTATATAGACTGATGAGTGATGACATCACAGATCTATACAGAGTAGATCTGTATGGACTGATGACATCACAGATCTATACAGAGTAGATCTATATGGACTGATGACATCACAGATCTATACAGTATAGAGTAGATCTGTATGGACTGATGACATCACAGATCTATACAGTACAGAGTAGATCTGTATGGACTGATGACATCACAGATCTATACAGTATAGAGTAGATCTGTATGGACTGATGACATCACAGATCTATACAGTATAGAGTAGATCTATATGGACTGATGACATCACAGATCTATACAGAGTAGATCTGTATGGACTGATGACATCACAGATCTATACAGTATAGAGTAGATCTGTATGGACTGATGACATCACAGATCTATGCAGTATAGAGTAGATCTATATAGACTGATGACATCACAGATCTATACAGAGTAGATCTGTATGGACTGATGACCTCACAGATCTATACAGAGTAGATCTGTATAGACTGATGACATCACAGATCTATACAGTATAGAGTAGATCTGTATGGACTGATGACATCACAGATCTATGCAGTATAGAGTAGATCTATATGGACTGATGACATCACAGATCTATACAGAGTAGATCTGTATGGACTGATGACATCACAGATCTATACAGTATAGAGTAGATCTATATAGACTGATGACATCACAGATCTATACAGTATAGAGTAGATCTGTATGGACTGATGACATCACAGATCTATACAGTATAGAGTAGATCTATATAGACTGATGACATCACAGATCTATACAGTATAGAGTAGATCTGTATGGACTGATGACATCACAGATCTATACAGTATAGAGTAGATCTATATAGACTGATGACATCACAGATCTATACAGTATAGAGTAGATCTATATGGACTGATGACATCACAGATCTATACAGTATAGAGTAGATCTATATGGACTGATGACATCACAGATCTATACAGTATAGAGTAGATCTATATGGACTGATGACATCACAGATCTATACAGTACAGAGTAGATCTGTATGGACTGATGACATCACAGATCTATACAGTATAGAGTAGATCTATATAGACTGATGACATCACAGATCTATACAGAGTAGATCTGTATGGACTGATGACATCACAGATCTATACAGTACAGAGTAGATCTATATGGACTGATGACATCACAGATCTATACAGAGTAGATCTATATAGACTGATGACATCACAGATCTATACAGTATAGAGTAGATCTACTGTATATAGACTGATGACATCACAGTTCACTATATGTGTCACAATCTGATACTGTGAGGCTCAAGTAGCCCAGGCCCCAGGGTCAATTTTATGTTTTTTTTTTTTACAGATTATTAACGTATGCAATGTAAGCTTTCATATGATGCATCACTCAAGGAAATTGGAACATTTTAATATGAATAAAAAACGATTTTAGACAAAAAATGAAAAATATACTTTAGATGGCTGTAAAAGGAAAACAGCCTTGGCCTACATGAGGACCAAAGCACCAGATTCTATCACATATATTAGATATCACTATATAGTATATATTTATATTTATTCATCTTGTTTGTGTTCATTCCACATGTCCTGTCTCTGCTCTCTGCACTGATACACAATGTCACACAATCTTAAAGTTGCTTATTTTTTGTAAAAAGGTTCAGGTAGTCAGAGGAGAGAAGCAGAGCCCTGTGTGTGTGTGTGTGTGTGTGTGTGTGTGTGTGTGTGTGTGTGTGTGTGTGTGTGTGTGTGTGTGTGTGTGTGTGTGTGTGTGTGTGTGTGTGTGTGTGTGTGTGTGTGTGTGTGTGTGTGTGTGTGTTCTATCTTGTACTCAGGGTTATCAAGGTCATGCAGTTCCTGGACATAGTGTAAAATTAGAACAAATATTTTCCATTCCAGTAAAAGGGGATGTTTATACTTGTATAACATACTGTAACCTACAGGGGGAATATGCCTCATATTTAAGCCAACTTTATACAGATTTTAAACAGAAAGACAACTATTAGAGCATTTGATCACTGGTGGCTGTCAGTCACAATGTGAGACAGACAGAGTTGAACAATATTACTTAGTAGAGTAATATCTTTACTCTACTTATGACCACTTAGAAAAAGTATTGCTATTATGTTACATATTACTTTCCCCAATTCCTTCCTCCCACCCGCTAAAGGATAGAGATGTACAACACTTAACAGTCGGCCCTTTTCTTTATAAGGCAAATTAAAGGAAAATCAACAGGATCGTCAGGCAAAATTAGTGTGAATAAGAAATGTAATAATTGTTTTTCCTGTCCCTAATTCTGTCCCTATAAAAGGAAAATAGTAAATTTCTGGCTGTCATCCCGCTGAGTGTTACACGCATTATATCACTGGTACACAATGACATGCATTGGCCAAGCAGACCAAATATTATAACATAATGGACATTGTACATCAACACAACACAATGTGTTGCTGTGGTCGATTAGGACCTACATGCATCTCTGTTGTTATCTGTTAATAGTTTGTAAATCTGTTCTATTTTCACATTATGCATCAACAATTAAGCTCATTTGTAAAAAGTGATGAGGTGTGTTTTAGCAGAGTAACATATAGTAACATGTCATATCCTTACACTACTTTTGCTGTAAAAGGTAATATTACAGTAATCAGGGTCTCAATATGAAATCTTGGGGCTGTAAGTCAGTTTTTAAGCATAAAGTATTATGATAGAAATCTGTGTATGACTTGCAGTTACTTTTTTAGGACACACGGTGGCATCAGAGCAACTCTTTACTAGAATATAGTAGGTCACCAACTGTGGTGTAACAATACAATAACATATTATATTGTTACACCACAGTTGGTGACCTACAGAAACCCATGACTCAACGTGTGGATCCCCTGAGGCCTTAACAGTGTCCCTCAGAACAAATCATAGTTAGGAACCAAATAGACCCTTACAGGTCTGATGGGAGTGAGATTCACTGCCTTCAGTGTTGGTGGGAATTATTCATTTAGCCTGTGTAAAAAAATGATAAGGGGTCTAGATGGTAACAAAAATGGAGCCCTAGATCTGTATGGACTGATGACATCACAGATCTATACAGTATAGAGTAGATCTATATAGACTGATGACATCACAGATCTATACAGTATAGAGTAGATCTATATGGACTGATGACATCACAGATCTATACAGTATAGAGTAGATCTATATAGACTGATGACATCACAGATCTATACAGAGTAGATCTATATAGACTGATGACATCACAGATCTATACAGTATAGAGTAGATCTATATAGACTGATGACATCACAGATCTATACAGTATAGAGTAGATCTATATAGACTGATGACATCACAGATCTATACAGTATAGAGTAGATCTATATAGACTGATGACATCACAGATCTATACAGTATAGAGTAGATCTATATAGACTGATGACATCACAGATCTATACAGTATAGAGTAGATCTATATAGACTGATGACATCACAGATCTATACAGAGTAGATCTGTATGGACTGATGACATCACAGATCTATACAGAGTAGATCTATATAGACTGATGACATCACAGATCTATATAGAGTAGATCTATATGGACTGATGACATCACAGATCTATGCAGTATAGAGTAGATCTGTATGGACCGATGACATCACAGATCTATACAGTATAGAGTAGATCTGTATGGACTGATGACATCACAGATCTATACAGAGTAGATCTATATGGACTGATGACATCACAGATCTATGCAGTATAGAGTAGATCTGTATGGACTGATGACATCACAGATCTATACAGTATAGAGTAGATCTGTATGGACTGATGACATCACAGATCTATACAGTATAGAGTAGATCTGTATGGACTGATGACATCACAGATCTATACAGTATAGAGTAGATCTATATAGACTGATGACATCACAGATCTATACAGTATAGAGTAGATCTATATCGACTGATGACATCACAGATCTATACAGTATAGAGTAGATCTATATAGACTGATGACATCACAGATCTATACAGTATAGAGTAGATCTGTATGGACTGATGACATCACAGATCTATACAGTATAGAGTAGATCTGTATGGACTGATGACATCACAGATCTATACAGTATAGAGTAGATCTATATAGACTGATGACATCACAGATCTATACAGTATAGAGTAGATCTATATAGACTGATGACATCATAAGGTTCACTATATGTGTCACAATCTGATACTGTGAGGCTCAAGCAGCCCAGGCCCCAGGGTCAATTTTATGTTTTTTACAGATTATTAAAGTATGCAACGTAAGCTTTCATATGATGCATCACTCAAGGAAATTGGAACATTTTAATATGAATAAAAAACGATTTTAGACAAAAAAATGAAAAATATACTTGAGATGGCTGTAAAAGGAAAACAGCCTTGACCTACATGAGGACCAAAGCACCAGATTACATACACATATATTAGATATCACTATATAGTATATATTTATATTTATTCATCTTGTTTGTGTTCATTCCACATGTCCTGTCTCACAATGTTTTCAATGTTAATGTCTCACATGTGTCACACCATGTTAAAGTTGGTTATTTTATCTTAATGTTTCTGTAATGTAAAAAGGTTCAGGTAGTCAGAGGAGAGAAGCAGAGCCCTGTGTGTGTGTGTGTGTGTGTGTGTGTGTGTGTGTGTGTGTGTGTGTGTGTGTGTGTGTGTGTGTGTGTGTGTGTGTGTGTGTGTGTGTGTGTGTGTTCTATCTTGTACTCAGGGTTATCAAGGTCATACAGTTCCTGGACATAGTGTGAAATTAGAACAAATATTTTCACTTCCAGTAAAAGTGGATGTTTATACTTGTATAACATACTGTAACCTACAGGGGGAATATGCCTCATATTTAAGACAACTTTATACAGATTTTAAACAGAAAGACAACTATTAGAGCATTTGATCACTGGTGGCTGTCAGTCACAATGTGAGACAGACAGAGTTGAACAATATTACTTAGTAGAGTAATATCTTTACTCTACTTATGACCACTTAGAAAAAGTATTGCTATTATGTTACATATTACTTTCCCCAATTCCTTCCTCCCACCCGCTAAAGGATAGAGATGTACAACACTTAGCAGTCGGCCCTTTTCTTTATAAGGCAAATTATTAACTAAAGGAAAATCAACAGGATCGTCAGGCAAAATTAGTGTGATTCAGAAATGTAATAATTGATAAACCAATTGGGCAAAAGAATACACTTTTTCCTGTCCCTAATTCTGTCCCTATAAAAGGAAAATAGTAAATTTCTGGCTGTCATCCCGCTGGGTGTTACACGCATTATATCACTGGTACACAATAGAGATCGACCGATCAGGCTTTTGGCCGATGTTTCCGATCACCGATTAGTGGAACATCAAAAAGGTCGATAGCCGATATCAGCCGATATGATTATTTACTTTTTTAATGAAAGAAAAGTGCAAGAAGCAGCAAAAGTGTTTCAGTTTCCCCTCCATCAAATGCATCTCTTTTAATTCAAGGGCAACAATGTACTGTAGCAGCATTGGAAACATTTTGATGTGAGGTACAGGCACAGAGCATCAGACATAAAATGGAGAAAAAATACATTTTGGGTAATTTGGATAAAAATACAGTATATATACATGAAGTGAGAGAGTCTGAGACACACAGCTATACATCTCCTTACCACCACAAACTACTGGATTTTCAATGAAAGTGGTTGATGTACCATTTTTGAACATTCAATGAATATAAATAATCGGCTGCTCCTTTTTTCGATTATTTGTTTTTTGCACCGATACCGATTATTAATAAAATCATGAATATCGAATTCGATAATCGGTTGAGGCCGATAATCGGTCTATCACTAGTACACAATGGTTTTACATGCATTATAGCCAAGCAGACCAAATATTATAACATAATGTACATCAACACAACACAATGTGTTGCTGTGGTTGATTAGGACCTACAAACTACTACATCTCTGTTGTTATCTGTTAATAGTTTGTAAATCTGTTCTATTTTCACATTATGCAACAACATTTAAGCTCATTTGTAAAAAGTGATGAGGTGTGTTTTAGCAGAGTAACATATAGTAACATGTCATATCCTTACACTACTTTTGCTGTAAAAGGTAATATTACAGTAATCAGGGTCTCAGTATGAAATCTGGTGGCTCTAAGTCAGTTTTTAAGCATAAAGTATTATGATAGAAATCTGTGTATGACTTGCAGTTACTTTTTTAGGACACACGGTGGCATCAGAGCAACTCTTTACTAGAATATAGTAGGTCACCAACTGTGGTGTAACAATACAATAACATTATATTGTTACACCACAGTTGGTGACCTACAGAAACACGTGACTCAACGTGTGGACCCCCTGAGGCCTTAACAGTGTCCCTCAGAACAAATCATAGTTAGGAACCAAATAGACGCTTAAAGGTCCGATGGGAGTGAGATTCACTGCCTTCAGTGTTGGTGGGAATTATTCATTTAGCCTGTGTAAAAAAATGATAAGGGGTCTAGAAAGATGGTAACAAAAATGAAGCCCTAGATCTGTATGGACTGATGACATCACAGATCTATACAGTATAGAGTAGATCTGTATGGACTGATGACATCACAGATCTATACAGTATAGAGTAGATCTATATAGACTGATGACATCACAGATCTATACAGTATAGAGTAGATCTATATAGACTGATGACATCACAGATCTATACAGTATAGAGTAGATCTATATAGACTGATGACATCACAGATCTATACAGTATAGAGTAGATCTATATAGACTGATGACATCACAGATCTATACAGTATAGAGTAGATCTGTATGGACTGATGACATCACAGATCTATACAGTATAGAGTAGATCTATATAGACTGATGACATCACAGATCTATACAGTATAGAGTAGATCTATATAGACTGATGACATCACAGATCTATACAGTATAGAGTAGATCTATATGGACTGATGACATCACAGATCTATACAGTATAGAGTAGATCTATATAGACTGATGACATCACAGATCTATACAGTATAGAGTAGATCTATATGGACTGATGACATCACAGATCTATACAGAGTAGACCTGTATGGACTGATGACATCACAGATCTATACAGTATAGAGTAGATCTATATAGACTGATGACATCACAGATCTATACAGTATAGAGTAGATCTATATAGACTGATGACATCACAGATCTATACAGTATAGAGTAGATCTATATAGACTGATGACATCACAGATCTATACAGTATAGAGTAGATCTATATGGACTGATGACATCACAGATCTATACAGAGTAGATCTGTATGGACTGATGACATCACAGATCTATATAGAGTAGATCTATATGGACTGATGACATCATAAGGTTCACTATATGTGTCACAATCTGATACTGTGAGGCTCAAGCAGCCCAGGCCCCAGGGTCAATTTTATGTTTTTTACAGATTATTAAAGTATGCAACGTAAGCTTTCATATGATGCATCACTCAAGGAAATTGGAACATTTTAATATGAATAAAAAACGATTTTAGACAAAAAATGAAAAATATACTTTAGATGGCTGTAAAAGGAAAACAGCCTTGGCCTACATGAGGACCAAAGCACCAGATTCTATCACATATATTAGATATCACTATATAGTATATATTTATATTTATTCATCTTGTTTGTGTTCATTCCACATGTCCTGTCTCTGCTCTCTGCACTGATACACAATGTCACACAATGTTAAAGTTGATTATTTTTATCTTAATGTTTCTGTAATGTAAAAAGGTTCAGGTAGTCAGAGGAGAGAAGCAGAGCCCTGTGTGTGTGTGTGTGTGTGTGTGTGTGTGTGTGTGTGTGTGTGTGTGTGTGTGTGTGTGTGTGTGTGTGTGTGTGTGTGTGTGTGTGTGTGTGTGTGTGTGTGTGTGTGTGTGTTCTATCTTGTACTCAGGGTTATCAAGGTCATACAGTTCCTGACATAGTGAGAAATTAGAACAAATATTTTCCATTCCAGTAAAAGTGGATGTTTATACTTGTATAACATACTGTAACCTACAGGGGGAATATGCCTCATATTTAAGCCAACTTTATACAGATTTTAAACAGAAAGACAACTATTAGAGCATTTGATCACTGGTGGCTGTCAGTCACAAGTGAGACAGACAGAGTTGAACAATATTACTTAGTAGAGTAATATCTTTACTCTACTTATGACCACTTAGAAAAAGTATTGCTATTATGTTACATATTACTTTCCCCAATTCCTTCCTCCCACCCGCTAAAGGATAGAGATGTACAACACTTAGCAGTCGGCCCTTTTCTTTACAAGGTAAATTAAAGGAAAATCAACAGGATCGTCAGGCAAAATTAGTGTGATTCAGAAATGTAATAATTGTTTTTCCTGTCCCTAATTCTGTCCCTATAAAAGGAAAATAGTAAATTTCTGGCTGTCATCCCGCTGAGTGTTACACGCATTATATCACTGGTACACAATGACATGCATTGGCCAAGCAGACCAAATATTATAACATAATGTACATTGTACATCAACACAACACAATGTGTTGCTGTGGTCGATTAGGACCTACATGCATCTCTGTTGTTATCTGTTAATAGTTTGTAAATCTGTTCTATTTTCACATTATGCATCAACAATTAAGCTCATTTGTAAAAAGTGATGAGGTGTGTTTTAGCAGAGTAACATATAGTAACATGTCATATCCTTACACTACTTTTGCTGTAAAAGGTAATATTACAGTAATCAGGGTCTCAATATGAAATCTGGGGGCTGTAAGTCAGTTTTTAAGCATAAAGTATTATGATAGAAATCTGTGTATGACTTGCAGTTACTTTTTTAGGACACACGGTGGCATCAGAGCAACTCTTTACTATAATATAGTAGGTCACCAACTGTGGTGTAACAACACAGTTGTTACACCACAGTTGGTGACCTACAGAAACCCGTGACTCAACGTGTGGACAGTCTGAGGCCTTAACAGTGTCCCTCAGAACAAATCATAGTTAGGAACCAAATAGACCCTTACAGGTCTGATGGGAGTGAGATTCACTGCCTTCAGTGTTGGTGGGAATTATTCATTTAGCCTGCGTAAAAAAAATGATAAGGGGTCTAGAAAGATGGTAACAAAAATGGAGCCCTAGATCTGTATGGACTGATGACATCACAGATCTATACAGTATAGAGTAGATCTGTATGGACTGATGACATCACAGATCTATACAGTATAGAGTAGATCTATATGGACTGATGACATCACAGATCTATACAGTATAGAGTAGATCTGTATGGACTGATGACATCACAGATCTATACAGTATAGAGTAGATCTATATGGACTGATGACATCACAGATCTATACAGTATAGAGTAGATCTGTATGGACTGATGACATCACAGATCTATACAGTATAGAGTAGATCTATATGGACTGATGACATCACAGATCTATACAGTATAGAGTAGATCTGTATGGACTGATGACATCACAGATCTATACAGTATAGAGTAGATCTGCATGGACTGATGACATCACAGATCTATACAGTATAGAGTAGATCTATATGGACTGATGGCATCACAGATCTATATAGAGTAGATCTATATGGACTGATGACATCACAGATCTACATAGAGTAGATCTATATGGACTGATGACATCACAGATCTATACAGTATAGAGTAGATCTACTGTATATAGACTGATGACATCACAGGTTCACTATATGTGTCACAATCTGATACTGTGAGGCTCAAGCAGCCCAGGCCCCAGGGTCAATTTTATGTTTTTTACAGATTATTAACGTATGCAACGTAAGCTTTCATATGGTGCATCACTCAAGGAAATCAGAACATTTTAATATGAATAAAAAACGATTTTAGACAAAAAAAATATATACTTTAGATGGCTGTAAAAGGAAAACAGCCTTGGCCTACATGAGGACCAAAGCACCAGATTCTATCACATATATTAGATATCACTATATAGTATATATTTATATTTATTCATCTTGTTTGTGTTCATTCCACATGTCCTGTCTCTGCTCTCTGCACTGATACAGAATGTCACACAATGTTAAAGTTGGTTGTGTTTTATCTTAATGTTTCTGTAATGTAAAAAGGTTCAGGTAGTCAGAGGAGAGAAGCAGAGCCCTGTGTGTGTGTGTGTGTGTGTGTGTGTGTGTGTGTGTGTGTGTGTGTGTGTGTGTGTGTGTGTGTGTGTGTGTGTGTGTGTGTGTGTGTGTGTGTGTGTGTGTGTGTGTGTGTGTGTGTGTGTGTGTGTGTGTGTGTGTGTGTGTGTGTGTGTTCTATCTTGTACTCAGGGTTATCAAGGTCATGCAGTTCCTGGACATAGTGTGAAATTAGAACAAATATTTTCCCTTCCAGTAAAAGGGGATGTTTATACTTGTATAACATACTGTAACCTACAGGGGGAATATGCCTCATATTTAAGCCAACTTTATACAGATTTTAAACAGAAAGACAACTATTAGAGCATTTGATCACTGGTGGCTGCCAGTCACAATGTGGGGCAGACAGAGTTGAACAATATTACTTAGTAGAGTAATATCTTTATTCTACTCATGACCACTTAGAAAAAGTATTGCTATTATGTTACATATTACTTTCCCCAGCTCCTTCCTCTCCTCCCACCTGCTAAAGGATAGAGATGTACAAACACTGTTAACAATCGTCCCTTTTCTTTAAAAGGCAAATTATTAACTAAAGGAAAATCAACAGGATCGGCAGGCAAAATTAGTGTGATTCAGAAATGTAATAATTGATAAACCAATTGGGCAATAGAATACACTTTTTCTTGTCCCTAATTCTGTCCCGATGAAGAGAAAATAGTAAATTTCTCGCTGTCACCCCACTGGGTGTTGCATGCATTATATCACTGGTACACAATGACATGCATTGGCCAAGCAGACCAAATATTATAACATAATGTGCATCAACACAACACAATGTGTTTAGAGACAACTTGTAGTGCAAGTCATGTGTTAAAGAATAGAGATGTACAACACAATGTGTTTAGAGGCAACTTGTAGTGTAGGTCATGTGTTAAAGAATAGAGATGTACAACACAATGTGTTTAGAGACAACTTGTAGTGTAGGTCATGTGTTAAAGAATAGAGATGTACAACACAATGTGTTTAGAGACAACTTGTAGTGTAGGTCATGTGTTAAAGAATAGAGATGTACAACACATTGTGTTTAGAGACAACTTGTAGTGTAGGTCATGTGTTAAAGAATAGAGATGTACAACACAATGTGTTTAGAGACAACTTGTAGTGTAGGTCATGTGTTAAAGAATAGAGATGTACAACACAATGTGTTTAGAGGCAACTTGTAGTGTACAGGGAAGGATTGGGCACGTTGGGCCCAGGGGCCCCTAAGCTAGGGGGGCCCATGAGATTGAGTGTACGCGTGATCGCTGAGAGGCTCAAGCTCAGGGCCCACCTAAAAAAGGGGTAAAAGTGAATAATAGTGGTGCACACGGTCCTTATTAACAATGGGTTTACTAATTTTGTGTCACTAAAATAGCCCCAAAAGTCCTAAACCATCATGCTGCCTTGCCGGGCAGAAAAATCCTCCAGTGTAGGGGGGCCCTTTGGCTGGTGGTGGCCCAGGGGCCCTTAATTTCATAATCCGCCTATGGTAGTGTAGGTCATGTGTTAAAGAATAGAGATGTACAACACAATATATCTAGAGACATCTTGTAGTGTAGGTCATGTGTGCAGAATGCTGTGGTGGATTACAAACTACTGCACATCTCTGTTGTTATCTGTTGATAGTTTGTAAATCTGTTCTATTTTCACATTATGCAACAACAATTAAGCTTATTAAGTGATGGATGTGTTTTAGCAGAGTAACATATAGTAACATGTAATATCCAGGATATTACATGTTACTATATGTTACTCAGTAGTGGAAGGATATTATATCCTTCCACTACTTTTGCTGTAAAAGGTAATATTACAGTAATCAGGGTCTCAGTATTAAATCTGGGGGCTGTAAGTGAGTTTTTAAGCATAAAGTATTATGATAGAAATCTGTGTATGACTTGCAGTTACGTTTTAAGGACACACAGTGGCGTCAGAGCAACTCTTTACTATAATATAGTAGGTCACCAACTGTGGTGTAACAATAACATTTTACAGTATATTGTTACACCACAGTTGGTGGCCTACAGAAACATGTGACAACGTGTGGTCCATGTGGACCCCCCGGGGCCTTAACAGTGTCCCTCAGAACAAATCATAGTTAGGAACCAAATAGACCCTTACAGGTCTGATGGGAGTGAGATTCACTGCCTTCAGTGTTGGTGGGAATTATTCATTTAGCCTGCGTGTGTGTGTGTGTGTGTGTGTGTGTGTGTGTGTGTGTGTGTGTGTGTGTGTGTGTGTGTGTGTGTGTGTGTGTGTGTGTGTGTGTGTGTGGGGGGGGTGTGTGTGTGTTTAAATACATATAAATTAACTTACCTTAAAATAAAACAGCACTGGAAGCATTGCAGTCCATAAAAACAACACAATTACATAAAAACTAAACCAAACAAACTCTATGGTTGTTGTTGCAGTTTTCAGTTGTGCACACTGTTCAGGGGGACACAGTTAGAGGTGACACACAACACTGCCGTGTGCTATTTGTGTCCTCCTGGAAACAACACACTACACAACTTTAGTTCCTGTCAGGCTGACAGAAACTTGTAGTGGAATTTATTTACAATTACAAATGTAACCTTTATTTAACTAGTAAAACAGAGAGGGTTGCAGGTGGTCCCCAGCTGATTGATGTGACATTGTTAACCAAATGGACCCTTATAGATGTTCTGAGAACTCCTGAGAGTGTAAAACCACTGATATCAGTCTCCAATCTACTGTATGTCCCTTTTCATAAAAAAAAACCTTGTCATGTGAACACCCCAGTTTATTATGATAATAAACTTTATTTCTATAGCACCTTTCATGACATAACATGCAGCCCAAAGTGCTTTACATGGATACAATAGAGAAAAGAATAATAAAGTTACTCCATTCAGTATTTAGATATTTGCTGTTCATTTGAACTGCCCCGCCCCCTTCCTATCCAGACCTATTAAAACTCCATTTTAATATTTGAGGGAGTGTGGAATTTCATTGACTATTTATTTTATTTTATTCATTTATTTTAATATTGTTGAAAATGTAGCAGCCTGCCTGGCATGCCCATCCTGGTTGCAGCCAAATGAATGAAACAATATTTTAAAAATAAATTAAAACAGTAAATGAGAAAGCACACCCTCTGATGTGTTAGCAAAACAAATGTTCCTCTTCCTCCTTCATGATGCTACAGTACCATACTGCAGTGGTTTTCAACCTTTTTGACACCTGGGGCCACTATTTATTCAGCATTTGAGCCACAGACTGCCATTTGAGGACATTTTAGCCCCACAGACCCCAAAACTAAAGATTGATTTTGCTTTATTTGTCCACAATTCAAGGCTGGGTTTGGAAAACAAAACAGTCAAACATACAGATCATAAATGACCATTAATCTTCTACATTCTCTAGTTGTGTAGACTTGGGCTAATTCACATGATGAATATTTTAACTCTTGGGAGTGTAAACATGAAACCAAATGGACCCACAAGGGCCCATTTGGCCTTACTCTTTCAAGGCCTCATTATATTGAGACCTTGAAAGAGCAGAATAGTATTTTCTTTAATTGCAATTCAATTCAAATGAGCTTTATTGGAATGAGCAATAGCACCTCATTCACAAAGTGACATTCTCACTGTAACTGGTGCTATTGGGAAGTATAGGCAGAAATGTATTAGACTCAGGCAACAGCCCAACTTTAATGACTTTAAATCCCTTTATTGTAGTTGTTTTTAAATAGCACATCATACATTACAGAGACTTTAGTTGTTACTATTTGCACTGCTCTCATTTAAAACAATGTGTTTCAGACTCCAGGGTTTGTCACTATTAGTCTCTCTGTGACTAACCCACATGACTGTGTACCCAATCACTGGCACAACTCTGTCTCTAGATGGCTCTGGCAGCAGCCAATCAGCACACTGATTAGTGGGAGGAGGAGGGGCTGTGGGCAGAGTGGGAACCAATGACCAAACTGTGACAATCATATTATTAATATTAATATTTGTTTTTACCATCTGGAATCCTCCCAGGGACCACTGGTGGTCCCCGGACCACCTGTTGAAAACCCCTGCCCTAGACCAAAACATCTAAAGACTATTCAAAATAAAGCTATTAAAACTATTAGAATAAAGCTATTAACTATACAATTCACCAAACAGTTTGTTTTAGGAAGTTTAACGGTGGGAAACATCTCAGAACCAAAGCCTTGGTGTAAAATACACTTTTTAGGACACAAAATAAAATAAAGTCCACCTGATGGATTGGTAAATATTGTTTTAAACAACACACAGAAGTAAGGACTGTTCAGTAGCACTGATTTATGGAAACAAAGTCAAAAACCTCTAAAATGCAGTTAGGAGCTTTCCTCCTGACATAAATACTGTAATTATGAACACAAACACTTCATCACTGTCTACTAGTTGTATTATAGTGTTAAAACAACCAAACACACTTTTGTATTAAGTGTTTTTTATTGACAGAATGTATAAATACATTACAGGGTCAACAAACACTTGTCTCTATAATGTAACTTTACCACAATAGAATGTACTGGTACAGTAACAGTGTTAAAGGGGAATTCCACCCATTTTCAACATTTTTTCTGAGAGTGTACAAATGGAACCATTCCATTTTTACGCTCTCAGAAAAAAAAGAGATGTCTAAAGAAATCCATTGACATGGTGAAAATACATCTTGATGATGTCATCAAGATGTGTTTCACCATGTTGATGATTTTCTTCAGACCTCCATTTCTAGGAAACACAGAATGGGGGAAACGTTTTCATCATGTCCACCCAGCACCTCTAAGGTATA
>CM076972.1:5585242-5610242 GCA_039105355.1 Benthosema pterotum | reverse complement strand
TGGTAATTTTGCATTTTGACCAAAAACAGCAAATCCCGCAAACTTTGAAAGCCAATTATTGAAAATCAGGATGGAATATGATATATCAGACACATCTGTCTCAGACACATGACTATAGAGCTAATTTGTAACGATTTGTGGGATTTTGGGACATAATCTGGAGGAGTAATAAGAAATACAGTGTTTTACAAAGATCGGCCTCTTGGTGGCGCTATGGCGATTTACAAACGGATTGTTGTAGGTGAAAGTAGCTCTGGTCCCCTCAATACACACCATTCAAGGAACCAACCTGTACATCTATAGAGGTTGAAACCATGCAAGGAACCAACCTGTACATCTATGGAGGAGGAAACCATGCAAGGAACCATCCTGTACATACAGTATAATAAATGTACTCACTCTTCAGTTCGTGTACTTGGTCATCAGTAGAATTCAGACGTGTTTCTACGGCAAGTAGCTGAGCAGCATGATCTGAAATCAACACAAGATTACCATTAATTATTGATAATAGTCATTACATGTTCACAATCCTTACACATATGGCTCGATTTTCATTCCACACGTTGTCCCTAACGTTACCCAAAACCCGCAGCGAATTCCCTTATTGGTATTTTCGTCACATTTTCTCTTCCCTTAGCCACTATTCTTTATGCCGACACCGTTATTAGTGACTGGAGCTGTGGTCATGGGCGTGTTTGTTGCGCAGTCCCTTAAAGACAGGGTATCATGCTAATATCAACTTTTTTCTCATTTTAACTATGACAAAGTTGTGATAACATTCGAAAATGCAAACATATGGCTATATAAAGCCGTTTCAATGCTGTGTCAGGTCGGAGGAAAAAAGTCTGAAAAACCCCTCCCACCAGCTCGGAAAAGCCCGACCCAAAACAGCGCGTCACCAGTATTACACTGCTGACGTCACACCCTAGGAACACATGTTAAAAACTCCTCAGAATTCCATTATTTTAGCGTCATGTTAATGAAGTAAATAAAAATCTTTTTTGGTTAGCATGACCATGGACAGCTATACTATGCACTCGAGATTTTTTGTAAATAATCCGCCAGCTGATTTTGCATTATCTACTGGGAAACACGGCTGTGCACGGCTCGCATCTCTACACAGGCTTGGGGGGCGTGTCTTTCTTGAGTCACTGTATCCAACCTCCAGGCTGGTTCCAGCGGGCCACGCTCGCTAGCCTGCCCATGAAGAGATTACGTCTCTTGGGCAGGCTAGTGAGTTTACTCAGTGTCGGTATGGGGGGGAAATAGACAGAGTTGCGATATTGAGGGGGCAGAAAATAGTCTGGTTACGTGGTTCATGTACTTGCGCGAGCCCATAGACTCTAATGTATGTAGTAACTTATTCCTCTTCTCTCCCCAGCTAGTTATCTATATAACGTAATGAGCACGGCGGGGAGTTATAATCAGTAATAATGTTATAACCAGAATTATTTCGACCAGATGTAAACCATATGGCATAATGACGGTCGTATTGCAGTATAAATAAAGCCTCTGTATAGCCTGGCTCAGCCCTGAATCAGCACCGTAAAAATACTACCTTATTTTTTCTTTGTGATTTTCTTTGTGATTCAAGTAAATAATGAAGTGAGACGAGTGAAACAGAATGGCAGTCCGTTTCACTTCATTGAGGTATAGCCTCTGTATTCAACAATGACAACAACCAACCATTATTATTGAGCGTCATTCGGAATCTGAATATTAGAAGAACATTAGTTAGTCTCTATAAAAGTATTATTGTCGCACCTCGATCGCAACGTGTGTGTGCGTGTGTGCGTATGCACCAACGCACATGTGATCTTGAAGATCATGACAACTAAGCAGCTGATCGCTGCCAAATATAATTTAATTGTATTGTATTTGGGTAGGCTATCCTACTACTATGCTATGCTATGCTACTGTGGATAACTTTAGCCGGAAGCTGAGCTGCACGACCTGCTCGCCGAAGTTGGCCGAGCGAACTACTGCATACGTCACGCGATGGCGCGTTCGGCTATTTTCCCGAATGCAACACCTTTTCAGGGAAGCAGGGGGGGCTCTCAACTTCTTTCTTCAACTCTGCCTATATATTGTATTTTTTATGAAACGACTTTTTTTCTGGACATCTATAGGGGGTCATTGATAGATATGCGTCATTACTTTTTAAAGGAAATATCTGTGATACCTACTCTTTAAGTTGCTAATTTCGTCAAATAGATTTGGGAACTAGATAACGCCATCTCAAAGCACCCGTTAACCGATATGAGAAGGCAGAGCCACGTGCGCACGGTGCGGGCGTCTGTGGCCTTGGAGATGTCCACGACTCCACGTGGAAAGGCCACATAGACCATCCTTACCTCTCACTAAGCTCCACGTAGACCATCCTTACATCTCACTAAGCTCCATGTAGACCATCCTTACCTCTCACTAAGCTCCATGTAGACCATCCTTACCTCTCACTAAGCTCCATGTAGACCATCCTTACCTCTCACTAAGCTCCATGTAGACCATCCTTACCTCTCACTAAGCTCCATGTAGACCATCCTTACCTCTCACTAAGCTCCATGTAGACCATCCTTACCTCTCACTAAGCTCCATGTAGACCATCCTTACCTCTCACTAAGCTCCATGTAGACCATCCTTACCTCTCACTAAGCTCCATGTAGACCATCCTTACCCCTCACTAAGCTCCATGTAGACCTCGTTATCTCTCACTAAGCTCCATGTAGACCTTTCTTACCTCTCACTAAGCTCCACGTAGACCATCCTTACCTCTCACTAAGCTCCATGTAGACCATCCTTACCTCTCACTAAGCTCCATGTAGACCATCCTTACCTCTCACTAAGCTCCATGTAGACCATCCTTACCTCTCACTAAGCTCCATGCAGACCATCCTTACCTCTCACTAAGCTCCATGTAGACCATCCTTACCTCTCACTAAGCTCCATGTAGACCATCCTTACCTCTCACTAAGCTCCATGTAGACCATCCTTACCTCTCACTAAGCTCCATGTAGACCATCCTTACCTCTCACTAAGCTCCTCTGCTCTTCCTCCATGTTCCTCAGATGAACTCGCTGTTCCACCACAGTGTCTCTGAGCTCCTTGGTTTCTTCCTCGCTGGCTGACATCCTGTAGTCAGGGAAAGTGATTAAGATGTGGGGCAAGTTAGCAAAAAGCAAATGCCAAAACACTTGGGCCTAGATTTTTTGCAAAGGCGAGATTATCCCTTAACGTCTTTGCCTTTTTAAACTATTTAAAAATAATAATAAATCGTTATAATGGCCAGTCTATATGCTTGTAACGTAGCACTAGATTGGCATGTTGAACTGTTCCAAAAGATTTTTAAAAATAGCAAAAAAAAAAGGTAAAGAAGTTAGGGATAAGAGAGGGATAAGGGGTTTAGTATGTGACGAAAATGGAGCCCTTGCTTTCTTCACAATTATTATTATTATTATTATTATTATTAGGTTTTATAGCTATTATGCGTGAATAGATAACTTTAGATACCTTAAAGCAGTTCAGACAATGCTGCTCTGCTTGTTTAGGACAGAAAAACAGGTGAGGACAAATCCTACGACAGCTCCCGAACTGACGTGGGTTTTGTGCGGACGTAGGATCAACTTCAAGTTCATGGTGGGAATGATAAATGTCGAACAATGTGGGAATTCTGCTCTACGCATGCTCTACATTCATTTTTGGGTGTACACCACGTTAAAGGGCCATAGCCTACTATCTTTCAAACTTTGCCATGACTGTGCACAGCGGAGGCTCTCCCCCTGGTCCCATGACGGAGTTTAACTCTGTCTATACTCTGTCTATACCAGAGCTTTTTAGAGGAAGAGTTGTGACACTCACTGTAAGCGAACAGCCCATAGAGAGTAATAGGGGAACAGCCTGGTTACATGATTTGTGACGTGGTTCATGCAGAGAAGGATGGGGACTATCAGCAGTTGAACTACATTGTTTTCGGCGCGAATAAGACCCATTTTATGTACGTATGCAAAATGACACGTGTTTTAAAGAGATAGTTGAGATTTTTTTAATTTAAGCTCTATGAAATACTTAATATAGTTAATTAATATAGTAGTGTCAGCTGTATTAATTGATGCCCAGAGTCCCATGGTGGGAGTTCTGCTCTGGTTTTGGTGAAATATGAAGTAGTTCCAGTCATTTTGTGGATCTCACTGGGGCCACACAGTAAAACAAATCCAAAAAACTAATGCCATTTGTATTGTTTGAGACAAGCTAATATTTTAGAAATAATTCAACAATACAAATTGTGTTAGTTTTGTACTGCATGGCCCCAGAGTTGGCAGATCTTTACTCATTATTATTTCTGGTTTTATTAATTTTATCCATTGTCTTGAGTATTGTGCCTGCATTGCCTGTATATTGGTACTGTTTGGAGGAGGATACGATACATTGATGAAGTAAACATTTCTTTATTGGTTGTAATTAATGCCTTAACAATCAAATCAGAATGTCTTTGTTGGTGGGTTGGCCTGTCCAGTTATATTGTGCAGGTGTATTGTTTCTAGGTTGTATCGTCCAGTAAATAGCTCATTTAATAGTAGTTCTAATATAGTAGCTCTAATATAGTTCATTCAATCATCATAGTCCTACATGTGCTACTGAATGAAACAAATGGCAAATACTAGTGGTATGGGAAGGGGAAGAATACATAAATCGATATAATCAAATAATAATCAAATTGCGACATAATGAGGAATTGTGATAGAAATCATTTGGCAAATTACATATTGATATTATCGTATGGCGAGGCAAGTATCATCCCACCCCTAATGAATGCACTACTCAGACATACTGTATGATTTTTTCCAACGCAACTCACTTCTGAAATATTGTAACAGCTGCTGAAAGCTGCACAAACATGAAGGCAACATGTATGCAATTTCATTCTGTTTTAGGCAGAATAAAGAGTCCATAGCTGTCATCACTAATGTGTCATGATATTGGGAATAGTGGGCTCGATTTTCGCTCCACGCCTTATCCCTAACGTTACCCGAAACCCGCAACGAATTCCCTTATTGGTATTTTCGTCACCTTTCCTCTTCCCTTAGCCACTATTCTTCATGCCGACACCTTTATTTGTGACTGGAGGTGTGGTCATAGGCGTGTTTGTCGCGCAGTCCCTTAAGTTGCTAATTTCGTCAAATAGATTTGGGAACTAGATAATGCAATTTCAAAGCACATAAAGTACAATAGACTTGTCATAAGTAGGCCTACAACAGACTAGGGCGGGTCATACTTTTTTTATTTTTGAAATTCAAAATGCTTGGGTGCCTATTTTATGTTTTTGGGTATGGGGAATTCAAATATGATATTCTTTTTTTGATTGGACAAACCCTAGCTACATCTATTTGCATTTCTATATCAGTAATTGTATCGATTTTACCTCAATTATGAGATTTAAAATCTAAAGGAAATTCTAACATGTGGGGTGTCTAAATTATGTGTTTTTTGATGGAGAATTCAAATATAATATTGTTTTTTTGGATAGAATAAGTCTAACCTACATTTTTCTGTACTTTGAAATTGCACATTTTGCCCGTTTTTACCTATTTTTTAGGATTTTTAAATACATAAAGGAAATCATTTATATCAACAAAGCCAAATCAAATTAAGCTATTTATTAACAATCCAAGTGCAGATATATCTAAATAAAATTGATGATCAATCACAGTATCACTTTCTGAACAAGTCCTGCTTTGACTCAGCCATACACATCAGCCGATCTTCGGAGCCCTGATTCCTTCATCCCTTAGCTTCTAGGTAGAGTAGAAGCTAAGTCACCATTTTGACCACCCTTCCAATGCTTTGAGTGTGGCAAGGCCAGTTAGCCACCTCCATGGGGGTTTTGATTGATGGTCTTAATCTTTGAGGTGTTTATTGCACAGGTGAGATACTCTGACACACCATGCTGGGAGCATCATATTTACGTGCTTCTGGTCCTTTGCCCCTGATGGCCTGGATTCTCTCCACTCCCTCAACCATTTCATCCTGATCCTTTGGGCACAGCAGTGTTTGAAGGATGGCTTCATTGTGATCACAACAAGCAGATCTAGCAGTTGGCATCACAATGCCCAATACATCCTTCCTCTGGGACAGTCCAGTCCAGTCCAGTCCAGTCCAGTCCAGTCATGGAAAATATTAGACCACCATTGTATGGTGGTCTAATAATAGGGGGGTTTGATAATTTTTCCATGACTGTAAAATAATGGTGTATTCAGCAATGCACTTCAGATTTGTCAGATGCAGATGATTCTTTACTTTCACCATGCTTTGACATTCAGAGTCTGAGATATCTTTTTGTTGCAATGAGCCAGCAGCTGTGGTTTACTGACCCATTCAGAGCCAGCCTTGCAGCTAGGAATCACTATCCCTGACTGCATAAACCATTCTATAGCCATAGTGTTGATCAGTCAAGATCTTTCATCTTTAATGACCTTGTCAGACAGATCGATCAGTTAGGGGCCAACAAAGATGATGGATTGAAGGTCCTAGGCAGCAAAAGTTTCACTTGGCCTGTGACAAGTCCCAGAGAAAGGAGGTATGGGGAATTGTGATGCCAAGCTGCTTGCCGTGCCCACACAGTGGAGCCATCATGAAGCCATCCTCCAAAAACATCTCAAGAATCAGAATGAGATGATTGTGGGGAGGGAGAGAAGCCTGGCCATCAGGGGATAAGAAGACATTCAGGTGAGAGACGGCAATGAAAAGAACCAGAAAAACATATCCAACATTGGTGGATTGATTATCTGATAAAAAGGTGTCTTTGACCTGAACTGAAGACCTTTATCAACCCCCATGGAGGTGCCTAACTGGAGCACATTCAGCACATTCAAAGCATTGAGAGGGTGGTCAACTGGTCATAGTGGCTTCCGCTGTACCTGCTTCTCTCAAGAAAAGAGGGACGGAGGAATCAGAGCTCAGGAGAACTTGCTCAGTGATTTTCAGTGATACTGAAAATTGATCATCAGAATTTTATTCAGTGATATACATGCACTTGAATTTTTAATAAATAACTTTGATTTGACTTTGTCAACATAAAATATTTCCTTTAAGTATATAGAAATCCTAATCCTGCTGAACGGATAAGGACAAAATGATTTAGGGAGTGGAGAGAATCCAGGCCCATGGAGGTGGCTAACTGGCCTTGCCACACTCAAAGCATTGAGAGGGTGGTCAAAATGGTGACTTAGCTTCTACTCTACCTACTTCTCTCAGGAAAAGAGAGATGAAGGAATCAGGGCTCCGAAGATCGGCTGATGTGTATGGCTGAGTCAAAGCAGGACTTTGGACGCTCAGAAAGTGATACTGTGATTGATCATCAATTTTATTCAGATATACCTGCACTTGAATTGTTAATAAATAGGTTAATTTGATTTGACTTTGTTGATGATTTCCTTTATGTATTTAAAAATCCTAAAAATATGTCAAAACGGGTGAAATGTGCAATTTTGAAGTACAGAAAAATGTTGTTTAGACTTATTCTATCCAAAAAACAATATTATATTTGAATTCTCCATCAAAAAACACATAATTTAGACACCCCACATGTTAGAATTTCCTTTGGATTTTAAATCTCATAATTGAGGTAAAATCGATACAATTACTGATATAGAAATGCAAATAGATGTAGCTAGGGTTTGTCCAATCAAAAAAAGAATATCATATTTGAATTCCCCATACCCAAAAACATAAAATAGGCACCCAAGCATTTTGAATTTCAAAAATAAAAAAAGTATGACCCGCCCTACTACAACAGACTTGGACAAACACTGCCATTGCAAATGCAATCATAATAAGAACAGTCCATCACAAATTGCAGAACACTACTGCTGACATAATTCACAGACGTCTGTTTTTGCCACGAATTCCCAACTTTTTTGCAATTTAGGCTACTTTATAACATTCCGCAGACTTGGGATAAATGCACGCCACATACAGCAAAAAACATGGAACATGTTTTTTTCAACATAACATGTTGAATGGTAAGAACTGATTGAGAATTGACGGAGCTATAATTGTTTGAAAATAAGTGCTATAATCTTTGAGAATAGGCTACTCATGCATGTGTCGGATTGGATAAAAGCTAAAAACGCCCAAACCACACCTACGCATAATGTAACGGGTATAGGAGGTGTTTAAGGGAGATAGCATGGTAACGAAATTACCAACTTTAGTGTTACCAACTAAGCGCGTTAATTGCGTATAAGGGCTAATGTAACCAAAATCGAGCCCAGTGTCTGTGGACATTTTTAGTCCACAGACACATTTATTTTTGTCTGAAAAAAACAACAACAACTGCAATTTGGATTCAGAATCATGGAAATCCCTCCCTAGTTTGAGCAGTTATATGATACTTGAAACAGAATGATATTTCGATAAATCGACCCAATTATATACACACCGGTAGATTTATCAAAAATCCTAATAATTTCCGTACCTGGCCTCCGTGTTGCTGAGCTTCTCTTGCTGCTGGACCACGGTGGCTCCCAGACGACGGACCTCGTCTCTGAGATCCTTGGACTCTGCCTCCAAGACGCTGATCTGGAACTGTTGCCGAAGCACCTCATCTCTGAGATCCTCGCTGGCTGACACCTTGGACTCCAGGACGCCGATCTTGACCTGTTGTTGCACCACAGTGGCTCTGAGCTCCTTGGACTCTACCTCCATGGTCTTCAGCTGTCCTCTCTGCTCCACCACCATGTCTCTGAGCTCTTTTAGCAGAGCACAAAGATCAGTGGTACAGAGGGTATCGGGTTGTAGGAGGGTATCAGCTGGTTCAGCCGGAGTCTCATGGTCAGGTTGTTGTGGGAGGGTATCAGCTGGTTCAGCCGGAGTCTCATGGTCAGGTTGTTGTAGGAGGGTATCAGTTGGTTCTGTCTGAGTCTCATGGTCATCAGTTGGTTCAGTCTGAGTCTCATGGTCATCAGTTGGTTCAGCCGGAGTCTCATGGTCAGGTTGTGGTAGGAGGGTATCAGTTGGTTCAGTCTGAGCCTGAGCCTGATGGTCAGCCTCAGACAGACAGTAGAGTATCAGCAGAACAGCCACGTAGAGCTTCATTCTGGAACAGAGTGAGCATATCATGAAACTTAATGAGTTTTATTGGTGAAAATCATACCTATCAGTGAGGGGTGCTGTTCTCGTCATACACCACATTCCTTGCTCAAACGTACATACAGACACACATACTGTAGCTGTGCACAGGTGTGGCTCGCACCCCTCAATAATAGATATGTATTCAATTGTATTAGGTAGGAATTTGTACTTTACCTGAATACACAAAATGCCCATTAATTTACTTCTATTCCACTACATCTCAGAGCCACAATGTGTATTTTTACTTCAATACAATTATTTGAATTTGTTCATGGAGATTTTCATTTCCATGAGAAAACACACATTAACCGCTTGTTAACAACTATGTATGGATGTCTATACAGTGTGATGTGTGTGCACGTATGTATGGATGTCTATACAGTGTGATGTGTGTGCACGTATGTATGGATGTCTATACAGTGTGATGTGTGTGCATGTACGTATGAATGTCTATACAGTGTGATGTCTGTGCACGTATGTATGGATGTCTATACAGTGTGATGTGTGTGCACGTATGTATGGATGTCTATACAGTGTGATGTGTGTGCACGTATGTATGGATGTCTATACAGTGTGATGTGTGTGCACTTATGTATGGATGTCTATACAGTGTGATGCGTGTGCACGTATGTATGGATGATACAGTGTGATCATTTTAGATAACTAGCAAAAAAGTCCCCCTCCTCCTCCCACCCACAAAGGAATAGAGATGTACAACACAATGTGTTTAGAGACAACTTGTAGTGTAGGTCATGTGTTAAAGAATAGAGATGTACAACACAATGTGTTTAGAGACAACTTGTAGTGTAGGTCATGTGTTAAAGAATAGAGATGTACAACACAATGTGTTTAGAGACAACTTGTAGTGTAGGTCATGTGTTAAAGAATAGAGATGTACGACACAATGTGTTTACAGACAACTTGTAGTGTAGGTCATGTGTTAAAGAATAGAGATGTACAACACAATGTGTTTAGAGACAACTTGTAGTGTAGGTCATGTGTTAAAGAATAGAGATGTACACAATGTGTTTAGAGACAACTTGTAGTGTAGGTCATGTGTTAAAGAATAGAGATGTACAACACAATGTGTTTAGAGACAACTTGTAGTGTAGGTCATGTGTTAAAGAATAGAGATGTACGACACAATGTGTTTACAGACAACTTGTAGTGTACTGTAGGTCATGTGTTAAAGAATAGAGATGTACAACACAATGTGTTTAGAGACAACTTGTAGTGTAGGTCATGTGTTAAAGAATAGAGATGTACAACACAATGTGTTTAGAGACAACTTGTAGTGTAGGTCATGTGTTAAAGAATAGAGATGTACAACACAATGTGTTTAGAGACAACTCGTAGTGTAGGTCATGTGTGCAGAAAACTGTTGTGGATTAGGATCTACAAACTACTGCACATCTCTGTTATGTGTTGATAGCTTGTAGATCTGATCTATTTTCACATCATGAGGCGTGTTTTGGCAGAGTAACCTTTTACTTTTTGTCCCGTGGTTGGAGTTCTGCTTTGGTTTTGGTCGATTTGGTGAAGCTTGTTTTTATTGCTCTGTTTTTTTTATTGTTCATTCAAATTGTATTTCTATTGTTATTAATTGCACTTTACAGCTCTTAATGTCCTGTTTTCTTCCCTGTTTGTAATGTCTCCTTTGTTTTGCACTAAGATAAATGACATATCAACTTGTTGATATGGCAATAAAGTACTGTACTGAACTGAACTGATATTAAGTATTTCCGGTCATTGTTGGGTGGTCCCTGGGGGCAACACAGTAAAAGTGAATGAATCCACAAAACTAACATAATGTGTATTGTTGAATAATTTCTAAAATATTAGCATATCCTTTGTTCATTTTTGACCCCCCCCTATCACATGGAACTACTTTTTGGACGGTAATATGGACAGAAAATGTATAGTTCCCTGTGATAGAGGGGTCAAAAAGGAACAAAGGATTGCTAATATTTTAGAAATACGTCAACAACACAAAGGAAGTTCATTATTGTATTCATTTACTTTCACTGCAGTGACCCCAGTGAGCTCCACAAAATGACCTGAACTACCTCATATTTCACCCAAACCAGAGCAGAACTCCCACCAGGGGACTCTGGTGGGAGTCCCCTGGGGGAGGACCCCTCCCCTCTCTCTGTTACCCACAGTGGTGTGTATGTTTTATAGATGTTTCACTTTACAAAGAAATACTATGGATCCTATATTAGAGTCATTCCATGGAAACGGTACCATTTGGACTTTTTTTTTTTTCTGAAATTTTGACCGAAAGGTTTTGCATTTCTGAATAGCACACACTATTAAGGATATCTTTAGCTGTAAGAAAAACATAATTTCCCATCTCAGGCATTCAATATATTTTTTTTATATATCTTTTAACATGTTAATTGATAACGGAGTTGAGCCAATTAAGTTCATAACGGAGTTGTGATTTTTGTACTAAAGATAGTCACTACTCTAACTGAGTTGAGTAAGAAGAGAAGACTTGGCATGCCTGAGGTTACAGAATCAGATATATTGTTGGAATAACAAACAGAATCTTTATAACTAATTGTTTTATATCATTATTTCATGTAAGAGTTGAGCTGTTATGATTTACGACCACATGTGAGAGTACAAAATGCCTCTAAAACGGTGTAAAATGAGGTTTTAAATTGCAACTTTCTGTAGCATGTTGGTCAGAAGAGTTGTAGAATACTACTTCCTATTGTTGATGTCACTAAAGGGCCAGTTAATTGTTGTTATGGAGGGAAGAATGACTTGTGTAACGGAGTTGAGTGCAACTGAGGGACACAGCTATATAATGCCATTTAAATGATTAATCATCTATTTATTAAAAAACTAAACATGTCCAGCAATAAAGTACAGATAGATATATATGCTCATGTCATAATTTCTGGATTTTTGTTGATGTTTAATAGTCATATGTCAAGTCCACTTTCATCGAAGGCCACTGGGGACATGGAAAAATGGACAAAATAGGGGGTGTCTACTGAAAGAAAGCAAGATAATTTCTGATATGAAGATAAAATCCATGTAATGTTTACACAATAAAGGGAACATTTCAATTGATTAAAAAATCTTTTAAAAATATTTTTCAGTGACTCCATCAATAAAATACAGCCAAAACGGTGTATTTTAGATGTAACTCTTTGAGAGTGTAAAAATGAAACCAAATGGACCCTTGCGGGTCCATTTGGTTTCATTTTTACACCCTCAAGAGTTAAAATATTTATCATGTGAATTAGCCCAACTTAGTCTACACAACTAGAGAATGTAGAAGATTAATTTGATCTGTATATTCCAGGTGAGCATCTAGCACATTCTAGTGCATTTTGGAAGTGCCACTAGTGCATTTTGTATCTTGTCCAGGCCACTAGGTGGCGCAGGCCACCGGGAAAACTCCCTGTACTCCAGATGGCCAATCCGCCCCTGGGGACTAGAACTCTGCTCTCTACTCCACTATCCTGAAGGCCTTTGAGCGCTCTGCTTTATCAGCTGGAATGGAGGATGTTTATGAATGACATGTCCTGTTATGACCTGAATCTGTGGGTTCTCTCTCTCTCACACACACACACACACACACACACACACACACACACACACACACACACACACACACACACACACACACACACACACACACACACACACACACACACACACACACACACACACACACACACACACACACACACACGCACAAGGTCCCAAATTAGCATTTATGGCTAATGTTGTGATCATTTTTACCTATTAGGTAAAAGTGATTAAAATGACCGTGTGGCCATTTGTTTTGGACACTATTTAATAGACACAGGGGCACACGAACATGTGGTATTTAGTTACACTGTTAATTCAATTAAAGGACCACTTCACCACATTTCTACATGTCTTCATATAACAGGTCCTCACTAATGCACATGAAAAATACTAAATACCACTAATTATTGTGTCTCACAGGAGAGCTGTGGGCAGTTCATAATCATGCAGTTGACATCATGATGTCAGATTTTATTATAAACAATATAAAAAACATTCATATTTTTAATATGGCTTGCATTTTTGCATTGCCAACTTTTCAGGAATAGAAAGCCTGCAGTTTCTATAGAGCTGGGCAGTCTCCCCCTTTCATGACGACGCACAGGGGCGGATGTAACATGTCCCGTTTGGGGGGGGGGCAAGAGAACATGTTCAGAGGCAAGAGAAAATGGTATGGGGGCGACTTCATCGCCCCCATACCATTTTCGGTTACAGGACTTTTATTAGTCAAGTAAAGCATCAATAATAACATCAGTTGTTATAGAAGTTGCAACAGACACGCAGCATGCATAAAGCTAAAGGTCTGACTCAGAGAGTTTTCTGTTGTCAATGATGAAATGCTGTTGGTTTAGTGGTGACACAACTGAAATATCTTGGGTAGTTTTGCATTGTGTTTGGTGTGGCAGACTGGGTATTTAGGGGGGCATTGCCCCCCCATACTTATGCCTAGATCCGCCCCTGAAGTCGCCCGTGTTCCAGAAATGGAATTCTCATTCATTGTCGAAAATGGTTAATAAAAACACAATTACACTGCGGACAAAGCCAACTCGGGTCGTGACAAATCATGACAACCCCCACAATATAATCAATATCTAATTAGCAACAAGTATAGAAAACGGCAGGATGCAACACTTTTTGTATTGCTTTTTATCTTAGAAATTATTTGATTGCCCCAAAAGATTGTGTTTGTCACGACCCGAGTTGGCTTTGTCCGTGGCGTAATTGTCTTTATATGAATCATCGAGTCAATCAAGTCTGTGAGGAAAATGAATGGGGAATGCATTTCTGGAACAGGGGCGAGGTCACGAGGGGACGGGACTGCTCAGCTCTATTAGCTTGGACTCCCCATCGATGATGTCACTGGAAGACAGAAGGTTTGTGAACTGTCCACAGTCCTCCTGTGACAGACTATATAGTAGATTACATAGTAGATAGTAGATTATATAGTATATAAAAATATAGTGGTATTTTATCATTTACATTAGTGATGACCTCCCTCTCTTTCTCCCCGTAGTCCTGATGTAATCTAGTACAGCTTTTTACAGTGATGTCAGCTGCCAGATTAAAAGTTGAACATTTATACTATAACCCAGAGGTCCCCAAACTACGGTCCGCCTCACATTTCACCCAGCTCCCTGAACAATACCAGATACACATTATTTTGTTCCTCCTGCATTATTCTCCCACACACATGGCAACCCTCTCTCACACACAGCTGAAATGTGTCGCACACAGACAGACTAGCCTCAGTCCCCAGGCTTCAGACAGACAGGCTTCAGACAGACAGGCTTCAGACAGACAGGCTTCAGACAGACGGGTGTAAAAATAACAACAGGATGACCGCGCACACACACACACACACACACACACACACACACACACACACACACACACACACACACACACACACACACACACACACACACACACACACACACACACACACACGCAACCAAATGGACTCTCAGAGTAAAGTTGTCAGTGATAAAAAATAAACAGGGTTTTCCAGAGAGAAAGACAGTCAGCTATATACAATATTCAATATTCATTCAATATTTTTCTTTCAAAACAATGAAGGGGAGACAGAATGTGTTTGAATAGTAGCCTACAAAATCAAAAATGTTTTAATGATAATAAACAATAATGTTGTTCAGGCTATTATTGTGGTAAATACATCAAGATGTATTTCACCATGTTAATGATTTTTCTTTCAGACCTCTTTTTCCTGAGAGGGTTCACGTTTCTATCCTCTCAGGATTTTTTTTTAAATGGGTGGAATTCTCCTTTAAGTATAGGCTACAAGGTTTAACAAAGACCTCTCAAAGATAAAACATGGACTGTTAGCTCAACTGAACCAAAACAATAAATCTTTACATTCAGGCACCACTAGTGTGACCCCCCCCCCCAATCAGAGAGGGGAAAAGTTATGTGGCCCCAGGGGCCACATAACTTTTCCCCCAGGGGCATGGGGGGGCAATGCCCCCCTAAATGCCCAGTCTGCCCCACTAAACACGATGGCATGGCATTTTATAACCCAATGAATCAGAAAATGTTTGATGTTACACTGTTAATTCAATTAAAGGACCACTTCACCACATTTCTACAGATCACTAATGCACATGATAAAATACCACTATTTATTGTGTCTCACAGGAGAGCTGTGGGCAGTTCATAAACCTTCATAAACCTGTCTTCCAGTGACATCAGATCTCTGATTTTTTTAAACAATATTTAAAAAATATATACTGTATATATTCATATTTAGTATCGGGAGAAGGAGAATCGGGAAGACAGAATTCTGTGAACTGTCCACAGTCCTCCTGTGAGACACAGACTGAGTTGTAAAAATAGTGGTATTTTATCATGTGTATTAGTGAGGATCTATTATACTGTATGAAGATACATTGAAAAGTGGTGAAGTGGTCCTTTAACTTGTTAACTCTCACGAGACGGATATCATCCCCACTTCTCCCTCCCTCTCTCTCCCTTTCTCTCCCTCTCTCTCTCTGTCTCTCTCTCCCTCTCTCTCTTCTCTTTCTCTCTCCTCTCTCCCCTCTCTCTGTCATGCCTCTCTCTCTCTCTCGCTCTCCCTCCCCCCCTCTCTGTTTGTCTTAATCCTGTAAATTCCGTCAGGAACTACATGGAGGTTAAACTGGACATGATGGACATCAGCAGGCAAAGAGCACAGACAGCTCTGTAGTCACAATGAAACATCAAGAGACTCACCTCAACCTTGGTTGTGGTCCCCGAGTGGACCCCTGGTGTCTGGGTGGACCCCTGGTCTCTGGGTGGACCCCTGGTCTCTGGGTGGTCCTTCCCCTGGTCTCTGGGTGGTCCTTCCCCTGGTCTCTGGGTGGACCCCTGGTCTCTGGGTGGACCCCTGGTCTCTGGGTGGACCCCTGGTCTCTGGGTGGACCCCTGGTGTCTGGGTGGTCCCCTGGTCTCTGGGTGGACCCCTGGTGTCTGGGTGGACCCCTGGTCTCTGGGTGGACCCCTGGTCTCTGGGTGGACCCCTGGTCTCTGGGTGGACCCCTGGTCTCTGGGTGGACCCCTGGTCTCTGGGTGGACCCCTGGTGTCTGGGTGGTCCTTCCCCTGGTCTCTGGGTGGACCCCTGGTCTCTGGGTGGTCCCCTGGTCTCTGGGTGGACCCCTGGTCTCTGGGTGGACCCCTGGTCTCTGGGTGGACCCCTGGTGTCTGGGTGGACCCCTGGTCTGGCTGTGACAGGATGGTGATGTGTGGACCCCTGGTCTGGCTGTGACAGGATGGTGATGTGTGGACCCCTGGTCTCTGGGTGGACCCCTGGTCTGGCTGTGACAGGATGGTGATGTGTGGACCCCTGGTCTGGCTGTGACAGGATGCTGATGTGTCCAGGCTGGGTGTTAGTTGGGGGACCAGTCCTGGTGAAGTCTTCCTGTGGTCCAGGAGAGAACTAATGCCACACAGAGTCACTATGACTTTATAGTGAAGGTTTGCTGGATCACAGTGACATCAGACACAGAAACGTGAGCTGATAATGAGCAGACAGCAGGATGAGCTTACTGCTGATAACTACAACATGTCACCTATCAATACACACTGTATCTGATAACTACAACATGTCACCTATCAAGTACACACTGTATCTAAAGTTCAAGTACACAGACTTAAGACGTACAGGGAATACTCATCTAGATACTCAACTAGAAGGAGGTGTGTGTGTGTGTGTGTGTGTGTGTGTGTGTGTGTGTGTGTGTGTGTGTGTGTGTGTGTGTGTGTGTGTGTGTGTGTGTGTGTGTGTGTGTGACATATTGGTTTCAAAATATTGGTCACAGGTGGTAACTGAATTTGTACTGTAGCTCATATAGGTGATATTACTTCTGTTATTTTAACAGACGTAAAAACACATCTAGCAGGAAAAGAGAGATTTACAACAGAAGACAACTATTAGGACATTTAAACACTGATGGCTGTCAGTCACAATGTAGGGCAGACGGATGGACGGGCAGACAGACAGGCAGGCAGACAGGCAGTTAGGTAGGCAGGCAGGCAGGCAGGTAGACAGGCAGGCAGGCAGGCAGGCAGGCAGGCAGGCAGGCAGGCAGGCAGGCAGGCAGGCAGGCAGACAGACAGACAGACAGACAGACAGACAGACAGACAGACAGACAGACAGACAGACAGACAGACAGGCAGGCAGGCAGACAGGCAGACAGACAGGCAGACAGGCAGGCAGGCAGGCAGGCAGGCAGACAGATAGGCAGGCAGGCAGGCAGGCAGGCAGACACAGGCAGGCAGGCAGGCAGGCAGGCAGGCAGGCAGGCAGGCAGGCAGGCAGGCAGACAGGCAGGCAGGCAGACAGACAGACAGACAGACAGTATGGCTGTGTGTGTATCAGAGCCAGAGTCTGATAGATTCTCCACACTCCACACGTCCCAGACTCCTCTCCCTTCTCTAAAACACCCTGGACAACGCTCCACACGTCCCAGACCCTTCTTCCTTCTCTAAAACACCCTGGATGATCCTCCACATGTCCCAGACTCTTCTCCCTTCTCTAAAACACCCTAGATGACGCTCCACATGTCCACTTCCATGTCCACTTCGCCCTTCTCTAAAACACCCTGGACAACGCTCCACACGTCCCAGACTCTTTCCCCTTCTCTAAAACACCCTGGACAACGCTCCACACGTCCCAGACTCTTTCCCCTTCTCTAAAACACCCTGGACAACGCTCCACACATCCCAGACTCTTTCCCCTTCTTTAAAACACCCTGGACGATGCTCCACACGTCCCAGACTCCTCTCCCTTCTCCCTTCCTGGACTTCACTGGAGGAAAAATATTCTCTATGGATTTGTGTGTTGGGGCCTAAAGTTCTATTTTTATTTTCTTTCTTTAGTTTTAGGGAGTTCATCTGTTTTTGGCAGGGGGTGGGGCATTGGAACATGGTCTTATATACATGAATACATATATGTTTACAAAAGTACAGGCAGGAAGTATGACTTTATAGTGAAGGTTTCTAGTGCTGGATCACAGTGACGTGACAACAAGACATCAGACACAGAAACATGACATGATAATGAGCAGACAGACAGGATGAGCTTACTGCTGATAACTACAACATGTCTCTAGTACAACAGGCAGTACTATCACCTAGCAAATACACTGTATATGAAGTTCAAGAACGCAAACTTACTAAGAAGTACAGGGAAAACTCATAACTATATAGTGCTATGTCTAGATAAAATGCTACTTAAAGTACAAGAGTCTAGAGAATGTAGAAGAATTGATATTTTTGCTCAAATGTTTTGTTACCTCTCTAATGGTGTGTGTGTGTGTGTGTGTGTATGTGTGTGTGTGTGTGTGTGTGTGTGTGTGTGTGTGTGTGTGTGTGTGTGTGTGTGTGTGTGTGTGTGTGTGTGTGTGTGTGTGTGTGTGTGTGTGTGAGCATGCACATGTGCATTTGGGGCAGACAGACAGACAGACAGACAGGCAGGCAGGCAGGCAGGCAGGCAGGCAGGCAGGCAGGCAGGCAGACAGACAGACAGACAGACAGACAGACAGACAGACAGACAGACAGACAGACAGACAGACAGACAGACAGGGTCTCAATATGTGGAACACCTGAAATGTCTTGGAAATGCGGGAGAATTGTAGCTTACAGGCAGACAGACAGGCAGGCAGGCAGGCAGGCAGGCAGACAGACAGACAGACAGACAGACAGACAGTATGGCTGTGTGTGTATCAGAGCCAGAGTCTGATAGATTCTCCACACTCCACACATCCCAGACTCCTCTCCCTTCTCTAAAACACCCTGGACAACGCTCCACACGTCCCAGACTCCTCTCCCTTCTCTAAAACACCCTGGACAACGCTCCACACATCCCAGACTCCTCTCCCTTCTCTAAAACACCCTGGACAACGCTCCACACGTCCCAGACTCCTCTCCCTTCTCTAAAACACCCTGGACGATGCTCCACACGTCCCAGACTCTTTCCCCTTCTCTAAAACACCCTGGACGATGCTCCACACATCCCAGACTCCTCTCCCTTCTCTAAAACACCCTGGACAACGCTCCACACGTCCCAGACTCTTTCCCCTTCTTTAAAACACCCTGGACGATGCTCCACACATCCCAGACTCCTCTCCCTTCTCCCTTCCTGGACTTCACTGGAGGAAAAATATTCTCTATGGATTTGTGTGTTGGGGCCTAAAGTTCTATTTTTATTTTCTTTAGTTTTAGGGAGTTCATCTGTTTTTGGCAGGGGGTGGGGCATTGGAACATGGTCTTATATACATAAATACATATATGTTTACAAAAGTACAGGCAGGAAGTATGACTTTATAGTGAAGGTTTCTAGTGCTGGATCACAGTGACGTGACAACAAGACATCAGACACAGAAACATGACATGATAATGAGCAGACAGACAGGATGACCTTACTGCTGATAACTACAACATGTCTCTAGTACAACAGGCAGTACTATCACCTAGCAAATACACTGTATGTGAAGTTCAAGAACGCAAACCTACTAAGAAGTACAGGGAAAACTCATAAACAATATAGTGCTATGTCTAGATAAAATGCTACTTAAAGTACAAGAGTCTAGAGAATGTAGAAGAATTAATATTTTGATCAAATGTTTTGTTACCTCTGTAATGGTGTGTGTGTGTGTGTGTGTGTGTGTGTGTGTGTGTGTGTGTGTGTGTGTGTGTGTGTGTGTGTGTGTGTGTGTGTGTGTGTGTGTGCGTGCGTGCGTGCGTGCGTGTGTGTACAGACAGACAGACAGACAGACAGACAGACAGACAGTTTTATGAACAGGAGCCTTCAATATGCTTTTGTATTACACAGACGGCAAGCTGCCCAAACAAGGCTGACACCCCTGTTCCAGAAATGGAATCCTCATTCATTTTCCTCATAGACTTTTTGAAAATAGTTAATAAAAACACGATTGTACAGCGGAAGAAGTAGAAAACGGCTGGATACAACACATTTTGTCTCTTTTTTTTTTTTTGTCCAAAAATATTGTGTGTGTCATCATGATTCGTCACAACTCGTTGGCTTTGTCTGCGGCGTAATCGTTTTTATATAAATTATTTTCGAAAAGTCTATGAGAAAAATGAATAGGGAAACACTTCTGGAACAGGGGCGGTGACGTCACTGCGCAGGTCTATAAGACGGCTGTGTCTTTGTGCCTGCCAGCCAGCCAGCCAGACAGCCATGCTGCCTGCCAGCCAGCCAGCCAGCCTGCCATGCAGCCAGCCAGCTAGCCAGCCAGCCATGCAGCCAGCCAGCCAGCCAGCCAGCCAGCCTGCCAGCCAGCCAGCCATGCAGCCAGCCATGCAGCCAGCCTGCCAGCCAGCCAGCCATGCAGCCAGCCAGCCAGCCAGCCAGCCTGCCAGCCAGCCAGCCAGCCAGCCAGCCATGCTGCCTGCCAGCCAGCCAGCCATGCAGCCTGCCAGCCATGCAGCCAGCCAGCCAGCCATGCAGCCTGCCAGCCATGCAGCCTGCCAGCCATGCAGCCAGCCAGCCAGCCATGCTGCCTGCCAGCCAGCCAGCCATGCTGCCTGCCAGCCATGCAGCCAGCCAGCCAGCCAGCCAGCCAGCCATGCTGCCTGCCAGCCATGCAGCCAGCCAGCCAGCCAGCCAGCCAGCCAGCCTGCCTGCCAGCCAGCCAGCCAGCCAGCCAGCCAGCCAGCCAGCCAGCCAGCCAGCCAGCCAGCCAGCCAGCCAGCCAGCCAGCCAGCCTGCCAGCCAGCCAGCCATGCAGCCAGCCAGCCAGCCAGCCATGCAGCCAGCCAGCCAGCCAGCCAGCCATGCAGCCAGCCAGCCATGCAGCCAGCCAGCCATGCAGCCAGCCAGCCAGCCAGCCATGCAGCCAGCCAGCCAGCCATGCAGCCAGCCAGCCAGCCATGCAGCCAGCCAGCCAGCCAGCCATGCAGCCAGGCAGCCAGCCAGCCAGCCAGCCATGCAGCCAGCCAGCCAGCCAGCCAGCCATGCAGCCAGCCAGCCAGCCATGCAGCCTGCCAGCCAGCCAGCCATGCTGCCTGCCTGCCTGCCTGCCTGCCACCTTGCCAGCCTGCCAGCCTGCCTGCCAGCCAGCCAGCCTGCCTTCCAGCCTGTCTGCCAGCCTGTCTGCCAGCCTGTCTGCCAGCCAGCCAGCCATGCAGCCAGCCAGCCAGCCAGCCAGCCATGCAGCCAGCCAGCCAGCCAGCCATGCTGCCTGCCAGCCAGCCAGCCAGCCTGCCTGCCTGCCTGCCTGCCTGCCAGCCTGCCAGCCTGCCTGCCAGCCAGCCAGCCAGCCAGCCAGCCAGCCTGCCTTCCAGCCTGTCTGCCAGCCTGTCTGCCAGCCTGTCTGCCAGCCTGCCAGCCTGTCTGCCAGCCTGCCTGCCAGCCTGTCTGCCAGCCTGCCTGCCAGCCAGCCAGCCTGCCTGCCTGCCTGCCTGTGTACAGACAGACAGACAGACAGACAGACAGACAGACAGACAGACAGACAGACAGACAGACAGACAGACAGACAGACAGGCATACAGTTTTATGAACAGGAGCCTTCAATATGCTTTTGTATTACACAGACGGCAAGCTGCCCAAACAAGGCTGACACCCCTGTTCCAGAAATGGAATCCTCATTCATTTTCCTCATAGACTTTTTGAAAATGGTTAATAAAAACACGATTGTACAGCGGAAGAAGTAGAAAACGGCTGGATACAACACATTTTGTCTCTTTTTTTTTTTGTCCAAAAATATTGTGTGTGTCATCATGATTCGTCACAACCCGAGTTGGCTTTGTCTGCGACGTAATCGTCTTTATATAAATTATTTTCGAAAAGTCTATGAGAAAAATGAATGGGGCAAAAAACCAGCCTGCCTGCCAGCCTGCCTGCCTGCCAGCCTGATGATAAAAAAAAAACACATATGTATTTTGGACCATTAGGACGATTTAGGACCATAGCTAAAATACCTAAAACTAAAGCAAAAAGAGATTCCTTGCTAAAGAAAGCAAGGAATGTAAAACAATTGACCCCCATCTTTTACTTTCTCTGTGTGTGTGTGTGTGTGTGTGTGTGTGTGTGTGTGTGTGTGTGTGTGTGTGTGTGTGTGTGTGTGTGTGTGTGTGTGTGTGTGTGTGTGTGTGTACAAATACATATAAATTAATTTACCTTAAAATAAAACTGCACTGCATTACAGTCTATAAAAAAACAACACAAATAAATAAATAAAGCAGACATACTTTATGGTTGTTCCACCATAGAGTTATAATAACATTAATTTAATAATCAGTTGTGCTTCAGTTCACATGCACACTGTTCAGGGGGACACAGTTAGAGGTGACACACAACACTGCCGTGTGCTATTTGTGTCCTCCTGGAAACAACACACTACACAACTTTAGTTCCTGCCAGGCTGACAGAAACTTGTAGTGGAATTTATTTATTTATTTACAAATGTAACCTTTATCTAACTAGTAAAACAGAGAGGGTTGCAGGTGGTCCCCAGCTGATTGATGTGACATTGCTAACCAAATGGACCCTTATAGATGTTCTGAGAACTCCTGAGAGTGTAAAACCACTGATATCAGCCTCCAATCTGTGTCCCTTTTTATCATTATGAATGTAGGTTAAAGGGATATTTCACTTCACAAAAAACCTTGTCATGTGAACACCCCAGTTTATTATGATAATAAACTTTATTTCTATAGCACCTTTCATGACATAACATGCAGCCCAAAGTGCATTTACATGGATACAATAGAGAAAATAATAATAAAGTTACTCCATTCAGTATTTACTGTAGATATTTGCTATTCATTTGAACTGCCCCGCCCCTTCCTATCCAGACCTATTAAAACTCCATTTTAATATTTGAGGGGGTGTGGAATTTCATTGACTATTTATTTTATTTAATTCATTTATTTAAATATTGTTGAAAATGTAGCAGCCTCCTGGCATGCCCATCCTGGTTGCAGCCAATGAATGAAACAATATTTTAAAAATAAATTAAAACAGTAAATGAGAAAGCACACTCTGATGTGTTAGCAAAACAAATGTTCCTCTTCCTCCTTCATGATGCTACAGTACCATACTGCAGTGGTTTTCAACCTTTTTGACACCTGGGGCCACTATTTATTCAGCATTTGAGCCACGGACCACCATTTGAGGACATTTTAGCCCCACAGACCCCAAAACTAAAGATTGATTTTGCTTTATTTGTCCACAATTCCAGGCTGGATTTGGGAAACAAAACAGTCAAACATACAGATCAAAATGACCATTAATCTTCTACATTCTCTAGTTGTGTAGACTTGGGCTAATTCACATGATGAATATTTTAACTCTTGGGAGTGTAAACATGAAACCAAATGGACCCACAAGGGCCCATTTGGCCTTGCTCTTTCAAGGCCTCATTATATTGAGACCTTGAAAGAGCAGAATAGTATTTTCTTTAATTGCAATTCAATTCAAATGAGCTTTATTGGAATGAGCAATAGCACCTCATTCACAAAGTGACATTCTCACTGTAACTGGTGCTATTGGGAAGTATAGGCAGAAATGTATTAGACTCAGGCAACAGCCCAACTTTAATGATTTAAATCCCTTTATTGTAGTTGTTTTTAAATAGCACATCATACATTACAGAGACTTTAGTTGTTACTATTTGCACTGCTCTCATTTAAAACAATGTGTTTCAGACTCCAGGGTTTGTCACTATTAGTCTCTCTGTGACTAACCCACATGACTGTGTACCCAATCACTGGCACAACTCTGTCTCTAGATGGCTCTGGCAGCAGCCAATCAGCACACTGATTAGTGGGAGGAGGAGGGGCTGTGGGCAGAGTGGGAACCAATGATCAAACTGTGACAATCATATTATTACTATTTATATTTGTTTTTACCATCTGGAATCCTCCCAGGGACCACTGGTGGTCCCCGGACCACCTGTTGAAAACCCCTGCCCTAGACCAAAACATCTAAAGACTATTCAAAATAAAGCTATTAAAACTATTAGAATAAAGCTATTAACTATTATGCAATTCACCAAACAGTTTGTTTTAGGAAGTTTAACGGTGGGAAACATCTCAGAACCAAAGCCTTGGTGTAAAATACACTTTTTAGGACACAAAATAAAATAAAGTTCACCTGATGGATTGGTAAATATTGTTTTAAACAACACACAGAAGTAAGGACTGTTCAGTAGCACTGATTTATGGAAACAAAGTCAAAAACCTCTAAAATGCAGTTAGGAGCTTTCCTCCTGACATAAATACTGTAATTATGAACACAAACACTTCATCACTGTCTACTAGATGTATTATAGTGTTAAAACAACCAAACACACTTTTGTATTAAGTGTTTTTTATTGACAGAATGTATAAATACTAGGGATGTTGAATGATTAAAAATTTTAATCAAATTAATCACAGCTTCAAAATTAATTTAATCATGATTAATCACTATTCGAACTATGTCCAAAATATGCATGTTTTCCTGTACAGGATTTCAACATTTAAAAAGGAAACCAAATCTGTAAAAAAAAATAACCATTTATCTTTAAAATATTTATCAAAATAGGTGATCTACAAGCCCTCAATGCTTGTAGATCCTCCAGCTATGCTCTATGGCTCCGGTTACAGGGAGACACACGGCTATATGTCTCCGTAAATCTGTGCTCTACCCATTTCTTTCAATGAGAAAATGCTCAGTGGGTTGAGTCAGTGTGCACATGAGTTAATTGCGTTAAAATTTTTAATCAGATTAATCAACAAAATTAATTTAATCCCATTAATTAACTATTTTCAACAGCCTTAATAAATACATTAAAGGGTCAACAAACACTTGTCTCTATAATG
>CM076972.1:5522742-5580242 GCA_039105355.1 Benthosema pterotum | reverse complement strand
CCATGTTATTACAACGTATTTGGCAGGCTGAAATGTAGGTGAAAGTAGCTCTGGTCCACTTAACACACACCATGCAAGGAACCAACCTGTACATCTATGGAGGAGGAAACCATGCAAGGAACCAACCTGTACATCTATGGAGGAGGAAACCATGCAAGGAACCAACCTGTACATCTATGGAGGATGAAACCATGCAAGGAACCAACCTGTACATCTATGGAGGAGGAAACCATGCAAGGAACCAACCTGTACATCTATGGAGGATGAAACCATGCAAGGAACCAACCTGTACATACAGTATAATAAATGTACTCACTCTTTAGATCCTGTACTTGGTCATCAGTAGAATTCAGGCGTGTTTCTACGACAAGTAGCTGAGCAGCATGATCTGAAATCAACACAAGATTGCCAGTTAATTACTGAGAATAGTCATTACATATTCATCAGTACACATAGTCTAATGTGCTTTCTAGGGGCGTGTATCTCTCCCTTACAAGACAATTCGATACATATCGATTTGCAGGGTTTCAATACGATTCAGAAACAATTTATTTTATATACAGAACGATGCAATACGATTCGATTAAAGTAAAACATTAAAAACCCTATGTAATTAGGGTTAGGTTACATAGGGTTTCTTTTTTTATATCTACTACAGTCCTAATAAAACCCTGGAAATTATGAGGGGAACATGAAAAACAACTATGTGTTTGGACTTTGAGGTGGTGCAGGTCTGTCTGAGTATTCAGGACTGCTTTGACAGATCTGCCTGCTGTGACACAAGTAGATGCAACTACACTAGTATACATTCATTATCAAAGGAAGCCAAATGACTAACTAGACCAGTGGTTTTCAACCTCATTCATAACAAGGCCCACTGTTTATTCAGAATTTCAGCCACAGACCACCAATTGATGACATTTTAGCCCCACAGACCCCACAACTAAATATTTCATTTAGTTTTGTCCACAATTCCAGGCTAGATCTCAGAGAAAACAACACAGTGAAATACAGATCAAAATGACCATTAATCTTCCACGTTCTCTAGTTGTGTAGACTTGGGATAATTCACATGATGAATATTTTAACTCTTGAGAGTGTAAACATGAAATGTTTCATGTTTACACTCTCAAAGAGTTACATCTTACCAACTTTACATCATTTAGCCTGGGAACTTCTGGAATCCTCTCAGGGACCATTGGTGGTCCCCGGACCACATGTTGAAAACCCCTGCCATAGACGCGAGCTGCTCTTTGGTAACGCTAGCTAGTTGCTGAGCTAGCTAGTTGCTGAGCTAGCTAGCAGCTACTCTGATTCTCATATATAGATACAGACAACACCACCACCACCATCCAGAGATACAGTATATCACGTTGTCCCGTGGATGGAAAATACTATTTAAAAGGCTATGGACGTGAATGGAAGCACAGATGTGTGCAACTATGCAATAAAGTTGTGTAAAGCTGTCGGTCCCGACAGCTCAGCTCAGATGATCATCTGTTTGTCAGCTGTATCCACTTGTTGCGCTGTGGTGTCTGAGGTGTAGAGTATAGAGAATTGTGACATTGAGGGGACAGAAAACAGCCCGGTCACGTGGTTCAAGTACTCGTGTGAGCTCAAAATTCCAATGCATTCCGTAATTTCAGCTGTCCCTATTTTGTTGTCCCCATTCCGTAGAGGTCTATGTAGAAGCGCCTCCAATGGACTGGCCCCATGAAGTGAACAGAGTTCACGTAACTTTGTCTATACTCTTAAGACCCTGAATACTACGACACACAATCATCGATTCATCTCTTTAGGATCGACGTGGCTCGATGTAGTTGCATCGCCAATTTAAATATCGATAAATGGATCCGAATCTATATTTTTTTGACACCTCTAGTGCTTCCCCATGTCTGAATTTTATCAATGACCCTCTGTTACTAAGTGACCGAGTAAACATGCAGGAAACTTCAAAGCTCCACCTAGACCATCCTTACCTCTCACTAAGCTCCATGTAGACCATCCTTACTTCTCACTAAGCTCCATGTAGACCATCCTTACTTCTCACTAAGCTCCATGTAGACCATCCTTACCTCTCACTAAGCTCCATGTAGACCATCCTTACCTCTCACTAAGCTCCATGTAGACCATCCTTACCTCTCACTAAGCTCCATGTAGACCATCCTTACCTCCAGTGCTTAATTTGTAACTCGGGAGGTGCCGGAACGCACCTCACGCACGTGCGCGCGCGTGTGCGTGCGCACGCCCGCCGAAAAGCCGTTTTTTGGGCAGAATATATGTAGACCATCCTTACGTCTCACTAAGCTCCATGTAGACCATCCTTACCTCTCACTGTGGTCCATGTAGACCATTCTTACCTCTCACTAAGCTCCATGTAGACCATCCTTACCTCTCACTGAGGTCCATGTAGACCATCCTTACCTCTCACTAAGCTCCATGTAGACCATCCTTACCTCTCACTAAGCTCCATGTAGACCATCCTTACCTCTCACTAAGCTCCATGTAGACCATTCTTACCTCTCACTAAGCTCCATGTAGACCATCCTTACCTCTCACTAAGCTCCATGTAGACCATCCTTACCTCTCACTAAGCTCCATGTAGACCATCCTTACCTCTCACTAAGCTCCATGTAGACCATCCTTACCTCTCACTAAGCTCCATGTAGACCATCCTTACCTCTCACTAAGCTCCTCTGCTCTTGGACGTCTTCCTCCATGTTCCTCAGATGAACTCGCTGTTCCACCACAGTGTCTCTGAGCTCCTTGGTTTCTTCCTCGCTGGCTGACACCCTGTAGTCAGGGAAAGTGAGCAAGATGTGAGGCAAGTTTGCAAAAAGCAAATGCCAAAACACTTGGGCCTAGATTTTTTGCAAAGGCGAAATTATCCCTTAACTTCTTTGCCTTTTAAAACTATTTAAAAATAATAATAAATCGTTATAATGGCCAGCCAGTAATGGCCAGACTACATTGTTTTTGGCGCGAATAAGACCCATTTTATGTACGTTTGCAAAACGACACGTGTTTTAAAGAGATAGTTGAGATTTTTTTAATTTAAGCTCTATGAAATACTATTTATTATTACATGGCTTGAATGAATGCTCCAATCAGAAGCCAGCGTTCTGGTCATGTGAGCGGTCACATAATACACTATAATCACCGCTCCTCGCCATTATTGACCGCTGCATAAACAAGTTCCCCAAAGTGCAAACAGCTGTGTTCATATCAATCCGCGCTGCGCTTCCGCATTTAGTTCCAGCACGCCGTTAGCGGGTCCATTTGGTTAGCTACGTAATTGGTTGTTTACATGCCTTTGTCGTCACCCTCTCAAGGACCACTGGTGGTCCTCGGACGTTGAAAACCACTGACGTAAGCCCGCGGTGCGCTTCCCCATTTAGTTCCAGCACGCCGTTAGCGGGTCCATTTGGTTAGCAGCTACGTATTTGGTTGTTTACATGCCGTTGCCGTCACCCTCTCAAGGACCACTGGTGGTCCTCGGGCGTTGAAAACCACTGACGTAAGCCATGTAATAAGCGGGATAACACCCTTCGAGGCGGTGATTTGTTTCCTATTAACTGACCGAGGCGCAGCCAAGGTCAGTTAGTTAGGTGTTATCCCTTACATATAGTAGTGTCAGCTGTATTAATTGATGCCCAGAGTCCCATGGTGGGAGTTCTGCTCTGTTTTTTGGTGAAATATGAAGTATAGTTCCAGTCATTTTGTAGATCTCACTGGGGCCACAGAGTAAAAGTAAACAAATCCAAAAAACTAATGCCATTTGTATTGTTTGACCCATTTCTAAAATATTAGCATATCCTTCATCCCCCCCCCCCCCCCCCCCACAGGGATGTTTTGTGTGTACATATCACTAGGCCCAAAAAGTGATAGGCGGGTCAAAAATGAATGAAAGACGAGCTAATATTTTAGAAATAATTCAACAATACAAATTGTGTTAGTTTTGTATTGCATGGCCCCAGAGTTTGCAGATCTTTACTCATTATTATTTCTGGTTTTATTAATTTTATCCATTGTCTTAGAGTATTGTGCCTGCATTGCCTGTATATTGGTACTGTTTGGAGGAGGATACGATACATTGATGAAGTAAACATTTCTTTATTGGTTGTAATTTATGCCTTAACAATCAAATCAGAATGTCTTTGTTGGTGGGTTGGCCTGTCCAGTTATATCGTGCAGGTGTATTGTTTCTAGGTTGTATCATCCAGTAAATAGCTCATTTAATAGTATATAGTTACAATCATCATAGTCCTACATGTGCTACTGAATGAAACAAATGGCAAATACTAGTGGTATGGGAAGGGGAAGAATACATAAATCGAATTGGATGGAATGGAATTGCCCAGACTTTATTATTATTATTATTACCCTTATTACCCTTATTATTACCCTTATTAAAATGTCAATGTTATTATTATTATTATTATTATTATTATTATTATTATTATTATTATTATTATTATTATTATTACCCCTATTGTATTTTGCGTCCACAACGCTTATCAACTCCTGCTGGTGCACACACCAAACTTCCGCGCCCCATGGTGCAGACTGTGGGGCCGTGAAAAATCACCGGTTGGATTCTAAATTTCTTCTGTGTCCCCCTCTGCGTGTGGCATCCACTAGTTCGCCCATCAATCCCACAGATTAGTTTTTATTCCATTTTATTCATTTGTTTGTATTTAGGGTCATTTTCTGCAGTTCAAGCATACTTCCACAGGGTGGCAGGCTATTTCCAAAACTATTGGAAGTGCACGTGTGCACTTCCAATAGTTTTGGACAACACTACATAGCCAGCTCTACCCGATATAAAATGTATTTTGCAGATCTATTTGGACAATCCACACACTTTAAAGATCTAAATGGCCCTTCTGCATGTTTTGGAGATCTAATTGGTCAATCCATACCTTTGACAGATCTAATAGGCACAGATCTAATATGTTCTCACACCTGGCGGGCCCAGGCAAGACTCGGGTGCACAGGCTGTACCTGTGTACCATATTAGACTCCATCAGACTCCAACACACTAGCTCAGCTCTAGAAGGCTATGCTATAGGCTCTGTCAGGGTGCACAAGGCAGAACTCTACCATGGTCTAGAAATGTCCATTTGAAACTACTCGTCGTGCACACGAAACTAGTGTCTATGCACACAGTGTTTAGTTGCAATTGTGTGAGTACATACAGGGCTGACAACAGCTCAGCACACCCCAACATACTCTATTAACGCAGTGAACAACTAGTACAGCCCTTCCTGGTGTGATCCATTTTCTTATAGCAGAGTACACCCCTGGCCTTGTCAATTCTACCACTAGGCAGGACTAGGCCAGACTTGGGTGCCCTACACCTGTTCTAGAAATACTCAATAAATGGTCGTGCACACAGAAATGTTGCCCGTGCACACATCGTTTAGTTGCAATGGTGTAAGTACATACAGGTCTGACAACAGCCTAATAGAGCCTAGTATGTCCAGCAAAGCCCCCCAAGGGCATCTTAACCAGATCCATCCCATTATAGTCCAGTAGTACACTCTCTTCTAGTCCGTGGACACCTGGTGGGCCCAGGCAAGACTCGAGTGCACCAGGCTGTACCTGTGTACCGTATTAGACTCCATCAGACTCCAACACACTAGCTCAGCTCTAGAAAGCTATAGGCTCTGTCAGGGTGCACAAGGCAGAACTCTACCATGGTCTAGAAATGTCCATTTGAAACTACTCGTCGTGCACACGAAACTAGTGTCTATGCACACAGTGTTTAGTTGCAATTGTGTGAGTACATACAGGGCTGACAACAGCTCAGCACACCCCAACATACTCTATTAACGCAGTGAACAACTAGTACAGCCCTTCCTGGTGTGATCCATTTTCTTATAGCAGAGTACACCCCCTGGCCTTGTCAATTCTACCACTAGGCAGGACTAGGCCAGACTTGGGTGCCCTACACCTGTTCTAGAAATACTCAATAAATGGTCGTGCACACAGAAATGTTGCCCGTGCACACATCGTTTAGTTGCAATGGTGTAAGTACATACAGGTCTGACAACAGCCTAATAGAGCCCAGTATGTCCAGCAAAGCCCCCCAAGGGCATCTTAACCAGATCCATCCCATTATAGTCCAGTAGTACACTCTCTTCTAGTCCGTGGACACCTGGTGGGCCCAGGCAAGACTCGAGTGCACCAGGCTGTACCTGTGTACCGTATTAGACTCCATCAGACTCCAACACACTAGCTCAGCTCTAGAAAACTATAGGCTCTGTCAGGGTGCACAAGGCAGAACTCTACCATGGTCTAGAAATGTCCATTTGAAACTACTCGTCGTGCACACGAAACTAGTGTCTATGCACACAGTGTTTAGTTGCAATTGTGTGAGTACATACAGGGCTGACAACAGCTCAGCACACCCCAACATACTCTATTAACGCAGTGAACAACTAGTACAGCCCTTCCTGGTGTGATCCATTTTCTTATAGCAGAGTACACCCCCTGGCCTTGTCAATTCTACCACTAGGCAGGACTAGGCCAGACTTGGGTGCCCTACACCTGTTCTAGAAATACTCAATAAATGGTCGTGCACACAGAACTGCTGCCCGTGCACACATCGTTTAGTTGCAATGGTGTAAGTACATACAGGTCTGACAACAGCCTAATAGAGCCCAGTATGTCCAGCAAAGCCCCCCAAGGGCATCTTAACCAGATCCATCCCATTATAGTCCAGTAGTACACTCTCTTCTAGTCCGTGGACACCTGGTGGGCCCAGGCAAGACTCGAGTGCACCAGGCTGTACCTGTGTACCGTATTAGACTGCATCAGACTCCAACACACTAGCTCAGCTCTAGAAAGCTATAGGCTCTGTCAGGGTGCACAAGGCAGAACTCTACCATGGTCTAGAAATGTCCATTTAAATCTACTCGTCGTGCACACGAAACTAGTGTCTATGCACACAGTGTTTAGTTGCAATTGTGTGAGTACATACAGGGCTGACAACAGCTCAGCACACCCCAACATACTCTATTACCGCAGAGTACACCCCCTGGCCTTGTCAATTCTACCACTAGGCAGGACTAGGCCAGACTTGGGTGCCCTGCACCTGTTCTAGAAATACTCAATAAATGGTCGTGCACACAGAAATGTTGCCCGTGCACACATCGTTTAGTTGCAATGGTGTAAGTACATACAGGTCTGACAACAGCCTAATAGAGCCCAGTATGTCCAGCAAAGCCCCCCAAGGGCATCTTAACCAGATCCATCCCATTATAGTCCAGTAGTACACTCTCTTCTAGTCCATGGACACCTGGTGGGCCCAGGCAAGACTCGAGTGCACCAGGCTGTACCTGTGTACCGTATTAGACTCCATCAGACTCCAACACACTAGCTCAGCTCTAGAAAGCTATAGGCTCTGTCAGGGTGCACAAGGCAGAACTCTACCATGGTCTAGAAATGTCCATTTAAAACTACTTGCCGTGCACACGAAACTATTGTCTATGCACACAGTCTTGCAATTGTGTGAGTACACCTAGTCCAGCCCTTCCTAGTATGTTCCATTCTCTTACAGCATAGTACACCCCCTGGCCTTGTCAATTCTACCACCAGGCAGGACTAGGCCAGACTTGGGTGCCCCAGACCGCAATGCATTATGCCCTAAAAGTCTCAAACATGTTGTTTTCAGATGTAGCAGGCTGTGCCAGGCTCCAACACGCTTTACTGTGCTATAAAAGGCAATTCTATATGGTGGACTAGAAATGCTGAATTGGTTATTGGTTGTGCACACGGAACTACTGTCTGTGCACACAACGTTTAGTAGCATAGTAGCAATGGTGTGGGTACGTACACGGCTGACAACAGCCTAATAGAGCCCACTAGAGTCCAGCAAAGCCCCCCGCCAAGGGAATCTTAACCAGATCCACCCCACGATAGTCCAGTAGCTGTAGGAGGCTGTGCCAGGCTCCAACAGGCTCTACAAGCTGGACAAGGCAAATCTGTATGGTGTTCTAGAAATACTCAATAAATGGTCGTGCACACAGAAATGTTGCCCGTGCACACATCGTTTAGTTGCAAAGGTGTAAGTACATACAGGTCTGACAACAGCCTAATAGAGCCCAGTATGTCCAGCAAAGCCCCCCAAGGGCATCTTAACCAGATTCATCCCACTATAGTCCAGTAGTACACCCTCCTCCAGTCCGTTCTCACACCTGGTGGGCCCAGGCAAGACTCGGGTGCACCAGGCTGTACCTGTGTACCGTATTAGACTCCATCAGACTCCAACACACGAGCTCAGCTTTAGAAAGCTATACGCTCTGTCAGGGTGCACAAGGCAGAACTCTACCATGGTCTAGAAATCTCCATTTAAAACTACTCGCCGTGCACACAAAACTATTGTCTATGCACACAGTCTTTAGTTGCAATTGTGTGAGTACACCTACTCCAGCCCTTCCTGGTATGTTCCATTCTCTTACAGCATAGTACACCCCCTGCCCTTGTCAATTCCACCACCAGGCAGACTTGGGTGTCCTAGACCGCAATGCATTATGCCCTAAAAGGCTCAAACATGTTGTTTTCAGATGTAGCAGGCTGTTTCAGGCTCCAACAGGCTTTACTATGCTATAAAAGGCAATTCTGTATAGTGGACTAGAAATACTTAATAAAACTATTGGTCGTGCACACGGAACTACTGCCCGTGCACACAATGTTTAGTAGCACTGGTGTGGGTACGTGCACAGATGACAACAGCCTAATAGAGCCCACTAGAGTCCTGCAAAGCCCCCCACCAAGGGAATCTTAACCAGATCTATCCCACTATAGTACAGTGCATTGCGGTCTAGGGCACCTAAGTCTGGCCTAGTCCTGCCTGGTGGTAGAAATGACAAGGCCAGGGATTGTACTATGCTGTAAGAGAATGGAACACACCAGGAAGGGCTGGACTAGGTGTTCACTGTGTTCATAGAGTGTGTTGGGGTGTGCTGGGCTGCTGTCAGCCCTGTATGTATTCACACAATTGGAACTAAACACTGTGTGCATAGACAATAGTTTCGTGTGCACGACGAGCAGTTTTAAATGGACATTTCTAGACCATGATAGAGTTCTGCCTTGTGCACCCTAACAGAGCATATAGCATAGCCTTCTAGAGCTGAGCTAGTGTGTTGGAGTCTGATAGAGTCTAATACGGTACAGCCTGGTGCACCGGAGTCTTGCCTGGTCCCGCCAGGTGTGAGAACAGACTGGAGGAGGGGGTACTACTGGACTATAAAGGGATGGATCTGGTTAAGATGCCTTTGGGGGGGGGCTTGCTGGACTATAGTGGACTCTATTAGTTTGTTGTTTTAGTAGTATGTACTTGCCTTTATGTACGTACTTACACCATTGCAACTAAACGCTGTGTGCACGGGCAGTAGTTCCAAGTGCACGACCAATAGTTTGGTCGTGCAGATTTGCCTTGTACCGCCTAGTAGAGCCTGTTGGAGCCTTGCACAGCCTCCTATAGCAGCTGGACTATAGTGGGACTGGTTAAGATTCTCTTGGTGGGGGGCTTTGCTGGACTCTAGTGGCCTCTATTAGGCTGTTCTCAGCTGTGTACGTACCCACACCATTGCTACTAAACGGTGTGTGCACGGGCAGTAGTTCCGTGTGCACGACCAATAGTTTGGTCATGCAGATTTGTCTTGCACAGCCTAGTAGAGCATGTTGGAGCCTGGCACAGCCTCCTACAGCTACTGGACTATAGTGGGATGGATCTGGTTAAGAATCCCTTGGTGGTGGGATTTGCTGGACTCTAGTGGGCTCAATTAGGCTGTTGTCAGCCGTGTACGTACCCACACCATTGCTACTAAACGTTGTGTGCACGGGCAGCAGTTCTGTGTGCATGGCCAATAGTTTTATTGGGTATTTCTAGTCCACGATACAGAATTGCCTTTTACAACATACTAAAGCCTGTGGGAGCCTGGCACAGCCTGCTACAGCTGAAAACAACCTGTTTGAGTCTTTTAGGGCATAATGCATTGCGGTCTAGGGCACCCAAGCCTGGCCTAGTCCTGCCTGGTGGTAGAATTGACAAGGCCAGGGGGTGTACTATGCTGTAAGAGAATGGATCACACCAAGGAGGACTGGACTAGGTGTTCACTGTGTTAATAGAGTATGTTGGGGTTTGCTGGGCTGTTGTCAGCCCTGTATGTATTCACACAATTGCAACAAAACGCTGTGTGCATAGACAATAGTTTTGTGTGCACGACGAATGGACATTTCTAGACCATGATAGAGTACTGCCATGTGCACCCTGATAGAGCCTATAGCATAGCCTTCTAGAGCTTAACTAGTGTGTTGGAGTCTAATACGGTACAGCCTCGTGCACCCGAGTCTTGCCTGGGCCCGCCAGGTGTAGAACGGATTGGAGGAGGGGTACTACTGGACTATAGTGGGATGGATCTGGTTAAGATGCCCTTGGGGGGGCTTTGCTGGACTCAGGTAGAATTGACAAGGCCAGGGGGTGTACTATGCTGTAAGAGAAAGCTGGGCTGTTGTCAGCCCTGTATGTATTCACACAATTGCAACTAAACGCTGTGTTTTGTGTGCACAACAAATGGACATTTCTATACCATGATTGTGAGTTCAAAAGCCTGAAGCAGTAAGCTTGACTCCAAAAACAGTAATCCAGGTCCACAAAGAATGAAGGTTTCAACTGTTTACTAGCAAAAAAGTCAGGCGTACAAAAACAGAAAAAACAACAAACATTCAAATAAAAGGTGTTCAAAGTAGTCCAAAGTAGTCAAATATTTTCAAGGTTCTTTCATAAGTTACTATTTTGTCTGGTTACTATCCTCTTTCTGTGGTTACTATTTTCTTTCTGTGGGTCAAAAAACTGTTTCTGCTCCCACTCAAGCTTCCAGCACTGAACTGACTAATTAGAGCCTGACATACAGCTGCTGCAAGCCAGCCTCAGTAAGCTGGTTAAGTGGCTACACACTCTTATAGGCTGAACCTCAATTGGCTCATTTGCACCCTAGGCAGCACACACAGTGTAAACAAGACACGCCCTTCTATACACACACACACACACACAGACATTTTCAGTTCCAAATATGGCTCTAACAATGATAGAGTACTGCCCTGTGCACCCTGATAGAGCCTATAGCATAGTCTTCTAGACCTTAACTAGTGTGTTGGAGTCTGATGGAGTCTAATACGGTACAGCCTATTGCACCCGAGTCTTGCCTGGGCCCGCCAGGCGTGACAACGGACTGGAGGAGGGGGTACTACTGGACTATAGTGGGATGGATCTGTTTAAGATTAAATATGTAAAAGATTTGGATTGACCAATTTGATCTGCAAAATAAGCGGATGGGACAATTAGATCTGTAAAAGGTGTGGATTGACCAATTAGATCTGCAAAATATGCAGAAGGGCAAATTAGATCTCCAAAACAAGCGGATGGGCCAATTAGTACCTGTAAAAGGTGTGGATTGACCAATTAGATCTACAAAACATGCAGAAGCGTCAATTAGATCTGTAAATGCTGTGGATTTACCAATTAGATCTCCAAAACATGCGGATGGGCCAATTACATCTGTAAAAGGTGTTGTTTGGCTGTACCAGGAAGTAACTGTGCTATGAATTAGAAATGTGCATGGATAACTATTGCTTGTGGACATGAACTTTGCAAGTGCACACAAGAGATCTGTAAAATGTGTTGTTTGACTGTATCAGGCAGTAACTGTGCTATGAATTAGACATGTGCATGTAAAACTATTGCTTGTGGACACAAACTATGCAAGTGCACACATTGATCTCTGCTGCCCCCCGTTGACAAAAAACAGTCAGCACAGCCGTGTGCACTTACAGGAGTCATACATGACTCGTGTACGTGAAATTTTGTGCACTTGCCATAGTTGCTTGGTGAAATGCACTTGACAAGTTTTTCGCAAGAAATTTGTGCACAAACCCAAGCTCTAATATGGGGAACTCCCTGCCGTGCACGCAAAATACAATTGTTATTATTATTATTATTATTATTATTATTATTGTTGTTGTACTGGACTGGTATTGAGTGAGAGGTCCTAGCCTTTGTATTTAAAATTTGTGAAATAAATTACATTACATCTTTGATTCAACCTTGGCGTGTTAAAATCTTTCAGTTGATAAAAGCTTTACAAAACCTTTTACTAAATGTACTCTGCTTTCATGCTAGAACACTGGAGTTTAAGGGAGCATGGTAACGAAATTACCAACTTTAGTGTGGGAATGCCTCTTCCCCAATGCTACGCGCGTTAATTGCGTATAAGGGCTAATGTAACCAAAATCGAGCCCAGTGTCTGTGGACATTTTAGTCCACAAACACATTTGTTTTTGTCTGAAAAAAACTGCAATTTGGATTCAGAATCATGGAAATCCCTCCCTAGTTTGAGCAGTTATATGATACTTGAAACAGAATATCAATATCAATACTATAATTAAGGAGTTGTCTGTCTGAATGTCTGTCTGAATGTCTGAATGTCTGAATGTCTGAATGTCTGAAGCGAGCATAACTCATCACTGGCTGCACCGATCACTATGATTTTTCACACAGTCATTGACCATAACATTAGGAAGAGACTGATGAAGCCCTTTTTTCAAATTAACAAATTGTTGATTAATAATGAATTTATTGGTGAATTAAATTTCCCCATTCGCTTAACATTGGCAATTCCCTTTCCGGCCACAGGGGGCAATGCATACCAAATACCAAAACACACACACACACACACACACACACACACACACACACACACACACACACACACACACACACACACACACACACACACACACACACACACACACACACACACACACACACACACACACTTTATGACTGGCCATTGCAGTGTCTGTGCCTGTGCATTAAAGAAATCCTTCATCAAATCCTTCACCACATAATGTGATGAAGGATTCACATTACCCACACAGTGAGTACATCATTTGGTGTTCATATATTCACAACGGGTAAGGCCCTAGTTTTGATAAATCGACCCAATTATATACACACCGGTAGATTTTTCAAAAATCCTAATAATTTCCGTACCTGGCCTCCGTGTTGCTGAGCTTCTCTTGCTGCTGGACCACAGTGGCTCCCAGACGAAGGACCTCGTCTCTGAGATGCTTGGACTCTGCCTCCAAGTTGCTGATCTGGACCTGTTGCCGAAGCACCTCATCTCTGAGATCCTCGCTGGCTGACAGCTTGGACTCCAGGACGCCGATCTGGACCTGTTGTTGCCCCACAGTGGTGCTGAGAGCCTTGGATTCCTCCATGCTGGCTGACAGCTTGGACTCCAGGACGCCGATCTGGACCTGTTGTTGCCCCACAGTGGCTCTGAGCTCCTTGGACTCTGCCTCCATGCTCTTCAGCTGTCCTCTCTGCTCCACCACCATGTCTCTGAGCTCTTTTAGCAGAGCACAAAGATCAGTGGTACAGAGGGTATCGGGTTGTGGGAGGGTATCAGTTGGTTCAGCCTGAGCCTGATGGTCAGTTTGTGGTTGGAGGCTAGGAGCTGGTGCAGTCTGAGCCTGAGCCTGATGGTCAGCCTCAGACAGGCAGTAGAGTATCAGCAGAACAGCCACGTAGAGCTTCATTCTGGAACAGAGTGAGCATATCATGAAACTTAATGAGTTTTATTGGTGAAAATCATACCTGTGTTTAGTGAGGGGTGCTGTTCTCGTCATACACCACATTCCTTGCTCAAACGTACATACAGACACACATACTGTAGCTGTGCACAGGTGTGGCTAGCACCCCTCAATAATAGATATGTATATGTATTGTATATGTATTAGGTAGGAATTTGTACTTACCTGAATACACAAAATGCCCATTACTTTTACTTCTATACCACTACATCTCAGAGCCACAATGTGTATTTTCACTTCAATACAATTATTTGAAAACTTTCATGGAGATTTTCATTTCCATGAGAAAACACACATTAACCGCTTGTTAACAACTATGTATGGATGTCTATACAGTGTGATGTGTGTGCACGTATGTATGGATGTCTATACAGTGTGATGTGTGTGCACGTATGTATGGATGTCTATACAGTGTGATGTGTGTGCACGTATGTATGGATGTCTATACAGTGTGATGTGTGTGCACGTATGTATGGATGTCTATACAGTGTGATGTGTGTGCACGTATGTATGGATGTCTATACAGTGTGATGTGTGTGCACGTATGTATGGCTTTTTAAAAACAAACTTAAAACATTTCTTTTTCTACAAGCTTTTCCTGTGGTCTCATGATTGTACTACCATTATGTCTTTCTATTTTACTTATTTATTTATTCTTTCTCCCCGCTGAGACATTTTGTGCAATATTGTGTCTACTTATCTTGTGTTTTATTTTTTATTTTTATTTTTCATTTTTATTGCATGTAAAGCACTTTGTGAGCTTTCTCTGTGAGAAGTAGGGCATTAACCAAACACGTTTTTTGCTAGTCGAATCGACTACTTTGGTAGTCGAATAATTGTCGACTAGTCTATAGTGATATATATTTGTTTTTTAGCTAATAAAATGTGTGATTCTGGACTTCCCATTGAAACAGTGCAAGCCTGTTACACTACTGTAACTCAGTTACATTATGACATGAAAAATAAGCAATCAACCAACAATCACTGCCAACACCCCAGCACACATCCACAATGCCTGCTGCAGAAAATTGAAAAATATATATCAAAAATTATTATTAACGAATAACGACTAATGAATTAATAGTGTCGAATAGTGTTTTGCTAGTCGAATAATCGACTAGTCGAATATTTAGTTAATGCCCTAGTGAGAAGTGTTATACAAATAAAGTTTACTTACTTACTTACTTACTATGGATGTCTATACAGTGTGACGTGTGTGCACGTATGTATGGATGTCTATACAGTGTGATGTGTGTGCACGTATGTATGGATGTCTATACAGTGTGATGTGTGTGCACGTATGTATGGATGTCTATACAGTGTGATGTGTGTGCACGTATGTATGGATGATACAGTGTGATAATTTTAGATAACTGGCAAAAGGCCCCCCCCCCCTCCTCCCACCCACAAAGGAATAGAGATGTACAACACAATGTGTTTACAGACAACTTGTAGTGTAGGTCATGTGTTAAAGAATAGAGATGTACAACACAATGTGTTTACAGACAACTTGTAGTGTAGGTCATGTGTTAAAGAATAGAGATGTACAACACAATGTGTTTACAGACAACTTGTAGTGTAGGTCATGTGTTAAAGAATAGAGATGTACAACACAATGTGTTTAGAGACAACTTGTAGTGTAGGTCATGTGTTAAAGAATAGAGATGTACGACACAATGTGTTTACATACAACTTGTAGTGTAGGTCATGTGTTAAAGAATAGAGATGTACAACACAATGTGTTTAGAGACAACTTGTAGTGTAGGTCATGTGTTAAAGAATAGAGACCTACAACACAATGTGTTTAGAGACAACTTGTAGTGTAGGTCATGTGTTAAAGAATAGAGATGTACAACACAATGTGTTTAGAGACAACTTGTAGTGTAGGTCAAGTGTTAAAGAATGCTGTTGTGGATTAGGATCTACAAACTACTGCACACCTCTGTTATGTGTTGATAGCTTGTAGATCTGATCTATTTTCACATCATGAGGCGTGTTTTGGCAGAGTAACGTTTTACTTTTTGTCCCGTGGTTGAAGTTCTGCTCTGGTTTTGGTCGATTTGGTGAAGCCTGTTTTTATTGCTCTGTTTTTTATTGTTCATTCAAATTGTATTTCTATTGTTATTAATTGCACTTTACAGCTCTTAATGTCCATTGTTCATTTTTGACCCCCCCCCCCCATCACACGGAACTACTTTTTGGACATAGTAATATGGACAAAAATGTATAGTTCCCTGTGATAGAGGGGTCAAAAAGGAACAAAGGATTGCTAATATTTTAGAAATACGTCAACAACACAAAGGAAGTTCATTATTGTATCCATTTACTTTCACTGCATGGCCCCCAGTGAGCTCCACAAAATGACCAGAAACACCTCATATTTCACCCAAACCAGAGCACAACTCCCACCAGGGGAATCTGGGGGACTCCCCCTGGGGGAGGACCCCCCCCCCCCCCCTCTGTTACCCACAGTGGTGTGTATGTTTTATAGATGTTTCACTTTACAAAGAAATACTATGGATCCTATATTAGAGTCATTCCATGGAAACGGTACCATTTGGACTTTTTTTTTTCTGAAATTTTGACCGAAAGGTTTTGCTTTTCTGAATAGCCCACACTATTAAGGACATCTTTAGCTATAAGAAAAACATAATTTCCCATCTCAGGCATTCAATATATATTTTTTATATATCTTTTAACATGTTAATTGATAACGGAGTTGAGCCAATTAAGTTCATAACAGAGTTGTGATTTTTGTACTAAAGATAGTCACTACTCTAACTGAGTTGAGTAAGAAGAGAAGACCTGGCATGCCTGAGGTTACGGAATCAGATATATTGTTGGAATAACAAACAGAATCTTTATAACTAATTGTTTTATATCATTATTTCATGTTGAGCTGTTATGATTTACGACCACATGTGAGAGTACAAAATGCCTCTAAAACGGTGTAAAATGAGGTTTTAAATTGCCACTTTCTGTAGCATGATGGTCAGAAGAGTTGTAGAATACTACTTCCTATTGTTGATGTCACTAAAGGGCCAGTTAATTGTTGTTATGGAGGGAAGAATGACTTGTGTAACGGAGTTGAGTGCAAGTGAGGGACACAGCTATATAATGCCATTTAAATGATTAATCATCTATTTATTCAAAAACTAAACATGTCCAGCAATAAAGTACAGATAGATATACAGTATATGCTCATGTCATAATTTTTGGATTTTTGTTGATGTTTAATAGTCATATGTCAAGTCCACTTTCATCGAAGGCCACTGGGGACATGGAAAAATGGACAAAATAGGGGGTGTCTACTGAAAGAAAGCAAGATAATTTCTGATATGAAGATAAAATCCATGTAATGTTTACACAATATTAAAGGGAACATTTCAATTGATTAAAAAATCTTTTAAAAATATTTTTCAGTGACTCCATCAATAAAATACAGCCAAAACGGTGTATTTTAGATGTAACTCTTTGAGAGCGTAAAAATGAAACCAAATGGACCCTTGCGGGTCCATTTGGTTTCATTTTTACACCCTCAAGAGTTAAAATATTTATCACGTGAATTATCCCAACTTAGTCTACACAACTAGAGAATGTAGAAGATTAATGGTCATTTTGATCTGTATATTCCAGGTGAGCATCTAGCACATTCTAGTACATTTTGAAAGTGCCACTAGTGCATTTTGTATCTTGTCCAGGCCACTAGGTGGCGCAGGCCACCGGGAAAACTCCCTGTACTCCAGATGGCCAATCCGCCCCTGGGGACTAGAACTCTGCTCTCTACTCCACTATCCTGAAGGCCTTTGAGCGCTCTGCTTTATCAGCTGGAATGGAGGATGTTTATGAATGACATGTCCTGTTATGACCTGAATCTGTGGGTTCTCTCTCTCTCTCACACACACACACACACACACACACACACACACACACACACACACACACACACACACACACACACACACACACACACACACACACACACACACACACACACACACACACACACACACACACACACACACACGGTCCCAAATTAGCATTTATGGCTAATGTTGTGATCATTTTTACCTATTAGGTAAAAGTGATTAAAATGACCGTGTGGCCATTTGTTTTGGACACTATTTAATAGACACAGGGGCACACGAATATGTGGTATTTAGTTACACTGTTAATTCAATTAAAGGACCACTTCACCACATTTCTACATGTCTTCATATAACAGGTCCTCACTAATGCACATGAAAAATACTAAATACCACTAATTATTGTGTCTCACAGGAGAGCTGTGGGCAGTTCATAATCTTCCAGTGACATCATGATGTCAGATTTTTATTATAAACAATACAAAAAAACTCATATTTTAATATGGCTTGCATTTTTGCATTGCCAACTTTTCAGGAATAGAAAGCCAGTCTCCCCCTTTCATGACGGCGCCCAGGGGCGGATGTAACATGTCCCGCTTGGGGGGGCAAGAGAACATGTTGGAGGGGCGAGAGAAAATGGTATGTGGGCGGCTTCATCGCCCCCATACCATTTTCGGTTACAGGACTTTTATTAGTCAAGTAAAGCATCAATAATAACATCAGTTGTTGTTGAAGTTGCAACAGACACGCAGCATGCATAAAGCTAAAGGTCTGACTCAGAGAGTTTTCTGTTGTCAATGATGAAATGCTGTTGGTTTAGTGGTGACACAGCTGTAGTTAGTTAGTAGCAGTAGTAGTGTTTCACATCATTTTAAATAGAAGCACTTTGATTGGGTATTTAGGGGGGCATTGCCCCCCCATACTTATGCCTAGATCCGCCCCTGAAGTCGCCCGTGTTCCAGAAATGGAATTCTCATTCATTTTTTGAAAATGGTTAATAAAAACACAATTACACTGCGGACGAAGCCAACTCGGGTCGTGACAAATCATGACAACCCCCACAATATTACCACGCAATATCTAATTAGCAACAAGTATAGAAAACGGCAGGATGCAATACTTTTTGTATCGCTTTTTTATCTTAGAAATTAATTGTTTGCCCCAAAAGGATTGTGTGTGTCATCATGATTTGTCACGACCCGAGTTGGCTTTGTCCGCGGGGTAATCGTCTTCATATGAATCATCGAGTCAATCAAGTCTGTGAGGAAAATGAATGAGGAATGCATTTCTGGAACAGGGGCGAGGTCACGAGGGGACGGGACTGCTCAGCTCTATTAGCTTGGACTCCCCATCGATGATGTCACTGGAAGACAGAAGGTTTGTGAACTGTCCACAGTCCTCCTGTGAGACACAGCACGGGCGTAGACACGTGGGGAAAAGGGGGACAATTGTAGGGGGGCCCAAAGTCAGGGGGGCCCACTGAAAGCTTGCATTAATAAGGTTTTATTTGTATTGATTATATTATGAAAAATATTTGATCTCAAAGTGCTCCAGATTGAAGCATTTTAAAGGGGAATTCCACCCATTTTCAACATTCTAATATGTCATTAACCTAGAGGTGCTGGGTGGACATGATAAAAAACGTTCTGTGTTTCCTGGAAATGGAGGTGAAACACATCTTGATGGCATCATCAAGATGTATGTCATCATGTTAATGGATTTCTATAGACACTTCTTTTTTTTCTGAGAGCGTACAAATGAACCCGTTCGAGTTCATTTGGTTGCATTTGTACACTCTCAGAAAAAATGTTGAAAATGGGTGAAATTCCCCTTTGACGCGGCCGGGAAAGGGGGGCACATGTGGAAAAGCTTTGCAGGGGGCCCAGAATTGCTAGCTACGCCCCTGGACACAGACTATATAGTAGATTACATAGTAGATAGTAGATTATATAGTATATAGTCCTGATTACATCAGGACTATATACTATATAAAAATATAGTGGTAGTTTCAGGGTCGGGTACTTTGTTCCTCATGTCTCCCAGGCTGTTTTCCTTTTAGAGCCATCTAAAGTATTTTTTTCTTATTCTGGCTAAAATCCTTTTTAATCATATTAAAAAAGTAGGAACTTTGATCTTACTACTAAAAAAAAAATTAGCCAAAAAATAAAAATAAAAAATTACTTTAGATGGCTCTAAAAGAAAAACGGCCTGGGAGACATGAGGACCAAAGTATCAGACCCCGTAAAAAGCTGTACGAGATGACATCAGGACTATGGGTCCCTCTCTTTCTCCCCATAGTCCTGATGTCATCTCGTACAGCTTTTTACGGGGATGTCAGCTGCCAGATTAAAAGTTGAACATTTATACTATAACCCAGGGGTCCCCAAACTACGGTCCGCCTCACATTTCACCCAGCTCCCTGAACAATACCAGATACACATTATTTTGTTCCCCCTGCATTATTCTCCCACACACATGGCAACCCTCTCTCACACACAGCTGAAATGTGTCAATGTGTTCAGACAGACAGGTGTAAAAATAATAATTTCATAACATAATGCTGCTTTCTAAACAGGATAACCATCAGATCACCCCTCCTCCCCCCCTCTGCCCCCCCCCCCCCCCAAACACACACACACACACACACACACACACACACACACACACACACACACACACACACACACACACACACACACACACACACACACACACACACACACACACACACACACACACACACACACACACACACTATGTGATGCTAGAGAACAGGGACATCATGCCTACAACTAAATAGATTCAGATTAAGAAGTAAATCAAGTTGACCTTATCTTATCTTATTTAAGAAATGCAACCAAATAGACAGAGATAAAAATAAACACGATAAAAATAAACACGGTTTTCCAGACAGAGAAAGACAGTCAGCTATATACAAGGTCAATATTTTTCTTTCAAAACAATGAAGGGGAGACAGAATGTGTTTGAATAGTAGCCTACAAATTCAAAATGTTTGAATGATAATAAACAATAATGTTGTTCAGGCTGTTATTGTGGTAATTGAACATTACAGCACCATTAAGTATAGGCTACAAGGCTTAACAAACCTCTCAAAGATGAAACATGGACTGTTAGCTCAGCTGAACCAAAACAATAAATGCTTACATTTAGGCACCACTGTGACAACCCCCCCCCCCCCCCCCCCCCCCCCCCCCCCCCTATCAGAGAGAGGAAAAGTCTGCCCCACCAAACATGATGGCATACAAAACAACCTAAGATATTTCAAATTAAAGTGCTTATATTTAAATTTGACACACTGCTACTGCTACTACCTAACTACAGCTGTGTTACCAGTAACAGTGTGGTGGTGGTTTTCATCATTGAAAACAGAAAACTCTCTGAGTCAGACCTTTAGCTTTATGCATGCTGCATGTCTGTTGCAACTTCAACAACAAGGTTATTATTGATGCTTTACTTGACTAATAAAAGTCCTGTAACTGAAAATGGTATGGGTGCCGCTTCTAAATGCCGCCCCCCGTAGTTTGGGGACCCCTGGGTTATAGTATAAATGTTCAACTTTTAATATGAGAGCTGAGTCTGACATCCTTCTCTCTCCCCCTCTCTCTCTCATTCCGTCTACCTCTCTCTCCCCTCTCTCTCCATCTCTGTCCCCCCCTTTCTCTGCCCCCCCCCCCCCCCCCCCCCCCAGCTTCTTTGGTAGATGCCACATTAAAAGTTGAATACTGTACTACATACTCTATAAGCTAACAATAATATGGAAGGGTTTGATTCCTTTTGGTCTGTTGGTGGGGTGTTCTGCCTGCCCCAAGACGGACAGCTGACTCTCTGCTTGAGTAGTGCTTTTAACAAAGGTTTAAAAAAAAAAAAAAAAAAAAAAAAACTCATTTCAACATTTTCATCAAACATTTGTTAGGCTCTAAAATTCCCCAAAATTAATAGTTTTAAAAATGTTTGTCTTAATCCTGTAAATTCCATCAGGAACTACATGGAGGTTAAACTGGACATGATGGACATCAGCAGGCAAAGAGCAGAGACAGCTCTGTAGTCACAATGAAACATCAAGAGACTCACCTCAACGTTGGTTGTGGTCCCCGAGTGGACCCCTGGTGTCTGGGTGGACCCCTGGTGTCTGGGTGGACCCCTGGTGTCTGGGTGGACCCCTGGTCTCCGGGTGGACCCCTGGTCTCCGGGTGGACCCCTGGTCTCTGGGTGGACCCCTGGTCTCTGGGTGGACCCCTGGTCTCTGGGTGGACCCCTGGTCTCTGGGTGGACCCCTGGTCTGGCTGTGACAGGATGGTGATGTGTGGACCCCTGGTCTCTGGGTGGACCCCTGGTCTCTGGGTGGTCCCCTGGTCTCTGGGTGGACCCCTGGTCTCTGGGTGGTCCCCTGGTCTGGCTGTGACAGGATGGTGATGTGTGGACCCCTGGTCTCTGTGACAGGATGGTGATGTGTGGACCCCTGGTCTGGCTGTGACAGGATGGTGATGTGTGGACCCCTGGTCTGGCTGTGACAGGATGGTGATGTGTGGACCCCTGGTCTCTGGGTGGACCCCTGGTCTGGCTGTGACAGGATGGTGATGTGTGGACCCCTGGTCTGGCTGTGACAGGATGCTGATGTGTCCAGGCTGGGTGTTAGTTGGGGGACCAGTCCTGGTGAAGTCTTCCTGTGGTCCAGGAGAGAACTAATGCCACACAGAGTCACTATGACTTTATAGTGAAGGTTTGCTGGATCACAGTGACATCAGACACAGAAACGTGAGCTGATAATGAGCAGACAGCAGGATGAGCTTACTGCTGATAACTACAACATGTCACCTATCAAGTACACACTGCTGATAACTACAACATGTCACCTATCAAGTACACACTGCTGATAACTACAACATGTCACCTATCAAGTACACACTGCTGATAACTACAACATGTCACCTATCAAGTACACACTGTATCTAAAGTTCAAGTACACAGACTTACTAAGACGTACAGGGAATACTCATAACAACTAGAAGGAGGGCTGTGTGTGTGTGTGTGTGTGTGTGTGTGTGTGTGTGTGTGTGTGTGTGTGTGTGTGTGTGTGTGTGTGTGGGTAGTAAGGATGAATTGAATTTGTACTGTAGTCCATAGGTGATATTACTCCTGTTATTTTTAACAGACGTAAAAACACATCTAGCAGGAAAAGAGACAATGAGAGATTTACAACAGAAAGACAACTATTAGGACATTTGATCACTGATAGCTGTCAATCACAATGTAGGACAGACAGACAGACAGTCCACAATGAAAACTATAGAAAAATATATATAAAAATATTATTAGCGAATAACGAATAATGAATTAATAGTTGAATCGTGTTTTGCCAGTTAAATAATCGAATAGTCGAATATTTAGTTACTGCCCTAATGTGGGGCGGGCAGACAGACAGACAGGGTCTCAATATGTGGAACACCTGAAATGTCTTGGAAATGAGGGAGAATTGTAGCTTACAGGCAGGCAGGGAGACAGACAGGCAGGCAGACAGGCAGAGAGACGGGCTGGCAGACAGGCAGACAGACAGACAGGCAGACAGGCAGACAGAGAGACGGGCGGGCGGGCGGGCGGGCAGGCAGGCAGGCAGGCAGGCAGGCAGGCAGGCAGGCAGGCAGGCAGTATGGCTGTGTGTGTATCAGAGCCAGAGTCTGATAGACTCCAGGTTGTTCTCCATCCACCGCTGCATGGTCTCCGCAGCCTCCAGAGCTGAGACCCAGAGGAACTCCTGGACACACACACACACACACACGCACACACACACACACACGCACACACACACACACACACACACACACACACACACACACACACACACACACACACACACACACACACACACACACACACACACACACACACACACCATTTGTGGCAAGATGTAATTTTCCTGGGGTTCATTAGGACTGTATGACAAAAAACTGTTTAAGATTTTGTAAACAAATATGTATTTAGGACCATGTTGGAATGCCCTCTCCAATAGCTAAAATACATAAAACTAAAGAAAGCAAGGAATGTAAAACAATTAACACCTGTCTTTTACTCTCTCTCTCTCTCTCTCTCTCTCTCTGTCTCTGTGTGCGTGTGTGTGTTTAAATACATATAAGTGAACTTACTTAAAATAAAACTGCACTGGAATCATTACAGCCCATAAAACAACACAAATGAATAAATAAACCAGACAAACTCTATGGTTGTTCCGCCATAGAGTTATAATATGATATAATAATATTAACATAATAATCACTTGTGCTTCAGTTCACATGTACACTGTTCAGGGGGACACAGTTTGAGGTGACACACAACACTGCTGTGTGCTATTTGTGTCCTCCTGGAAACAAGACACTACACAACTTTAGTTCCTACTTCCTGCCAGGCTGACAGAAACTTGTAGTGGAATTTATTTACAAATGTAACCTTTATTTAACTAGTAAAACAGAGAGGGTTGCAGGTGGTCCCCAGCTGATTGATGAGACATTGCTAACCAAATGGACCCTTATAGATGTTCTGAGAACTACTGAGAGTGTAAAACCACTGATATCATCCTCCAATCTGTGTCCTCTTTTAAATTAAAACAGTAAATGAGAAAGCACACCCTCTCACATAATAGGAGGACAAGATCAGTCACCAGTAACTGTCTGGTGTGTTCACATGAGACTGACTAGACCATAAAATGACCAGAAGTTTTTTTGGAAAGTTAAATATCCCTTTAACAAGACTCCTTATAGTGAGGGCATTTATCAGGTATTTGAACAATCTGGATTCTAAATCGTAATTGGTAAAAAGCGACGTCTAAGAAGAACAGATTCAGTGGACAACAGTAGAACTAAAGGATGTGAATTAAGTGATTGGCCATTTTGCAGCCAACAACAGGCGGGTCGTTCTTATGAAACTGGTGAGTAACTCAACAGTATTTTCTAGTCAATGGTTTGTACACATTCTTTTACCAGTCTGCAAAAACAAATGCCCCCAAAATAGCTGATCGACAGGCTCGCAGTGTGGCGCGCTAGGAAGATTGTGAGCTTGTTAGCCAATCAGGAAGAGCCTCACTGAGCTGCCTCTGAATAAGGAAACATGGAGGACTGGTGGAGTTAAATGTGGAGGTGGTGGTCTGGAGGACAGGACTTACAGTATAAAGGGCCACTGCGGCTCCTACGGTTACGGTTATCATAGATACCTAGCTACTATCTATACTCAACAAAAATTTAAACGCAACACTTTTGTTTTTGCTCCCATTTTTCATGGGATGGACTTAAAGACCTAAAATTCATTCCAGATATACAATATAACCATTTCTCTCAAACACTGTTCACAAATCTGCATAAATGTGTGGTATTGAGCACTTCTGCTTTGATGAAATATCCACCCCACCTCACAGGTGTGCCACATCAGGATGCAGGTGTGACATCATGATTAGTGCACAGGTGTACCTTAGACTGTCCACAACAAAAGGCCACTCTGAAATGTGCAGTTTTTTGTTTCTTTATTGGGGTTCTGAGGCCTCAAAACCAGTTTGTCCCTATTAGTACAGGCATTATATGGGAAAAAAGGGGTCAACCTGCAACTAATTGCAAAAAAACCAAACTCAACTGATTTTGAATCTTTTATATGCCCAGAATAACATACAAAAAGTTGCCTGGAATTGTCTGGGGGGAAAGTTGTGAAAATAGCCTGTAAATTATGAGACTACAAAAAACGTTTTTTGTCCATTTCTGCTAGATTTCACCATGCTAAACCATATAACAATTTGATTGAATGGTTTACCAAACATTTCACAGTTGTTCCATATGTATTTCATGCTGTAGAATCCAGTTCTGCAGTGTATATTTTTGTATTGTGCATAATTATTGAATTTATCAGCATATTCACACATGGGCGGAAATGACAGGAAAAATCCTATAACAATTTGTTAAACGGGTTTATCATACTCTGCTCGGTTGATCAGTATGTATCTTTTCCTGTAGATTCAATTTCTGCAATGCACAGTACATTTTTGTATTGTGCATAATTAATGACAATTAGTATATTTGACACATAGGCGGAATTAATTTGATATGTTGATGTGTATGTATAATTAGATTGTTTCAGTCCAGTAATAATGTCATTTGACCTTGGACTAATTGCAACTAAAAAAACCTCAACTGATTTTGAATCTTTAATATGCCCAGAATAACATACAAAAAGTTGCCTGGAATTGTCTGAGGGGAAAGTTTAGAAAATTGCCTGTCAGGTATGACCCTACCAAAAAAAAAAAAAAAAAAAACGTCTTATTGGCAATTTTTGCTAGATTTCACCATGTCAAACCCTGTAACATTTTGATTAAATTGTTTACCCAACTTTTCTCAGTTGATTGTTATTTAGTCCTGTAGAATCCATTTCTGTAATGGCCATTTTTGTATTGTGTATAATTAATAAGATAATTTGCATATTTGACATGGGTGGAAATAACAGGGAAAACCCTATAGCAATTTGACAGTTTTGATAGTTTGGGAAATTTGATTTGCCAAACTTTTCTCAGGTAATCTCTGTGTATTCTTCCCTATAGAATGCAATTCTGCAATATATCTTGAGCATATATAATTTGATAATTAGCATATTTGTCACATGGGCAGAAACAATTCGATAATCTACTGTATATATGGATAATTTTATATTTGATTTGAGATCAACTGACAACTGTTATTAAAAGTCATTTGTCTGATGCATTAGTACAAAATCACTGTCACTCTCTAATAAGGAAGAAGATGTCTGAAAAGGATGTAGGATTTTTTTTCTGCTTTGCCTTTTCATCTTTGACCTCTTCCCGGGAATTCTTAATCATTTTCGTCTTCTCCCTTCATTTCCTGGGAGGTTTTATGTTCAGGCTTGGTGAAAACTCTGTGGGTGAACCAAACTGGGACAAGACCATTGACTGTTGTCTGTTGCCACTTGCAGGCATTGTCCTCTGGTGTACGATAATCAATATATATATCTGAGTACACTGTCTCCAGATGTTTAAATTCCTTCAGATTTTCTGATCAGTTCTGTCTTGTTTTCATCACTATGTACTGTAGAAAGGCTGACTTAGCCCCTTCCCTTTTTTGTCAAGTGTCTCTGATGATTCTAACAAGCCTTTCACAACTTCTTCATCTATGGCTTGGCCAGTCTTTAAATGCCTTGCCACTTCTGATGCGAATTGATTCATGTGCATGGACATCTATCTGGTCAACTTGTTAATTTTCAGCACCTTGGATAGTTTCTTTTTGTTTTGAACTCGTCAGTATCAGTAAGTTCTCTTCAATAAGCTCTTCTCTAAGCCCCACCTTTTGGGGCGGGGTTTGTTCCCTGTCCAATGCCAATCCATATACTTTAGCAACTGTTGCCATCCAGGTCAGGCTTTCCTTTTCAAGCTTTCCTCTTCCAGCATGCCCATTGGACACGGCCGGATTGGGGAGGGGCTTAGTGAAGAGCTAATTCTCTTTGGCCATGAGATTCTGCCTTGAGTGATGTACTGAATCCTCCTTGCATGAGACCACACCTGACTTTGACCTCTTTGTTCAGTCACCTCAATTATGAAGTCTCCATGAACTGAGTGGAATGTGTCTCCAGAAAAAACTTTTTCCACCCTACAGGATTGTTTGGTGTAAAGTTGCTAGTGTTACATTCAACACATAAAGGTTGTTCTGCCAGTAATTGTTTTCTACTGAATTTATCAATGTGAGCTTTGTTAAATCATCATTCAGATACCCAATCGTTGTTGTTCTGACCAGTGTTGCTGAATAATAGCAAACAATATTCTCAATTCTGGGTTCAAGATTGAGGTTCTTCTGAGCATAGGGCCGGAACGAACCATTTCCGTGGACAACACGCTGGTATCATCTGTCCCAACAGCCAGGAACCTTGGTGTTGTCCTGGACAGTCAGCTCTCGTTCAAAGCACACATTACAGCTACATGTATCACCCTTTCTTGTAGATTTATACTTCAGACATCACCCTGTGCCTATTCCTAATGTGATCCTGGGCTCTACACACCCTCTGCCACCCTGCTTCCTTCAAAGCATAACTCCCTCGTTACTGTTAACTCCATCCTTACTGGCATACTTAAGCCTCTCCACTGATCCAACCTACTACAGCTTCCTTGGTCCCTCCATTGGCTCCTGGCTGCTGTCTGCAGTACGAATATTGGATGCCGTCATTCAAAGCAACTACAATATGGAACTAAATATCTTGTCTGATCGCACCCTATACAAGCCCTCCAGAGCACTCAGATTAGCCGACACATGAGCCGAATGCGAAACAGAACTGCAGATTCGCTCCCAATCTTCAGCCACAGTCTGAAAACGCTCCTTCAGACTTCATCTTAGCCCATATCACTTGTCCTAGCCTCGACCTATGCTATGGAAAGGCTCAACTTAGTATCTTATTTTGCAGTTAGCAACAGGGGTGTAGTGGAGGGGGGACGCGGGGGGACGGCGTCCCCCCACTTCTCTAAAATATTTTTGGGGCAAAAGGGGAAAAAAATCATTAGCATGGTGAAATACATCTTAATGACATCATCAAGATGTGTTTCACCATGTTAATGAGTTTCCTTTTTTCTGAGAGGGCACAAATGGAACCAAATGGAGCGGCTATGGTCCATTTGTACAATCTCAGAAAAAAATAAATAAAATGGGTGGAGTCTCCCTTTAAGAGGCGTCCCCCCACTTCTAAAAGTACCACTACAACACTGGTTAGCAAACATACCGTATACCATTTTTGTAAACATGGGACCATAGTGTTAATATATAGAATTTCTATCCTTACATTCCTAGCTTATATTTCATTCATAGTGACTATGTTGTATGTTTATGATGTAATGCCAGAAACAAACAATCAAATTACATATACACATCAACATATCAAATTAATTCCGCTTATGTGTCAAATATACTAATTGTCATTAATTATGCACAGTACTGTACATTGCAGAAATTGAATCTAGAGGAAAATATACATACTGAACATCCGAGCAAAGTTTGATAAAACTGCTTGACAAATTGTTATAGGATTTTTCCTGTCATTTCCGCCCATGTGTGAATATGCTGATAAATTCAATAATTATGCACAATACAAAAATGTACATTGCCGAACTGGATTCTATAGGAAGAAATACATATGGAACAACTGAGAAATGTTTGGTAAACCATTCAATCAAATTGTTATATGGTTTAGCATGGTGAAATCTAGCAGAAATGGACAAAAAACGTTTTTTGTAGTCTCATACTTTAGAGGCTATTTTCACAACTTTCCCCCCAGACAATTCCAGGCAACTTTTTGTATGTTATTCTGGGCATATTAAAGATTCAAAATCAGTTGAGTTTGTTTTTTTTGCAATTAGTTGCAGGTCAAGTGATATTATTACTGGACTATATAGGTGTGACCACCATTTGCCTCATGCAGTGCAACACATCTTCTTCCCATAGAGTTTATCAGATTGTCAATTATGGCCTGTGAAATGTTGGTCCACTCCTCTTCCATGGCTATGTGAAGTTGCTGGATATTAGTGGGAACTGGTACACGCTGTAAAAATGGTAATAACACAATATTACCACATTATTACCATTTTGACAGTGCATACCAGTTCCCACTAATATCCAGCAACTTCACATAGCCATGGAAGAGGAGTGGATCAACATTTCACAGGCCATAATTGACAATCTGATAAACTCTATGGGAAGAAGATGCGTTGCACTGCATGAGGCAAATGGTGGTCACACCAGATACTGACTGGTTCTGAGGCCTCAGAACCCCAATAAAGAAACAAAAAACTGCACATTTCAGAGTGGCCTTTTGTTGTGGACAGTCTAAGGTACACCTGTGCACTAATCATGATGTCACACCTGCATCCTGATGTGGCACACCTGTGAGGTGGGGTGGATATTTCATCAAAGCAGAAGTGCTCAATAACACACATTTATGCAGATTTGTGAACAGTGTTTGAGAGAAATGGTTATATTGTATATCTGGAATGAATTTTAGGTCTTTAAGTCCATCCCATGAAAAATGGGAGCAAAAACAAAAGTGTTGCGTTTAAATTTTTGTTGAGTATAGTATCTAGTTTCAGGAAGTGATCTGATAATGAAACAGTCTAAGATTGAATCTCTGCTGCCGGGAAGAAACCACCTAACTCCAAAAATGATCATTTATCAGAAATGAAGAAACCACCTAACTCCAAAAATGATCATTTATCAGAAATGAAGAAACCACCTAACTCCAAAAATGATCATTTATCAGAAATGAAGAAACCTCCTAACTCCAAAATGATCATTTACCAGAAATGAAGAAACAACCTAAGTCAAAAACTAATCATTTTAGAGTTTTAGTCTGAAGAGCTTCATAATAACATTGGTTCAATATTGTTTTAACCAACACTAGCACTGATTTATGCCAAAATAATGAAAATACTGTAACCAATTAAAAACCTCAAATGGAGTTAGGTGGTTTCCTCCTGATAGCAATAGTGTAATTATGAACAAAAACACTCAACACATCACTGCCTTCTAGATGTATTGTAGTGTTAAAACAATCAGCAAAACACACTGGAAACAATAGTACCTTTTTGAGGCGTGTTTATTATTGACAAAATGCATAAATACATTAGGCCTATGTTTCAAAAAACACTTGTCTCTTTCATGTAACATTACCGCAAACACTGTTAGATAGAATGTACTGGTAGTAACAGTGTTAATGTACCAGTAGTAACAGTGTTAATGTACCAGTAGTAACAGTGTTAATGTACCAGTAGTAACAGTGTTAATGTACCAGTAGTAACAGTGTTAATGTACCAGTAGTAACAGTGTTAATGTAATGGTAGTAACAGTGTTAATGTAATGGTAGTAACAGTGTTAATGTACCAGTAGTAACAGTAGTGACAGTGTTAATGTACCAGTAGTAACAGTGTTAATGTACCAGTAGTAACAGTGTTAATGTACCAGTAGTAACAGTGTTAATGTACCAGTAGTAACAGTGTTAATGTACCAGTAGTAACAGTGTTAATGTACCAGTAGTAACAGTGTTAATGTACCAGTAGTAACAGTGTTGATGTACCAGTAGTAACAGTGTTAATGTACCAGTAGTAACAGTGTTAATGTACCAGTAGTAACAGTGTTATAATGTACCAGTAGTAACAGTGTTAATGTACCAGTAGTAACAGTGTCAATGTACCAGTAGTAACAGTGTTAATGTACCAGTAGTAACAGTGTTAATGTACCAGTAGTAACAGTGTTAATGTACCAGTAGTAACAGTGTTATAATGTACCAGTAGTAACAGTGTTATAATGTACCAGTAGTAACAGTGTTAATGTACCAGTAGTAACAGTGTTAATGTACCAGTAGTAACAGTGTTAATGTACCAGTAGTAACAGTGTTAATGTAATGGTAGTAACAGTTACATAGCATAGAGCAGAAAACCACTGAACATGTTGTTGTTGTTGTTAGTGCCACCGTTATTGAGCTCATCCCCACCATATAAACGCATGTAAACTGTGTCTCCCTGTTCCAGCTGTAGGGTCAGTCCATTAGTCACAGATGCCCAATGACCAGTAGAATCACTATATGCATAGTTAAAGATGAGCTGCTGACCATTTTTATACATGTAGACATGTGCATATGATGATGTCTTGTGGTGAGCTGCAGTGAATGTGAACTGATAAAGACCTTTCACATTTGATGTGAAGATACCTGAGTGGAGGAGGGGAACACTGTTAGAAATAGAACATACAAGCTCACATTAAACACAATAAATCTGCTATTTAAATAAATAATTAGATGAAAATCTAACTGATAAAAACAGCCGCCAGTGAAATGTTAAGTGGAATGTGGGGGTGAGCAGCAGTGTGGGATGGCTTCGTTAGGCGGATGAGTTGAGCTGGGGGGGGGGCGACCCAAGATGTTGAAAAAGCCATTTTCAACCCAAATTAAGGGTAATAATACGCTCAATAAGCCTATACAGTATATAGTGGTTTTGATCATGCCATAAACTCCAGGTTTTTACAATAACCATAGAAAACCACCACTGTAACCCCCCCAAAAAAATAATAATAATCCTGGTTTATTTTTGTTTATATGCCAGTGGATCATTTCATACCAGCATGTATCACTTTAAGTAGGATCAAAAAATCTATAGGTGGAAGCTAAACGCTTATTTAAGCCTATCCTTAGTACTATTTCTAATTATACATGACGAGAAGACCTACTGTACCTCATGCTACTCAGCTATGGACAGTTAACACAGTTAAATGTATTCCTTGTATTCATGGAAGCTGATGAATAATTTGACAAATTATGGAAAATTAGTAATAGTGAACTTCTGCAGCTGTCAGACAATGACATATGGCGCACAAACTGACAAAGTAATATAGAAAGTAATGCAGAAATGCTGAAAGAAATGTATAACATATTACAGATTTCTGTTGTAATATGTTATCTTACACGTTTCTACATTTTGGTAGTTGCGTAGTGTGCATTACCCAACACTGTTACAAAGTACTCAAATTTCTATTCCATGTGCTGAGTTGGTGCTTGAACAAACAGCTTATTTTTCTTTTATTTATTTAGTCCAATTTATTCCTATTTATTCCTAAAGGTGTGCAAATGTGTTGGATTGAAAATAACTTGCTGTTGCACAAATGGATGTATGCCTCATTGTGGAATCTAAGACTCCATCTATGAATTGTGGGCTCACCATTCCAGCCTAAAACTATGGGGCCAAATGCTGTCGTAAAACAACTGTCAAACTCGGATCAAAATTATCTCATTAGCACACCTGGCCATCGTAAACATAAGCGATTGTGCCATGTCAACCTATACGGCACAGAGCGTTGAGTTGCACTGGTTCCGTGAAGATACAGAGTGAAAGCAACATTATGATGATATGGTTTATTAATACAAATCACACCTTTCTTGTTGTCATGCAGATTAAAAAATGAAAATAAAAACTGTGGTATTTTCAAATCTAAATGGTGTTTTGTGTCAGAGTCCCAGAGCACAGAGCCAGGGGCACTGATATGATTGTCCAAGCTGTTTGGTGATGTTATACATTATATAGTAGCCATGTCCCGATACCGATGCTTGGATCGGACTTCCCTCCGATCTGCCCTTATTTGGTCATATCGGAATCGGCAAGTACGCCCTGCACCAATCCGATGCAAGATCTCTTTAATCACGTGATGCGCGCAGCGCGGTGAGGCGGCGCTACCGCGCACCAATCCGCAAGGACAGAAGAGCAGCATGCAACCACAGTGCAGCACGTGGATCCCCAGCCTGTAGCTACAGTTTGTTTATTTGTTTTTGAACGTTGCGCAATGTCGGCCATTTGGCATTATTTTACATTGGACAGTCCGATGAGCACAACAGCCAAGTGCACGGTGTGCACGAAGAATGTTCAGAGGGGCGGCACAAAAGTCGCAACATTTAACACGAGCAACCTCATCAAACACTTGAGAAAGCATCCTGAAAACATTTTAATCTTTATTCATGCCGAGCCCAGCTCGAGGATTACGTGGTGGCTTTAATTATACTCCGCGTCCAACACGCAGGCTCTGAACTAGTGGTTACGTTGTTTATTTGAGTAATGTTTGATCCGTTCGAATCTGTAGCTGTTAGCATACCATTGACTCTAAATTCTGACGACACCGTTGACTTCATGGGGGCGGTCTAATGGCGACTCTTCCACGTGGAGTTATTAGCAAGTCCTTGTTGCTGACAATACTTTAAAACAGTTGACACGGTTGAGACGCCGCCCTCATTGAAAACAGTGCATTTTCAACTCCAGCTTGTCCCTATTCAGGCTGCATGAACAGCTGACCAGTTTCTAACCCCTCAATGTTTCAACTCTGACACTAGATGGCTCTGGGCAGACTACTACGTTTGCCAAGAGCAGACGCTGTTATACTAGTGGTTCTATAAAATGTTTTTATTTAAGGCAGTGGTTTTCAACCAGTGGTCCCGGGACCACTAGTGGCCCTTGGGAGGGTTCCAGGTGGTCCTCAGCTAAATGATGGAAAGTTGGTTAGCCAGATGTAACTCAGCTCTAAAAATGAAACCAATCTTGCAGCTCTAAAAATGAAACCGAATGGACCCGCAAGCGTCCATTTGGTTTCATGTTTACACAATGGTGTAAACATGGTGACTACCAAATGGTGGTCTGTGACTCAGATCCTGAATAAATAGTGGGCCCTGGAATGAAAAAGGTTGAAAACCCCTGATTTAAGGAATAATGACCACCAGATTAACCAGATGTACAGTAGACGCATTTGGCTGTAAAAAAAAGAAACTCAAATATCACTCTGTGTGTTTAACAGTGTTTCTATGAATTGTTCTATGATTGTTGGAAAATGTATATATTTTTTAGCTCATATGAAGAATAAATTCTTCTTAGGAATGGCTCCTGTGTGATAAGTTTAAGTTTTAATTAATGGTGATACTTGTGGTACTGAGGTTGAGAACCACTACTGTACAGTTGCTGCCTATCTGTCTGTCTGCAACTTGTTTGGCAAGTAGATAATTTCTAAATGCATTCGTATCGGTATTGGTATCGGCTAACACAGAAAATGTTGGATCGGAATCGGAAATGAAAAAAGTGGATCGGGACATCCCTAGTATATAGCCTACACTTATGATTGAATACAAGACTGAGCTGTAGTCTGTAAGACAGCAGTTTTATAGTTTTATTATATATATATATATATATATATATATATATATATATATATATATATATATATATATATATATATATATATATATATATATATATATATATATATATATATATATATATACACAGTTGTGTTCAAAATAATAGCAGTCTGTTTAAAAAATGAATAAAGTCCAAAATCCTTATAGTGGTGTTTATTTCCATGCATTGGGAACACTGTACATTATATTCTAAATCAAAACATGAAGAAAAAAGCAGAAATTATTTAATTACTTTAGAGAAAATGAAGAAAAATGAACATTGGGCTGTTCAAAAAAATAGCAGTGCCTGCATTTTACTTTACAAACTCAAATATTTACTGTATTAACTGAAAAATATCCAAGATTCAGCATTTCTGTGAATCACTAAACTAATATTTAGTTGTATAGCCACTGTTTTTGAGAACATCTGTGTTGCATGGAGTCGACCAACTTCTGGCATCTGTGAACAGGTATTCCAGCCCAGGATGATTTGACAACGTTCCATAATTCCTCTGCATTTCTTGGTTTTGCCTCAGAAACGGCATTTTTAATGTCACCCCACAAGTTTTCTATCGGATTAAGGTCCGGGGATTGGGATGGCCACTCCATGACTTTAATTTTGTTGGTCTGGAACCAAGAAGCTGCTCGCTTACTGGTGTGTTTGGGGTCATTGTGTTGCTGAAACACCCATTTCAAGGGCATTTCCTCTTCAGCATAAGGCAACATGACCTCTTCAAGTATTTTGATGTATCCAAACTGATCCATGATCCCTGGTATGTGATAAATAGGCCCGGCACCATAGTAAGTTAAACATCCCATGGTGGTGCAAGCATCATGATATGGGGATGTTTCTCTTACTATGGTGTCGGGCCTATTTATCGCATACCAGGGATCATGGACCAGGATTTGGTTTTGGATGGATTTGATGTACCAAAATTGATCCATGATCCCTGGTATGCGATAAATAGGCCCGGCACCATAGTAAGAGAAACATCCCCATATCATGATGCTTGCACCACCATGGGATGTTTAACTTACTATGGTGCCGGGCCTATTTATCACATACCAGGGATCATGGATAAGTTTGGATACATCAAAATACTTGAAGAGGTCATGTTGTCTTATGCTGAAGAGGAAATGCCCTTGAAATGGGTGTTTGAACAAGACAACGACCCCAAACGCACCAGTAAGCGAGCAGCTTCTTGGTTCCAGACCAACAAAATTAAAGTCATGGAGTGGCCAGCCCAATCCCCGGACCTTAATCCGATAGAAAACTTGTGGGGTGACATTAAAAATGCCGTTTCTGAGGCAAAACCAAGAAATGCAGAGGAATTATGGAACGTTGTCAAATCATCCTGGGCTGGAATACCTGTTCACAGATGCCAGAAGTTGGTCGACTCCATGCAACACAGATGTTCTCAAAAACAGTGGCTATACAACTAAATATTAGTTTAGTGATTCACAGGAATGCTGAATCCTGGATATTTTCTCAGTTAATACAGTAAATATTTGAGTTTGTACAGTAAAGTGCAGACACTGCTATTTTTTTGAACAGCCCAATGTTCATTTTTCTTCATTTTCTGTAAAGTAATTAAATAAATTATGCTTTTTTCTTCATGTTTTGATTTAAAATACCATGTGCAGTGTTCCCAATGCATTGAAATAAAAACCACTACAAGGAATTTGGGCTTTATTCATTTTTTTAAACAGACTGCTATTATTTTGAACACTACTGTGTACAACGTATATATATATATATATATATATATATATATATATATATATATATATATATATATATATATATATATATATATATATATATATATATATATATATATATATATATATATATATACATACACAGAAGCGGAAATATCGATAACGTGCACAGTAAGACGCCAAGGGGTGCTTGAGCACCCCCAAGTGGCCCTCTCTGGACCAACATGCCCTTTTTAAAAGAGCGAAACGTAAAGTTCAACGATTTTTCCCTCCGAGACTCCCTCTGAGGGGAGGTGGTTGGATTTTTAAAAATTATTAAACTTTAAAATTTCATCGGTCGGCCTCATGGTGGCGCTATAACAGCCCACCAAACAGCCAGTTACGTTTTGGCCCATAACTCTTCCTACATATTTTAGTCAAATCTTACAAAAATTGGCACACATGCTCTGTGGACCTATCCGATAAAAGTGACCACACAGATTTTTGATTAAGCGTATCGTTTGCCCATAATTGGCTTCCAAAGTTAGTGGGAGGGGCCTATTTCACAATTAAGTGCAACAAATCATTCATCAAATGTCCAAACCTCCCCAAATTTGAATCGCAAGTTGTGGGTGGTGGCACCAAAAGGGAGCCAAAAAAATGTATTGGTCGGCCTCATGGTGGCGCTATAACAGCCCACTTTATGTTTTGGCCCATAACTCCTAAACGGTAGGTCATGAATTTAAAATTCTTCTTTCCCAGCATTCCTTCGGTCATGATGCATCTCTCCATCTAGGCCACGCCCATTTCTGCCAGTATCAATTTTCCGCCATTTTGAATTTTCTCCAAAACACACTTTTTGCCCCTATTCCTACATATTTTGTTCAAATCTCAGAAGATTTGGCACACATACTCTCTGGAGCTATCTGATAAAAGTGACCAGACTGAAATTTCATTATGCATATTGTTTGGCCGTACCCCGTGGCTCCGCTGGACAGGCTATAGTGCATTAAAGCAGGCAAGTGGACTGGCGGTGTGCCATGGAAGATGCTAATACAGTTTGTTTTTGTTTGTTTTATCTTTTTTAACTGTTTAAGTGCCAAGGACGTTAAGACGAGCATTTTTTTTACATAAACAAGCCAGGTAACAGTTGCCAAAGACGTTAGGACAAGATTTGGGGGCGCTACAGGCTGGCAAAATGGCTACCAAGGAGTCAACATGTTTGAGGCACTATGAAGCTATTATGTGCCATAAAAAAGTACTAGTCTGACCTGATAGCATGATGCTAGCGCCAAGGAAAGGCTTGCCTAAGAGTGGGCATTTTGAAACATTGTGGGAGGTGCTTTTTCCAAAATGTGTAAATAAAGTTTAAATAGTAAACTAATGTACAGAGTATTCTATGAACAGAATTAACATAAATGAATCATAACCAACCTGTAGATGGATTGTAGCAGTTGCCAACATTGGTGATGACGTTCTTGTAGATCAGAGTGGTGGTAGAACTAACTGAAACATCTCCACCCAACCCAGCAGAGAACGCTACCTTCGGTGGGTCTGTCAGAGACATCACATTGTACAGTATATAACATTCATATAATTGTCACTTGTAGGTTTTCTATTATTATTAGGCCTACTGTCATTCCAATTAACACACCAATTGAATGTATTAATGTATTGTCTTGCAGTGCAGCAGCTTTAACAAGACACAGTATTAAACAGTACAGTACTGAAAGTACTTAAACAGTACTTAAACAATACAGTACAGTAAAAAGTACAGTAGCATTACAGTAGTATACAGCACTTCAGTACATTCTAGTAGCTACATACTAGAACTAGAATATACTGAGAAGTACATTTGAGGTATATTTTGACAACGATTATCAGAGCCAGTTCAGCTAAAATAATAAATAAAGATAACACATTTCCCCCAAAAAATGGTCATTGTTCCACCCTTTTCACATCCTCACAGCCATAAGGAGTGGTTACACCCCTATGGAGGAAGAAACCATGCAAGGAACCAACCTGTATATCTATGGAGGAGGAAACCATGCAAGGAACCAACCTGTACATACTGTATAATAAATGTACTCACTCTTCAGATCCTGTAGTTGGTCATCAGTAGCATTCAGGCGTGTTTCTACGACGGACAGCTGAGCAGCATGATCTGAAATCAACACAAGATTACCATTTAATTATTGATGATAGTCACTTATTCACAATCATTACACATAGTCTAATGTGCTTTCCCATGTCTGAATGTTATGCATATAGTGAATTACAATGACATATTATCAACACAATAACTCTGGGGGAGCTCACAGTCGATTGAACTGGGAACCTTTCAGCTTTTATCCAGCTGTTCTACTGACCACTCTACCACTGAGCCACTGCTGCCCTCAAATTACCTTCAACGTAGACTTCTGTAGCATTCAGCCTGGCCTGGTGGTCTGCAACGTAGACCTCTGTAGCATCCAGTCTGGTCTCTGTAGCATCCAGTCTGGTCTCCGTAGCATCCAGTCTGGTCTCTGTAGCATTCAACCTGGCGTGGTGGTCTGCAATCTGGAACTCTGTGGCCTCCAGTCTGGTCTCTGTGGAATTCAGCCTGGTCTGTAGGTCTGCAACCTGGGACTGACTCTCACTCAGTGTGGCAGCCATTACTGTAAACAATTTCACAGATAAATACAAATTAATTATGACCAATAAATACGTAATCTGTTTATTTCTGCTGATTAAGATAGATGGAGCCTGACGCTAACGTCTCAATGACCCTCAGTTACTAAGTGACTGAGTAAACATGCAGGAAACTTCTACAAGCTCCATGTAGACCATCCTTACCTCTCAATAAGCTCTAAGTAGACCATCCTTACCTCTCACTAAGCTTTATGTAGACCATCCTCTCACTAAGCTCCATGTAGACCATCCTTACCTCTCACTAAGCTCCATGTAGACCATCCTTACCTCTCACTAAGCTCCATGTAGACCATCCTTACCTCTCACTAAGCTCCATGTAGACCATCCTTACCTCTCACTAAGCTCCATGTAGACCATCCTTACCTCTCACTAAGCTCCATGTAGACCATCCTTACCTCTCACTAAGCTCCATGTAGACCATCCTTACCTCTCACTAAGCTCCATGTAGACCATCCTTACCTCTCACTAAGCTTCATGTAGACCATCCTTACCTCTCACTAAGCTCCATGTAGACCATCCTTACCTCTCACTAAGCTCCATGTAGACCATCCTTACCTCTCACTAAGCTCCTCTGCTCTTCCTCCATGTTCCTCAGATGAACTCGCTGTTCCACCACAGTGTCTCTGAGCTCCTTGGTTTCTTCCTCGCTGGCTGACATCCTGTAGTCAGGGAAAGTGAGCAAGATGTGAGGCAAGTTTGCAAAAAACAAATGCCAAAACACTTGGGCCTAGATTTTCGCAAAGGCGGGATTATCCCTTAACTTCTTTGCCTTTTAAAACTATTTAAAAATAATAATAAATCGTTATAATGGCCAGTCTGGCCGCTTGTAGCTTGTAACGTAGCACTAGATTGGAAAGTTGAACTATTCCAAAAGATTTTTAAAAATAGCAAAAAAAAAAAAAAAAAAAAAAAAAAATGGCAGAGAAGTTAGGGACAAGGGGGGGGGGGGGGGGGGGGGGGGGGGGTAAGGGGTTTAGTGTGTGACGAAAATGGAGCCCTTGCTTTCTTCACAAATGAGTTCATAAAAGGTGTCTACTATCTTTTTCAGATAAACAATTAAAATTGGGACGGACATTCAAAGTTGTAAACAGACCTTCTCCCTATGCCCTCTGTACCTGCATATCTGACAAACTACCTCTAAACATTCTCCTTCTACAGCACTAAATCCCTCACCATCCATGGTGTCTGTTAGCGGACTCGGAAACTATGTTGTGTTGCGTTGTTGTACTGGTTAATAATGATTGTTTTTTGTAATTTATTGTGGAAATAGCGTTGTTAATCATGCCACTTAATATTTTAACACGTGTATAATTGAATACATCACGAGAATCCATCCGTTTTGGTTTCTTTAATACATGATCTCCGCCGGTTTGTTGGATTTTTTTGTATAGGATATCAGGAGAGTCCATATTGTATGTCTATAAGGGTCCATTTGGTTACCAGTGCCACAGCGATTTGATTCTCCTGTATGAGAAGCTATATTAGTTTGTATTGCCAAGACAATGATTGACCCAGCAAGGGTTGACACTAAGGTCTCCGAGGCACTTGCCCATCGGGCAAGTGCCCATCGGGCAAGTGCAAGTCAGGTTGTACTTGCCCTCAGGTCATGGTCGCTTGCCCCCAAAATATGTATATCATAAATTACTGCATTTAAGTTTACTTTCTAGAACATACTTGGTGCTTTAAACATTTCCTTCCGCAGTTGAAGACTATGTTTTGTTTAAGTCACAATCAGCTACAGTAAATATTCAGCTTGTAAATCAGTGGTTCCCACTGTGGTTCCCATAGTGGTCACAGAGTCAGGGGTCTGTGACGCCAGCAAAATGATAGTTTGGAACCAAATGGACCTGGGAGAGAGATAGGAGAGATAGCTAGAAAGCAGGGAAAGACGCAGAGTCAGAGCACAATGATCACGTTCAAGACAAATATATCTTGTGTTGTGTTATAGTGCACTAAGTGCACTATAACCTGGTTGCCCCAATCGGGCAACCAGGTAACAGTATTCACTTGCCCTACCTTTTTTTTTTACTTGCCCCGGGCAAGCGGGCAAGTGTTAGTGTCAAGCCCTGCTCAGGGCCATTACAGTGGCTTGATGCACTGTAGTTCGTAGATCCTAATTCACTGCAGCATTCTGCACACATGACCTACACTCAAGTAATATTGCTCAACACTGCTTGCTAGTTACTTTGTAAAACGTAAAATATACAATGTATTAAAAGTAACTGAACATAGTGTTTTTTTGCCCTTCCCTTTTATTTCGTAAAATGGTGTTCCTTAAAATCGCATTGCAATTACAAACTAATGTGTTGTCGTTTGTCGTAATAACGCGTGTTGCTGCTGAGCTAACATGGAACCAGTTCTACAATTATTGAAAGCAAAAGGTTGGAATTAGTACATTACTTTGTTTTTCCCGTGAGTCCGGCGGCAACAAAGGGCTTTGACATGACTCATACCATCTTTCAAACTTTGCCATGACTGTGCACAGCGGAGGCTCTCCCCCTGGTCCCATAAAGTGAACGGATTTTAACTCTGTCTATACTCTCGGTAGGACCCGAGCTTTTTAGAGGAAGAGTTGTGAAGCGAACAGCCCATAGAGAGTAATAGGGGAACAGCCCGGTCACATGGTTTGTGACGTGGTTCATGCAGAGAAGGATGGGGACTATCTGTAGTTGAACTACATTGTTTTCAACGAGCAGCGCAAATAAGACCCATTTTATGTACGTGTGGCATAAGCCTATGTCTGATCGATGTTGCACTGAGAGCTATGCTCGATTGGTTTACCTGGGCCAGCCATGTTTAGCTGATCGCTGCTAATAAAGACACATTGTTTTGCACAGTCAGTACGCCTCCACTGTCGCTCTTTGATAGGTTGCAAACCTCACAGTACGTATACGTATTTTAAAGGGATAGTTCAGATTTTTTTAATTTAAGCTCTATGAAATACTATTAATATAGTAGTGTCAGCTGTATTAATTGATGCCAAGAGTCCCATGGTGGGAGTTCTGCTCTGTTTTTGGTGAAATATGAAGTAGTTCCAGTCATTTTGTAGATCTCACTGGGGCCACACAGTAAAAGTAAACACATCCAAAAAACTAATGCCATTTGTATTGTTTGACCCATTTCTAAAATATTAGCAGATCCTTCATCCCCCCCCCCCCCCCCCCCCCCCCCCCATCACAGGGGTGTTTTGTGTGTACATATCACTAGGCCCAAAAAGTGATAGGCGGATCAAAAATGAATGAAGGAGTCTGAAATATTAGCACGTCCTTCTGAAGGACGTGCTAATATTTCAGAAATAATTCAACAATACAAATTGTGTTAGTTTTGTACTGCATGGCCCAGAGTTGGCAGATCTTTACTCATTATTATTTCTGGTTTTATTAATTTTATCCATTGTCTTAGAGTATTGTGCCTGCATTGCCTGTATATTGTTACTGTTTGGAGGAGGATACGATACATTGATGAAGTTAACAATTCTTTATTGGTTGTAATTTATGCCTTAACAATCAAATCAGAATGTCTTTGTTGGTGGGTTGGCTGTTCCAGTTATATAGTGCAGGTGTATTGTTTGTAGGTTGTAGACTTTATTATTATTATTATTATTATTGTTGTACTGGACTGGTATTGAGTGAGAAGTCCTAGCCTTTGTATTTCAAATTTGTGAAATAAATGACATTTTGATTCAACCTTGGCGTGTTAAAATCTTTCCGCTGATAGCTTTACAATTATAAAACCTTTTACTAAATGTACTCTGCTTTCATGCTAGAACACTGGAGTAGATCATGCTGAAAGCTGTAGAATCAGAATCGAGAAAAAAAAAATGAATCGAATATGAATCGAATCGTGACCCCATGAACAGCCCTATTTAAAATGTTCTAGTATAATAAAGGCAAAATAAATTGTAGCAAAAATGCAATGTATTGATATAATCAAATTGCAACATAATGAGGAATTGTGATAGAATTGTGATAGAAATCCATTTGGCAAACTAAATATTGATATTATCGTATGGCGAGGTAAGTATCATCCCACCCCTAATGAATGCACTACTCAGACATACTGTATGATTTTTTTTCCAACGCAACTCACTTCTGAAATATTGTAACAGCTGCTGAAAGCTGCACAAACATGGCAACATGTATGCAATTTCATTCTGTTTTAGGCAGAATAAAAAGTCCATAGCTGTCATCACTAATGTGTCATGATATTGGGAACAGTATCTGTGGACATTTTTAGTCCACAGACACATTTGTTGTTCGCCTGAAACAAAAAAAAAAACTTGCAATTTGGATTCAGAATCATGGAAATCCCTCCCTGGTTTGAGCAGTTATATGATACTTGAAACAGAATGATATTTCGATAAATCGACCCAATTATATACACACCGGTAGATAAAAAAAAAAATCCTAATAATTTCCGTACCTGGCCTCCGTGCTGCTGAGCTTCTCTTGCTGCTGGACCACGGTGGCTCCCAGACGACGGACCTCGTCTCTGAGATCCTTGGACTCTGCCTCCAAGACGCTGATCTGGACCTGTTGCCGAAGCACCTCATCTCTGAGATCCTCGCTGGCTGACACCTTGGACTCCATGACGCTGAGCTGGACCTGTTGTTCCACCACGGTGTCTCTGAGCTCCTTGGACTCTGCCTCCACGCTCTTCAGCTGGACTCTCTGCTCCACCACGGTGGCTCCCAGACTGTGCACCATGTCTCTGAGCTCTTTTAGCTGAGCACAAAGCAGATCAGGGGTACAGAGGGTATCGGGTTGTAGGAGGGTATCAGCTGGTTCAGCCTGAGCCTGATGGCCAGCCTCAGACAGACAGCAGAGTATCAGCAGAACAGCCACGTAGAGCTTCATTCTGGAACAGAATGACTTTGTCGGCGTCTAGCAGCCTCCTTTTATGCCCCCAAAAACGACACGTACCTGATGAACCTGCGGCGCGGTCACACGCAGTGGAAACCGGACGAAACTGGCCAGCGGCGTGTCGTAACCGCAGCGGCGCTGAGGAGAGTGCCTGAGAAACTGTGTGGTGTAATCAGCTGTTGTTGTTCAAATACATGTAGTACAGGTTGGTTTTCTGCTGAGCTGAACATGCCGTCACCCCAAGAGAATGGGAAAAGTACTCTGTACTTAATAGTCTGTATTTAAGGAGAAGTACAATTCATCTGTGTAAAATTAACTGCTTTGGTAAAAGCATAAGTACTAGTTCAACTAACTACGCAAGTAAATGTATATACAGGCTCTGACATTTAGAGTAAAAGTAAAAAAAAAAAAGTTACAGTGCAAAGCCAGTAGGTGTGTAATTGCACCTAAATTAATTTGATGCCTATTTAGTTTAACATTAGATCCACACCAAACCCTCATCTTATAACTGGACTCCAGGATTGGTTCCAACTGTGATCTGAGGTACCAGCATTATGACTCATGTTAAAATACAGTAACATGGACCTGAGCTGGAAAGCCTGGTGACATGAGGTTAAAGGAGAATTCCACACCAAAACACAGTGGGCATCAAACTATCTTGATCCCAGTGACATCATATAGGCTATATACTGTACTTGATTTTTGTCATAGATGCCCCCTGCTCTACTTTACACCCCTGAGCTCCCCCTCTTCCCCTACCACAGTTTGCATTGCTGCAGGTTGTCTTTATTCTAATGTAGATATTTTCCAAACATTTTTTTCCACGTATCATATTTTAATATTTTACTGATACGCATTGTGTTTTATGTCACTCTGGGGCAGACTTTACTTGTAATCCCATCTCATCTGCTCCCCTCCCTAAACTGTCAAACTGACATGGTGGTCTGTCATGTAAACTGACATGGTCAGTCCGTCATGTAAACTGACATGGTGAGTCTGTCATGTAAACTGACATGGTGTCATGTAAACTGACATGGTCAGTCTGTCATGTAAACTGATATGGTCAGTCTGTCATGTAAACTGATATGGTCAGTCTGTCATGTAAACTGATATGGTCAGTCTGTCATGTAAACTGATATGGTCAGTCTGTCATGTAAACTGATATGGTGTCATGTAAACTGACATGGTCAGTCTGTCATGTAAACTGACATGGTGAATCTGTCATGTAAACTGACATGGTGTCATGTAAACTGACATGGTGTCATGTAAACTGTCATGGTCAGTCTGTCATGTAAACTGACATGGTGTCATGTAAACTGTCATGGTCAGTCTGTCATGTAAACTGACATGGTGTCATGTAAACTGACATGGTGAGTCTGTCATGTAAACTGACATGGTGTCATGTAAACTGTCATGGTCAGTCTGTCATGTAAACTGACATGGTGTCATGTAAACTGACATGGTCAGTCTGTCATGTAAACTGACATGGTGTCATGTAAACTGACATGGTGTCATGTAAACTGACATGGTGTCATGTAAACTGTCATGGTCAGTCTGTCATGTAAACTGACATGGTGTCATGTAAACTGTCATGGTCAGTCTGTCATGTAAACTGACATGGTGTCATGTAAACTGACATGGTGAGTCTGTCATGTAAACTGACATGGTGTCATGTAAACTGACATGGTCAGTCTGTCATGTAAACTGACATGGTGAGTCTGTCATGTAAACTGACATGGTGTCATGTAAACTGACATGGTGAGTCTGTCATGTAAACTGACATGGTGAGTCTGTCATGTAAACTGGCATGGTGTCATGTAAACTGACATGGTGTCATGTAAACTGACATGGTGAGTCTGTCATGTAAACTGACATGGTGTCATGTAAACTGACATGGTGAGTCTGTCATGTAAACTGACATGGTCAGTCTGTCATGAAAACTGTCATGGTCAGTCTGTCATGTAAACTGACATGGTGTCATGTAAACTGACATGGTGTCATGTAAACTGACATGGTCAGTCTGTCATGTAAACTGTCATGGTCAGTCTGTCATGTAAACTGACATGGTGTCATGTAAACTGTCATGGTGTCATGTAAACTGACATGGTCAGTCTGTCATGTAAATTGACATGGTGTCATGTAAACTGACATGGTGTCATGTAAACTGACATGGTCAGTCTGTCATGTAAACTGACATGGTGTCATGTAAACTGACATGGTGTCATGTAAACTGACATGGTCAGTCTGTCATGTAAACTGACATGGTGTCATGTAAACTGTCATGGTCAGTCTGTCATGTAAACTGACATGGTCAGTCTGTCATGTAAACTGACATGGTCAGTCTGTCATGTAAACTGACATGGTCAGTCTGTCATGTAAACTGACATGGTGAGTCTGTCATGTAAACTGACATGGTGAGTCTGTCATGTAAACTGACATGGTGTCATGTAAACTGACATGGTGAGTCTGTCATGTAGACTGACATGGTGAGTCTGTCATGTAGACTGACATGGTGTCATGTAAACTGACATGGTGTCATGTAAACTGACATGGTCAGTCTGTCATGTAAACTGACATGGTGTCATGTAAACTGAGATGGTCAGTCTGTCATGTAAACTGACATGGTCAGTCTGTCATGAAAACTGACATGGTGAGTCTGTCATGAAAACTGACATGGTGTCATGTAAACTGTCATGGTGTCATGTAAACTGACATGGTGTCATGTAAACTGTCATGGTCAGTCTGTCATGTAAACTGACATGGTGTCATGTAAACTGTCATGGTGTCATGTAAACTGACATGGTGTCATGTAAACTGTCATGGTCAGTCTGTCATGTAAACTGACATGGTGTCATGTAAACTGTCATGGTGTCATGTAAACTGTCATGGTGTCATGTAAACTGACATGGTCAGTCTGTCATGTAAACTGTCATGGTCAGTCTGTCATGTAAACTGACATGGTGTCATGTAAACTGTCATGGTGTCATGTAAACTGACATGGTGTCATGTAAACTGACATGGTGTCATGTAAACTGTCATGGTGTCATGTAAACTGACATGGTGTCATGTAAACTGTCATGGTGTCATGAAAACTGACATGGTGTCATGTAAACTGTCATGGTCAGTCTGTCATGAAAACTGACATGGTGTCATGTAAACTGACATGGTCAGTCTGTCATGTAAACTGACATGGTGTCATGTAAACTGACATGGTGTCATGTAAACTGACATGTTGAGTCTGTCATGTAAACTGACATGGTGTCATGTAAACTGACATAGTGAGTCTGTCATGTAAACTGACATGGTGTCATGTAAACTGACATGGTGAGTCTGTCATGTAAACTGACATAGTGAGTCTGTCATGTAAAATGACACGGTGGGTATGCTATGTAAACTGACATGGTGCACTGAGTCTGCTCCCGGACCCAGAGTGAAACATATTCCACATATATAGTGTCTTCCACAGGGCATAACATTATCATAATGATGATGATTGGCATCAGTATGAATTCCATATCATTAGACTGGTTATTGCCTGTGATTTTGTATATTGTACTATTGTACTCTTTTTTCCCCCTCTGTATTGGCAAGTAGCGGCTTAAAACAACTGGACAGTATACTCATTAGGACAGACGTTTTTCCTTGAAAACAATTGAATGGATCTGAACTATTATTGTTGTATTTATAACGGAAAAGTAATTACTTTCATAATATAGTAAAAAGTAAAGTAATACTGTATGTTACTTTTCCAAAGAAGTAATAGTCCAGTTCCTTATGTCATTTTTTAGGATGAAGACGGGGATTTTTAAAACTATATATTTTTGGAAACCTTACAGCCTACTGAATCAGAAAATGTTTGATTCCATTTTTTTCAAGGTCATTATAGCGGCCATCTTGGATCTTTAAAAATGGCTACTTTTAAAAACGAATTTCTCAATATCTTGCCTCCAAGATGACCTAAATCATGATTATAGTGGTTAAATCTACATTTTTTGGGGCAAGGAATACAATGGAAATGGTTTTCATTGTAAATCAGGGATGTATGGTTAGGAATTTTGCATTTATACATGACTAAATGGTATTATTCTGGTAATCTGGACACCTAATACAATATATCATAAACATTTCTCAAATTTCTCAAAAGACAAAAACTTAAAGGTATAGTAAGTGATTTCGATGATTTGGAAAACCTTCCAGTCCCCCCAGTAGCAAGATGTGCACATGCACACACTCTACGGGGAGGAGGAGTGCAACGGGCCAACTATAAGCCTATACACCAAGGCCTGTCCTCTCAATCCTGATTGGAGGAAGGCCCATCTCATCCTGATTGGACGAAAGGCTTTTATCTCAAAGCCCAAACTGAAACTAGGGTTTTATGACCCCAGGGTCTCACTGGGCACAGGGACTCCTTATATGGTCACCACACTATAGTAGAGGGGATTAGCAAAAAAAAAAAAAAATACAGAAACAATATTTACATTAAGTGAAAATGGAAGAACAGAGAAAGAATGTCTACACTGCTGCTGCTCGGTTTTGTCAAAAGGAAGCAGAGAGATTGACGAGAATGAACCTGAGATCCACATCCTAATCAAGACTCCCACCAACATCTTGATTATTGCGCTTTCAGCCAGAAGAAGCAGCAATATCAACAAGACAAGCAAAAGCTGCTGTGGAGGACATGGCAGATGGAAAACAACCTGTGGGTAAAGATTGCATAAGATCTTCAGATGGCTGATGACATGAAGGACTTTGGGTCTTTCCATTCAGGCCTGCATGATCATCATGCGCCTAAAACCACTGGCTCAACTCCAGTCTGCTCCTCTAACAGGTCTTTCCTTCTCACTGACAAGTGTGACATCCTAGCACGCTGGGCAGAGTGAGATCTTGAACAGAGTCCTCAATTTCCAATTGCCACAATACCTGAACTGCCATTCAAAGCTGAACTGGCTGACCCCCTCACCAGTGCAGACAGTGAAAGCACTCCAAAAGGCCACTTCTGGCAGCAGGACGTGATGGGTTGCCCGCAAACACCACCAGACACCACCAGACAGTGGCCTTGTGGTTAGAGTGTCCGCCCTGAAACTGGGAGGCCGGGGTTCAATTCCCGGCCGGGTCATACCAAAGACTGTAAAAATGGGACCCAATGCCTCCCTGCTTGGCACTCAGCATCAAAGGGATGGATTGGGGGTCAAATCAACTAATGATTCCCGAGCACGGCGCACGCTGCAGCTCACCGCTCCAAGAGATGGGCCAAAACTAATTTCACTGCGGTAACGTGAGTGACTAATCTGACGACTTTGACTTTGAAACATCTATAAGAATGGCGGCATCTGTACCAGGAGGAAAAGAAGGGTCCCAAGAAGGATGCATATAGTGCATGTTTACAAGAGGAGAGGGGAGAGGGCATCCTGCGATAACCATCATGGTATAGCCCACCTGAACATAACAAGAAAGATTTTCGCAAGAATCAACACAACCCGGCTCATCAGCCATGTAGTTGTCCCTGTTGTCCCTGGATCATTTTAGGGTTTATTGGGATAAATGTGGTTTTCACACAGGCAGAGGTACTTGATCACATGATCTTTGCCATCAAGAAAGGGCAGAGAGCAGAACAAGGGTCTCTATGGAGTTTGTCTACCTTAAGAGGGCCTATGGTAAATTCTGGGAAAGTTTGGCTGTCAAGGGAAATTGAACTTTCTCATGGTGTAATTTCATTCAAGGTTCAAGGTTTTTTATTTGTCACTCCAGTGTATGTCAGGACATATACAGGGATGAAATAGCGTTTCCATTCTCCACAGTGCAATAGACAAGACAGTGCAATAGACAATAGTCAAGACAATAGACAGTGCAATAGACAATAGTCAAGACAATAGACAGTGCAATAAGACAAGGTCGAGACAATAGACGAGACAAACAGTAGTGCAGCAGACCAGTAAGGTGCGAACAGTGCCCCTAACTGAGGTGAAGGTGCTTGGCTAACCAGGTGTGATAAAGTGGCAGTAGTGTGAAGCTAACAGACAGTTAGACAGGACATATACAACTACTAAAAACTACTACTAGAAACTACAGTATACTACAGCTAAAAATCTAGAGCTATATACAAGACTACAGTACATAGCTACAACTAAAAACAACATATAGCTTACTATGAGGTGAGGTATACATGTGCAAGATAGGATAGGATAGGATAGCAGCAGTTCGATCCAGTCCTTCAGTTGTATGTGTGTTTGACCATGTGTGAGTGCGTGCATGTGCGTGAGTGTGTGTGCATGTGTAAGGGGCAGTGGGTAGTTGAAAGTTCAGCGTCCGTGTGCATGTGTGTGTAGGGAGTTCAGCGTGTGCGTGTGTGCGCGTGCACTCCCACCGTGGGAGGGGGGAGGAGTGGCAGCATGGGGGGGTGCGGAGTGGGAGCGTGCACAGTGGCGTGCGCAGTGCGAGGGAGTGGGAGGGAGTTCAGCATCCTGACGGCTTGGTGAACGAAGCTATCGTTCAACCTGCTGGTCCTTGCCCGGAGGCTCCTCAATCTCTTCCCTGATGGGAGGAGGTTGAAGAAGCCGTGCGTAGGGTGGGTGGTGTCGCCTGCGATCTGTAGCGCCCTGCGGGTCACCCGTGTGTTGTAGATGTCCTGCAGGGACAGAAGGGGGACACCCACGATCTTCTCCGCTGCTCTCACTGTGCGCTGCAGGGACTTTCTGCAGGATGCTGTGCACCCGCCGAACCACACAGTTATGCAGCTGGTCAGGATGCTCTCGATCGTGCCGCGGTAGAAGGAGCACATGATGGGGGCTGGGGCTCTGGCTCTTCTCAGTCTACGGAGGAAGTAGAGGCGCTGCTGAGCCTTCTTGACCAGTGCTGTGGTGTTCGTGTTCCAGGAGAGGTCCTCTGTGATGTGTACACCAAGGAATTTGGTGCTCTTCACTCTCTCCACTGCAGTTCCGTTGATGCTCAGTGGGGAGTGCTGGGTGTGCGCTCTCCGAAAGTCCACAATGATCTCCTTGGTTGTTGAGGTTGTTGCTTGCACACCACGTGGTCAGCTGGCTCACCTCATCTCTGTAGTTGGTCTCATCGTTGTTGTGGATGAGACCGACCACAGTTGTGTCGTCCGCAAACTTGACGAAGATGTTGTTGCTGTGCGTTGGAGTGCAGTCGTGGGTCAGCAGGGTGAAGAGGAGGGGGCTGAGCACACATCCCTGGGGGGCCCCCGTGTTCAGGGTGATGGTGCTGGATGTGTTCCCACTGACTCGGACTGCCTGCGGTCTCCCAGTCAGGAAGTCTAACAGCCAGTTGCACATTGAGGTGTTCACTCCCAGCTGGTCCAGCTTGTGTATGAGCTGCTGGGGGATGATGGTGTTGAATGCTGAGCTGAAGTCGATGAACAGCATCCGTACGTGTGCGTCCTTGGTGTCCAGGTGGGTGAGGGCAGAGTGAAGTACGGTGGAGATTGCATCGTCGGTTGATCTGTTGGCCCGATATGCAAACTGGTAGGGATCCAGGTTGAGAGGGAGGATGCCTTTGATGTGATGCATGACTAAACGCTCGAAGCACTTCATGATGATCGGTGTCAGTGCAACAGGGCGGTAGTCATTGTAGCAGGTTGGAGAAGGTTTCTTTGGGATGGGGATGATGGTGGTCTCTTTGAAGCATGTAGGGACAGCAGCCTGGCTCAAGGAGATGTTAAAGATGTCAGTGATGACATGAGCCAGTTCTCCTGCACAGTCTTTCCACACCCGACCGGGAATGTTGTCAGGGCCCGGTGCCTTGCGGGCGTTGATCCTGGAGAGGGAGCGCCGCACACTGTGTTGAGACAGTAGCAGCACCTGGTCGTCCGGGGGAGGGGGTGACTTTCGTGCAGGGGTGCTGTTTTGGGCTTCAAAGCGCCCGAAGAAGTTGTTGAGGTTGTTCAGCAGGCTGATGTCGTTGTCGCAGGTCCGTGGCCGGGGTTTATAGTCCGTGACGGTCTGGATCCCCTGCCACAGGCTCCTGGTGTCTCTGCTGTCGCTGAAACGGTCAGCTATTTTCTTGCTGTACTGTGTCTTTGCCTCTTTGATGCCACGGTCCAAGTTGGCCCTTGCTGTTCTCAGGCCGTCGTCGTCGCCTGCTTTGAAGGCGGCGTTCCGGACCCTCAGTAGCCTATGGACTTCCGTTGTCAGCCATGGCTTCTGATTGGCCCGTACTGTGATGGTCTTGGTCTCTGTAACATCATCGATGCATTTGCTGATGTAAGCAGTGACAGTCTCAGTGAATTCGTTGATGTCTGTGTGACCAGAGTGGGTCGCCGCCTGCTTAAACATGTCCCAGTCTGTAGTGTCAAAGCAGTCCTGTAGAGCAGACATTGCCCCCTCTGGCCACACTTGAACCTGTTTCCGAACCGGTTTGACGGCTTTGCACCTGGGCCTGTAGGCTGGTATTAGCATAACAGTGCAGTGGTCGGAGGCGCCTAGGTGGGGGAGGGGGAAGGCTCTGTAAGCTCCCCTCTTGTTTGTGAAGACGAGGTCCAGAATGTTTTCACCTCTGGTCTTGAAATCAACATGCTGGTGGAGTAATGGGCACACTGACTTCAGGTTTGCGTGATTAAAGTCCCCAGCCACTGCGAGGAAAGCGTCTGGGTGTGCCATCTGTTGTTCGTTGATTGCATTGTTCAGTTCTAGTAGTGCGTTCTCTCTGTCCTTCAAGCTGGGGCAGGGAGGAATGTATACAGCCAGAAGCAGAATGGCTGTAAACTCCCTCGGCAAATAATGAGGACGGCACTTTAAAAACATGAACTCCACGAGGGCTGTGCAGTGTTTCTGAACCACGACAGTGTCACGGCACCAGGCGTCTTTGATATAAACAACCAGTCCACCGCCACGTGTTTTCCCACCGGCCGTTATATTCCTGTCCGCCCGGTAGCATGTAAGTCCCTCCAACTGTATGGCGGAGTCCGGGACGGCGACGCTAAGCCATGATTCCGTGAAAACAAAGACACAGCAGTCTCTCACGTGTTGTTGGGACGTTCTCATGAGTTGTATGTCGTCCAGTTTATTGTCCAGAGAACGTACGTTCGCGAGCAGGATCGAGGGAATAGCTGGCTTGTTGGGACGAGCCGCCAGCCTCGCACGAACGCCGCCGCGCTTGCCGCGTTTCTGTCTCCTCTCACACCGCCTGCGGCGCCTCCGAGGCGGGCATGAAACTGTAGTCAGAGTCGGCAGTGGCGCGGCGCGGCACGGCGCTGCGCTCTGCTGCTGCTTGGATATTCCCAGGGTGCGTAATTCCTCCTCTGTAGTAGAAATTAACTCCATAAATCCCGTGTTGGCGAGCTGTAGAAGTTGCTCACGGCTGTAAGTGTATCTTGTTGTACAAGAACACGAGGAACGTTCAGACAAACATAGTAAACAAAACAAAAAACATGTTTGCACTGAGGAGCTGCTGGTGGCCGCTGCGTGCGTACGCGCCGCCATTTGTGTGTGTGCCGCCATTTGTTCATGATGGAAAGTCAGACAGAATAGAGAATGGTATGATATTGCCTTGTTCATTAAAGAGTAGGTATCACGGATATTTCCTTTAAAAACTAATGACGCATATCTATCAATGACCCCCTAAAGATGTCCAGAAAAAAAGTCGTTTCAGAAAAAATACAATATAGAGGCAGAGTTGAAGAAAGAAGTTGAGCGCCCCCCCCTGCTTCGGTGAAAAGGTTGCATTCGGGAAAAGAGCCGAACGTGCCATTGCGTGACGTCTGCAGTGGTACGCTCGGCCAACTTCGTCGAGCAGGTTGTGCAGCTCAGCTTCCGGCTAAAGTTATCCACAGTAGCATAGCATAGCATAGTAGTAGGATAGCCTACTATGCTATGCTATCCAGCACAGGCATTGCGGGGCTGGTTGCATTAGCCCAAGGAAGCTAGCTAACTAGCTTTGACTTCCAACCGGGCTGAATCATTGCATCTATTCTTTTCCTTTTTGAAACTGTTTTTGGTCTTCTCCCGGCAACGCGGACAATTCTAGCCCCCCGGGCCAACATAGAGAGTATTATTTTTAATTATCGATGTGAATTACCGGGGATATTTAGTGAAAATGTGTGTTGGTATATGGGGGGATAGCTAAAATGCTACATCATGCCCGCCCCGGGTACATGTATAACGGCAGTCCAGCAGCAGTGGATGCAATGACCAAACCCATGTGTTTGGCGTTAAAGTTATTTTCTGTTATTATTACTAGTATTATTACTGGACGATCCCACGGCAGCGGTGTGATTATTATTTCTTGTATCTAAGAAGTTGAACTAGAGATGGGAGCGGAGGGACGGAGCAGAGAGTGGGGTTCCGACGGAGCTAATGTTCTTCTAATATTCAGATTCCGAATGACGCTCAATAATAATGGTTGATTGTTCTCATTGTTGAATACAGAGGCTATACCTCAATGAAGTGAAACGGACTGCCATTCTGTTTCACTCGTCTCACTTCATTATTTACTTGAATCACAAAGAAAAAATAAGGTAGTATTTTTACGGTGCTGATTCAGGGCTGAGCCAGGCTATACAGAGGCTTTATTTATACTGCAATACGACCGTCATTATGCCATATGGTTTACATCTGGTCGAAATAATTCTGGTTATAACAATATTACTGATTATAACTCCCCGCCTTGCTCACATTAAAGAGCTATTTTTTATATTATAGCCTATATTAAGTTATATAGATAACTAGCTGGGGAGAGAACAGGAAGAAGTTACTACATACATTAGAGTCTATGGGCTCGCGCAAGTACATGAACCACGTAACCAGACTATTTTCTGCCCCCTCAATATCGCAACTCTGTCTATTTCCCCCCCATACCGACACCGAGTAAACCTCACTAGCCTGCCCAAGGGACGTAATCTCTTCATGGGCAGGCTAGCAAGCGTGGCCCGCTGGAACCAGCCTGGAGGTGTTGGATACAGTGACTCAAGAAAGACACGCCCCCCAAGCCTGTGTAGAAATGCGAGCCGTGCACAGCCGTGTTTCCCCGTAGATAATGCAAAAACGGCTGGCGGATTATTTACAAAAAATCTCGAGTGCATAGTATAGCGGTCCCTGGTCATGCTAACCAAAAAAGATTTTTATTTACTTCATTAACATGACGCTAAAATAATGGAATTCCGAGGAGTTTTTAACATGTGTTCCTATGTGTTCCTAGAGGTGTGACGTCAGCGTGTTCTACTGGTGACGCGCTGTTTTGGCTCGGGCATTTCCGAGCTGGTGGGAGGGGTTTTTCAGAAGAGTGTCCTCCGACCCGATACAGCATAGAAACGGCTTTATATAGCCATATGTTTGCATTTTCGAATGTTATCACAACTTTGTCATAGTTAAAATGAGAAAAAGTTGATATTAGCATGATACCCTGTCTTTAACATACTGTATACTGTAAGTGTATAGGTGACTGCATTCCCTTCACCGAGACTTTCCATGCAGCAAAAAAAGTGAATTAATTATTGACCAACCTGTCAAGTTTGGTGGAAATACCCTCACTTATAGGCTGGTGGCCAGTATTTGGCAGACATACTATAATTATGGAAATGTCTGTCTAAATGTCTGTCTGAAACCACGATAACTCCTCACTGACTGAGTTTTCACACGGACATTGACCATAATATTAGGAGACTGACAAAGGTCTTTTTTCAAATTAACCAATTGTTGATGAATCGTTGAATTACATTTTCCCCATAGACTTAACATGGGGAAACTCCGACCGCCCCCTAACGTTACAGGCGACCGTTCTCGGTGTTACCCCACTGTCATATTTCCACTGCTACACCAGCAACGCAGCTGATAGTGGCCTATACAATTCAATTCCTATACATGCGGTGTTGGTGTTGGGGAGGACGAGGAGGCACGCCACAACAGCCAAGGGCTCTACAGTCGACTCGACTCGACTGGGTAATGCTTTTGCGACTACATTTAAACTGTTATCGTACAGTGGCGGTGTTCGCACCAAAGATGCAGTTTGCCCCCTGGGTAGTAGGATTTGACATTTGCAACAATTTTAACAACATGCAAACTCAATTCAACAATCTCAAGTCAACAATTATTGTAGAAGTCATGAACCACTGTTTTGGGTAGCCACCATATTGTAAAGATACACAATAAAGGGTCCAGACACACCCAATAATAAAAAAAAATAGGTATTCCATTAAGACTCTCATGATCAGAAACTAAGAAATAGACAACAAGTTTGCGTTTCTAGATCATCTGGTTCAGAAGTTCAAGCAAAACCTATTTTATGGGGGCTAATATTGAATATTGGATTTCATGGAAACTTGCAATACAAAAATGTTCTTATTCATATCATTAATCAACATGTGATGATTCGAGAAAATATGCCTTAGTTTAAAATGTGTCCTGTTTGCCCCCATTATATCCAATGGGCCTAAACTGAAGTGACCATATTGGATTTCCAGCAAAAAAATAATAACCAGGTTGTAACCCTACTGGGTCATAGATATTATTTCTGGTGGAAAACCGTTGATCTTATGGCAAATGCAGCACACCCCCTTTGCCTCCTGGGTAGGGGGCTACCAGAATTGGAAGGCTTGATCTCTGGCCATATGAAGATTTTTACAAAATCTTAGTGATTGGTAATCATTCACAGGGTCTTCTAAAAGTTTTTTTTTAAACACTAATTTTAGCATTGACAATGTATCACGGGTATAAAGTGGAAGTTCATCTCAATACGAGTGCTTTTAAGGCATTTTTTGGCATTTAAAGTCATTTAAAAACATTTAAGAGATTTTTAATTGGATGTATTTTGCCAAATCCTTTAAAATTAATCTAATTACTATGTAAAGGTTATACTTGCCACAATCAGTTAAATTTTATCACGTTTAGGGAAAAAATAGGTCATTTCTGGTGGCCATTTTGGATTTTACCCCCAAATTAGCCTTTAGTAAATCTAAAATGTTGGGCACCCCTTCTGGGATGGTGAGAGACACCACCCTGAAGAGTGTGTGCCAAATTTGGTGCTTTTGTCCACTTCGTAACGACTAGAATTATGTTATGACGATAATTCCCCCTACTATACCTAATGGGCCATGCAAGGTGCACCACATTGGGTAATTAACAAATCCCACCCACTCCTGCTCCAACTGTGAGTCCAACAAGTGGAATCTGAATCAGCAGAGTTTGATTTTTTTACAATAGGCCCAAGATTAACATAACTGATGAAGAAACTTTTCAGACATACCTGGATTCAGCTGAGATGTTTTTGGCACCATAGGGCTTTTCACAGCTAACCTAAGAGTTGAGCTATGACTAAAACCAGCATTCATCAAGATATTTTAGGGACCTTTATATTACCTTGACATGAAGAATGTAATTTGATGCATAGTGTGTATTTTCCGTTTTTTATTTTTCCATATTGTGTCGTTTTACAACATAAAACATGATTAAAATGGAAAATACACACTCATGCATATTTCATTTACAATGTAATCGACTCCACTGCATTTCTTGTGCCCAAAAATGTAGATTTAACCACTGCAACCCTGATTTTAGGCCATCTGGGAGGCCAGATATTGAGAAATTCGTTTTTGAGAGCAGCCATTTTTAAAGATCCAAGATGACTGCTATAACAACCTCGAAAAAAAATGGAATCAAACATTTTCTGATTCCTTAGGCTATAAGGTTTCCAAAAATATATAGTTTTACAAATCCCCGTCTTCATCCTAAAAGCTCATGTGGATGAACATAGTGTCCTGGACTATAACTATAACTATAACTCTTTTCTTTTTCAAAGTAACTTCCCCAACACTGAATAATGTGACAGTGTTCCACACACTCTTGCCATGGCTTAGGAAGTAAACTGTTGAGTAATTAGCAGGGCAAAAATACAACCATAAGACCAGAAATAATATGTGATGATGTCATTGCTGAGCAGCTGAACTAGAGAAAAACTGACTGTTAGTAAAGATGCTAAAGAAGAAGAACAAACTCCAGCATGAGTGGTAAAATGTTGTGCATTCACAGCT